>WBNM01019593.1:299180-787065 GCA_013399055.1 Ramphastos sulfuratus
TACTAGTGGGAGGTGTCCCTGCCTATGGCAGGGGGTTGGAACTAGATGACCTTTGAGGTCCCTTCCAACCTTACCATTCTATGATTCTTTGAAAACAAAGTGAGAATTCCCCTGCCATCATCTACCTCAAAGTGGAAGTAATGAGTTCAAAAGTTGCAACCTGAGCATGACAGAAAATAGAGGCCACAAGTGCACCAAAAATGACCATTTAAAAAAAAAAAAAAAAAGAAAAAGGAAACAGAAACAGAGCCATGCACTGGCAAGGCCAAAATGTTTACCATCACTCACAAATTCTCCCAGTCCAAGCAGTTACTTACACTGCCAACAATACAAATCCCTAAATAGTTANTAAAGCTGATCCAAAGCTTCCTCACGTGCAGAATGTAATTCCTGTTGTCACTGTCCCTCCAGTCAGAGTAAAGCTGATTATTCATAAAAAATAAAATAAAATTAAAAAATACTGGGAGCAGAATAATCTTCAGAGCTTCACAAACTTTTATTATTTGCTGTATTTAATAAGCACAGAGAAAGGTCATGTCTGGCATAGCTTGTAAGCTAATCTATCAGCAAAATGCAGAAGCTAAAGACTTCAGTTCCTCTATTTGTTTCTTTTCTTTATGGCTTAATAGTGTAAATTGAAAGGGAGCTTAAATGTTAGCATATCTGACAAGATGGTAAATTAAAAACAATAAGGAAGCAAATAAAATGATTCATGTGGAATTTTGAAATATCTCAAAATATGTCAGCCACCAGATGTCACAAAACCTGCAAGTGATGATACACTGCAACCAGGGAAGGGCAAGGCTCTGGCAATAGCACCCAACCACACAGCCTGTCAGGCCATTTTCCTGATGATCTCCACAAGTCTTAAGAGTCTCAGAATGAATGGAAGAAAAAAAACTTAAAGCAAAGTGGGAGTGGGTCCAGAGGAGGCCACGAAGATGCTCAGAGGGCTGCAGCAGCTCTGCTACGAGGACAGGCTATGAGAGTTGGGGCTCNTTTACCATCACTCACAAATTCTCCCAGTCCAAGCAGTTACTTACACTGCCAACAATACAAATTCCTAAATAGTTATTTTGATTCACATATACACACACAAAATGCTCATAATATTCTCCATGCAACAAACTCTCTGTGAAAGACATCAGTCAAAATAATGATGCAGGACTATCCCCACTGGCTTTGCCAAACCCATTATCACATCCTTATGGAAACACAAAAAAAGTATCTATGAATTCATATCACATCTTGATGCTGATAGCAAATCCCTTCGTCTAAGAAGTGATACTCAATAACAAACTTGAAAAAACCTGACTCTTTATTTACTTATTTTAAACAATAAACAGACATTTCAACTGAAATAAAGATTGAATCTCATTCTATTCAATAATAGATCTGTTTCAAGGCTGCAAAATAAGCACATTTTCCCAACTGAAACCCAGCACTGTAAATCAAGAACATATATTGAGTAAGAGATCTCAATAACTAGAGATGGAGAGAAAAAAGTGGTTCCTAACATTCTGCATTCAAGGAAAAATTTGTTTAGTGCAATCAATAACTTAACTTTGTTAATATAACTCCAAATTCCTTTTGTGTGATGCAGTAATCTCCAACAGCTGCAGTGATATGAAAGAAAACACAATAACTGGATTTGCCCAAGGAGGTAGCAATTTATAACCTCTGATAGTGCTGTCCTACACTTAATTGCTTTTATTTGCTTCTTTAAAAAAAAAAATTCAAATGCTGAACCTGTGGAGTTATCTACTGCCAGAACCAAGACCCTGTATACTGGAAGTCAGATGTAAAGGGTCCCCATTTATGTTGTTATACCACACAAGCCATTAATCATCATTTTTCACCTTCACCTAGTCCTGCTGCAGAATGTTACTGTTGTACAGAAGCGCTGAGAAATAAGAGAGCTTGTCAGAGTAACCTTCTTTTATCTGCCTGAAAACTCCACTGAGATTTGGTATCATTTGTGTTTCCCACTGTGATGAGACAGGGACATTTATGTTTGCCACTAATCTAAAACCTAACATTAGAAAATGAACTCTTCTAAGATTCCCTGATTTAGGAGGAAATAGGTCATTGCTGAAGGGAAACATCAACTCCATATCCAACATCTCCAGCATGCTGCAGTTCACAGGTACAACCTGAGTCAAAGCCAGGGGCTGTAGCACTCTTGGATCCAGGAATATAAGTATGTAAACTCCCAGGATTTATTCACAGCAGGAAGCTCAGGACATATGATGGGGAGAGCAAAGCCAGGAGAGAGGAACTGGAGTTGCTTATTCCAGCTGCACTAAATTCTGAGATTGACTTAAGTCGTTGTTTTCCCAGCTACATAAAGATCCAAATCCAAGGCTGCCAAAACAACAGTCCTGCACAATTACTACATTTTGAAAGCTGGAAGAAAAAAATGACACAGTTCAGGGATAAGACTCCAAATGCACACAATCTGGACAAAAGCCTTGAATGTAGACCTGCACACAACACATGAATGACCCTTTGGTTAGTAGCACTTGGGTAGCATGAGTGACTTGATCAACAGGAGGCCACAGCTTTTCTTAGCCTCATTTGCTTGGAAGCCAGAAAGGTGTGGGATATGGAAGGCCCAGAAGGTGCAAGTGACTGAACCTAATTTAGTCAAAAGTAAGGCAGTAAAGTGTCTGACCAAGTGTTTAACTTTTGCAGGAAAGAGCTCCAGTTAATAAAGTCTGTATTTATGACTTTGAACAGTTATAAAGGCTCTGGAAGAGCATAGTTCCATCTGACTGGATTGGTGTGGTTGGTTTGCAGTAACTGAGGAGCTCTGAGGAAGCTTTACACCCAAAACAGGGCATCCAAGCAGCAATGCATCAGGATGCTTGCTGACAGCAGACCCTTTAGCACAGGTATGCAGCAGAGTGACTTCAAAATTGTTCTGTTCCAATTAAGTAAGCTAATTAAAGATCAACAGTGAGGAAGGTTAATAAAAAAAAGAGTAAGACTGATTTTCGAGTACTTTGACCTTGAGTTGTTAATGAAGTGCAAATCCTCTCACTAGCAAGTGTAGTTGTTTGGTGAAAGCACGATAATCTGCAACCAAACCTGCCATATACATCCTATTTCTTTTCTTCTGGCTGAGGATGCAATAAGGGAAATATGGGGCTTCTAATTTGAAGCAGCTTGTGACATATAGAAAGGAAACAGAAGTGGTTTTTCAGTCAGATCACCCACTACGTCCAAAATAACAATCCACCCTATCCACTCTGACAAAATAACACATAATAGAACTAAAACTGTGCTGAGAAAAATAGTCTGTTAAGCTTCTCATTCCTCTGAGGCCTGAATTCTATTTTTAATATAGAGAACTGAAGTTCCATACGCCCCACCAAAGCCTGTCTCTCCTCAGCCAATTGAGGGAAGCAGCCTGCAAAGCATTAATAATTCATCTCCTTTAGTTTAGCTGGCATATTTCAGCAACCAAACTGCACCAAACTCTCCTGCAAGAAAAGAGAGCGGAGGTATTTCAGCAGGAGCTTTCCTCCTTCACAGTATGTTCTTTTTACTTTCCACTTCCTTTCTTTTCCATATATTTATTGGCAATGAAAAGCCTTCATAGCCTAAGAGGGAAAAAAAAAAAAAAAAAAGGAAAAAAAGGGGCTCCATATATTATCAGAACAGGAAAAGCAGAGTCATTAGTAAGATAAGACTTCCACACCAACCACGATCCACCAAGCCAGTTTATTTCTGGTGGAAAGGAGATAATTCTATGTTTCTTGATAGTCTCCTTGAAGTTATGCCTGGTATAGGAAAAGTAGCTAAGACCTTTCTTTGGCTGCTCTCTCTCCTCTTCCCATGCAATCCTAAAGACAAACAAAACTTAGATGCAACTCACATCCAAAACATCCTATTGTTTTTGTATTAATACAAGCCCTTACAGTTTCAAAAGGAAAGTCTCTGTTGCCTTGCCACAACAGCATTTCCTTAATTGAATCCTACATTTATGTCCATTCATTTTATTTTCAAGATATTTTCTAAAACATGGGAATGAATTAAACCACTGGCTGCCTCTAGGTTTATTCACTGTATTGATTGCTCTGAAGATGAGTGGGAGTAATTATTCTGAAAAGGTTCATTCTCAAGAGTGAGCATGGAGGGATGCTAAATGTATTCAAACTGGTGAATAACATACAGCTGAAAGTAAGAAAAAATGGAAATATGAATGAAAAGGAAAGCACACAAAGGACTAAGATCTGCAATTGTAATTTTTGATGACCATGACTGCATAAAGGGGAAGCTGAGAACATTCTGAATCAGAGATTTCCCTCTTCTGACAAAGCAGATGAGACCAAAAGGTCCAGCTTTATTTCTTGCCAGTCCTGTTTCCTTCGATGTGATTACTTTGACAGGGGAAGAATTTGCAGTTAAATTATTTTTAACCCTGGACACCACACTTGCCTCTCCCATAGCTGTGGCTTCTTGGTGTCTCCTCCTTATCTTTTCTGGTCATGTGGGCTTCAAAGAGCATTTGCTCTTTGATACCAAGGATAACTCAGGCCTCTCTTAGCAGTGCCCTTGGATGACTCCTAGCCAGGAGGACATTGCTGCAAGTTTCTGAGCAAGCTGAAGAAGATGCAGCCTGAAGCGCTCTGTAGCACAACCATCTCTGCTATGCACTCAAATGCTGGATAAAATTGAAACTAACACCATCAACATACCTGAGGAAGTCCCATTCCCACCATAGCCTCCTAGAGGAGAAGGGTCCAGCATCTTGAAGACTCATGTAGCTAAGCAAGAAGTTTACTGCTTAAGAGGATTTGTCCCCATTTAGTAGCACTTAGGAGTTTCACAATACTTTGCATCTAACAGAAGTCCTGTAAGACCCACAATTACCTTTTACATCATTGTTAAAAGTGTATATGTCAAAACCTGAGAAAGATGGGTTATAATCCATGGGTGTTAATCACCCAAGCACCTGGGGACTGAAAGCTCTGCAAAGGAAAGGACACAAGGTCTGGCCACGCACCTCTGAGAGAAAACTTGCAGTCTGAGGCTGGGATTTCATTAAGAGCTGTACCTCAGAAATAGAAGAGTTAGGATTTTGTACTTTCAGCTCTGTGCTTATGGGTATAAGCTATAGTTTGCTTCACAGATGGAAAAAATAATAATTTAGGTGTCTCTGGCATTAATTTGATAAAGATTTTTCATTTGCATGAAATAAACTTTAAGTAAATTGTGTTAATTAAAAAAAAACCACCAACCAAACACAAAAACAAAACAAAAACCAAGAACTTTGACCATGCTGAACTTTACTCTTTTGTGGAACAGGCCATTTATTAAATCACTATTGAATTATCTTTCAGTAATTAAGTGTCTTCTTTATAGCAGTTTATTCATTTGAGTAGGTCTTATAGTACAGAAAGAGAGCATTAGGGAGCACTTTTTGAAAAGCCATTTGCTCTTAAATCATTTCTCCTTCCCAATTGTTATTCTGGACCACAACAGCACACAGTCCTTAGGCACTACTGGATCAAACACAGAATGGCCTGGGAATATTTGCTCACTCTCACAGAGTGTCTCTTATTTCAGGAAATTCAACATTTAACCAGAGTTCTCACTTTCCTAGTTTTTGCAGCTACTTGTGCCACACTAATGGAAAGTGAATAGCCAGATCTGCCAAGCCCACATTGGTCATGACTAGGTAAGTCACAGAATGGTTTTTTTTTCCCCAAAATATAATTAGTTAATTGTCTAGGATCATCATGAGGCACTTAAGTGCCCTGAAGCAACACCCAGAAGTTATACATAAGAAAAGCAAGACCAACCTAACATATTGGAGAGGTCCTGAAGACATTTGCACTTGGAAGCATGGCACAGATCAGTCCTCCCACAGCATCTATCAAACTGAGCACTGCACTGGGGATGAAGTCAGTCCTGTGACAGGAGTGAAAGTGATAGAGCATGAAGTCAAGAACCATAGTTTTCACTTCGAATTTAAACAAAATTTCCTCTTAATGAAGTTTCCTTCTGCACATGATAGAGCAGTGTATGAGCACTGCAGAGACACTGCAGTGAAAAGCAGAGAAAGTCACAGCAGCAGCATCTTAATCCCAGGAGGTTTTACTCTCCAGGATTAACATCAGAAAGTGAAGGTCATCCTCTGACTGCAGCTATCAGGCACACTGGTCTCAAGGACAGCAGTGAGAAGTGCTGTGATGTGCTCAGGGTTAAGAGCACAAACCTCTAATTACAAGTTCTGGACACAAACTCAGGCACCTGCATTGGTCGTTACTGGTTCCCCATCACCAGTAGCCTCTAACTCCCTCATTCCAGATATGCTTTTCCTTCTAAGACCTATGCTTAATACAGCAGCTCCAGAACAGGGGTGTAGTGGTTGTTCTGAAAAACCTGACAGCAAATCTCTGTCTGAAATACCAGGAGGACCACCTACTTTCTGTGACCTTTTGGTGGTAGATGATGATGAGAAACAAGAGAAAACTTCTCTAAAATGGTACAACTGGGAGATGGTTGCTCAGCATTGCTCTCCAGAGAGAATGCATAACTCAGGTGAGCAGCCATTAAGGTCTGTGTGCTTAGCAGCTCTCCAGACATGCTTTTTATAAAGAGTTTCTCTCCTTTTTTGTCACAATAAATTTCAACAGAACAGCAAATCCTTGAAATGGTAGGAAGTGTTGCATCAGGAGAAGGTCATTTTTTTCTGATAGCTCTGACATATCAGGTCTGATATTTCCCTTTTTTACATCTTGCATCAGCCTTTACGACTGCAAAATGTCACCAGTGCTGCATGGGAGCTTTCTACCAAAGAGAAGGAAATCAATCCATTAGGTGGAAGACAGCACAAAATTGCACCTACATCCACAATCAAAAAAATTGATTGCTTCCCATAGGACAATTTTCAAGAAGATAAACTTGAAATACTTCAATATTTGGGCTAAGAAATATATGCTTTGGTTTAGGAATTCTATGCTCCCATTTGCTTTGACAGGCTGCACATGGGTGGACCATTTACTCTTCTTTCTTCTTAAAAGAAGAGTGGATGTTGGAATGTAGCAGCTGAAAAGGCCCTAAATATGATCCTAGCACAATGTCCTTTCCCCAAAGAACAACATGTAAAGAACGCAGCTGAAACATCAAACTGGCATGGCAGCAGCACATACAAAATGAACAGGTCCAACTCAGAGGCAAAATGGTTTTCTATCAGAAGTATCAAGACAATCTGGAGAAAGCTTAATGCAAAAAGAAAAATTTTTAAAAACCTAAGAAGTCTAATATTAAAAAAAAAACAAACCACAAAACCCAATATTGCTTTTAACAGCTACATTAAGGTCAGTTGGAGGGCAGAAGGGCNGGGCTGCCCAGGGAGGTGGTGGAGTCACCATCCCTGGAGGTGTTCAAGGCATGCTTGGATGTGGCACTTGGTGCCATGGTCTAGTCTTGAGGTCTGTGGTGATGGGTTGGACTTGATGATCTTTGAGGTCTCTTCCAACCTTGCTTATACTGTAATACTGTGATAAAACCTCATGTAGCTGTTCTTCCAACTGTCCAAGTGCACATGGAATCATTTTCATGTCCCCTGTCAACAAGATTGGTGGCATGAGAATAAGTTTGGCTTATTCAGAAATGTGTGGTTGTAACCATTTTTTCTAAAAGAGGCATCTGATACATTTTGACTGATTTCATTTCTTCTTGAACAGAAAAGATGTGGGAAGAAGAATTTGATCATTTGTCTGAGGATTTCTGGGCCTTCAAAGAACAGTGCAAATCCCAGAGCTGCAAACATTGAGATGTCCTACACAAACTGCCACTGAATGGGCTCAGTTTATCCAGCAGCACAGGACACATTTTGTAAGATAAAGGTGCCCTGGCAGTTAAGCCAAGAGCAGAGCCACATCATCACTCAGTTAACCCAATGG
Organism: Ramphastos sulfuratus; assembly: GCA_013399055.1. NCBI lineage: Eukaryota > Metazoa > Chordata > Aves > Piciformes > Ramphastidae > Ramphastos > Ramphastos sulfuratus. Next base: position 307,100 of record WBNM01019593.1, read on the forward strand.
CCACAGCCAGTCTCTCTGCTGGTGAGAACACCAGCCCACATAACCATCAGTGGGGCACACAGGCTGCACCCTGGGGAGACTTTCTTGGGGTTTATAAGACTTTCATGGGTGGCATCAGAGAGTGATGTACCAAAAAAAACAAACAGGTGGTTAAACAGTTTTTTATGTATACGTAGCCAAGGATTTCAGCTCCTAACAGAATTATGTATCCACAGCAGAAATTCCATGCATGAAAAGAAGAATATTAGAAAAGTTCAGGAGAAGTTAGAAATCTCTTTTTTGCAGGAGAGCTCCCTGCAGATCAGACTGTTCTCTACTATGTTTGAACAAGAGATTCACAAGGCAGGCATGGTATTCCTGCAAAGATACAGCCAGTTCTCATCGTCAGATTTCATCTGATCAGGACAGGGAAGCCAAGTAAAGTACAAATTGCCAACCAACCCAAACAGAATCTGAGATATGTCACACACCTCATTTGCTCCCTGTGCTTATCTGTTTGTTCCCTGCCCTCATTGCTCTTACAGGAATGCTCTTAGAGATGTATTCCAGGCTGGCACCAGAAAAAAATATTCTTATTGCTGTGCAGAAGTCATTTATCACAAAAAGACATTCACAATTTAGAGTAAGGAACTTATTTAGCTTTTCTGCCCATAATTCAGGCTTCCTGATTTCCCTTGTTTCTGCAGATTCCGATATATACGAGGCCTGTATTAAAAAGTTGTCTGGCATGAAGCCAGGCATCATTTGCCTACTCTGATGCTAAATGTTCTTACTTTTTACATCTCCTTCCATGATTTCAGACGCAGAGCCCAGCAACCATCTGCAGAGCTTTCCCCTCCTCCCCCCAATTTTCAATTATTTCACCATCTAAGCAGCAGTTACTCTAACACTGAGCTGCAATTCCCATGAGATGCTGCAGCTCTCCTTCAATTTGACTATTTCTTGCTGAGCTTCTTTCCTGTTTCATGATATTATTTTAATCAGCTGAACATCACCAGTGTCATGTAACTTCACAATTGCTGGACAAAGCTATTTGGAGTCCTGCAGCTTATTTCCTTTGAGTCTTATGAATAAATTGTATCTCCTGCCACCAAAAGATTTCATTAAACCGATAAACAATCTCCTTGCCCAAAAGCTTGGGGTGATTTCAATTGGAAAAGACCTTTAAGACAATCAACTTCAGATGTCAGGATCTGTCTTTCTGTCATGGTAGGATTTCCCAAAAGAGCTTGGCTACCACAGGTCTGAAACCTGCACTATCAGTGAAGTGAGCTGCAAACCAGGCAGACTGAACACTTATTTCAATACATCATTCCAGTTTTGAAGGACTGGATAAGTCTACTTTATTATTCTTCACATATTTCCCTGTTGAAATAAGGAAAATGTCTCATCTCTACACTTCTAGGGGATGTTCCTTGCTGGCAGGTGGAGTTTCTAACTCATTCAGCATCAGAGGGCATCTCCCATGCACAGCTCTGATCATATGGGCTGCTGAGAAGCCATATGTCTCCAGGCTCCTTCCCCACACCAACCCAGCAGAAGCATATATGAGAAAGTAATATCAGTTTCATCATTATGATAAACAAAAATAATATTCTTTAAAATGAGGAATTTAGCTTTTTTTGGTTTGTTTTGTTTTAATCTTTATATTCTGGTCTGGCACTTCCTAGCTAAAGTTAAAACCTGAACTTTATCACATTGCAAAAAGCCAATGCTACGGATATCACCAATTAGATGTTGTGCCCACCCACTCAGAGCTGTGCATGCACCAGACACTCAACTTTGGTCCTGCCAGCTTTGCATGCAGACATGCCAAAACATCATCCACAAAAAGGTCATGCTTGTGAAAATTAAGGCAATCAAACCACTGCCACTACCACACAGTCCCAGCCCTCCCTAGCCAACCCTTCTCACGGCAGCTCACCAACCAAAACAGGCATTTGTCCAGCTGCACTGTGACCAGCTTAGGGAAAACATGCATCTCAGAAGTAACCTGGCAGATCAAAAACAATAAGAAGCCAAATTAACTTTCATCTGGCTCTGTTTCTTGATGCCAGAGAGCAAAAGAGAAGAGTAAAGGCAGAAAGCAGCATCACTCCTGCCAGTGGCGCTGAGAACAGCCTAACAGCACTGTAGAACTGCTGCCATGGGCTCCCTTCTGACCCACTGCTCATAAGGCTCTAAAACAGACAGCCCAGCAGAAAAGATAGAATTATTTAATTTGGAAAAGACCTTTAAGATCATCAAGATCAGATGTCAGGATCTGTTTATTTGTGTATATGAGCTAAGGAGCAAAAAAAAAGCAGGTTGCTTCCACTTGAAATCTGAAAGGAATGTTAAAACATGAGGAACTCAGACTACAACAGCTGTAGCTTGGCTAGGATGCACACACTTAGGCATTAGAGTATGGCTTTATTGCATTTCAGTACACAGAAATAGGATCCCACAGTCTGGCATCACCCTTCTGACTTAAAGGCAATGTCAAGGCCATCACTTCCCACAGCCCTGAATTAGTGAGTAAACTTACTCCACTCGTGAGCCAGCTCATCACCAATTTCAGTGTCTCCAGTTTTTCAGGAACTAGTGTGTTTGCACCAGAGTGTTTGCACAGAATGGTTGTTTTTACTGCAGTCCTTCCAAGAGCTACACTGATCAATTCTCTCTCTGCTGTCACTGCCCTATCTACACTCATTTTCCTGTGACAGGACAAAACAGGTTCATGCAACAGCAAAATTACTATCAGGAGAAAAGCATCCTGCCCCACATGCCATTTTGTTTCTGAAATCTCCCTCTGATAGCTAAGCACATTCATCCAGAGTACACCAAGCCCACCACAGAATACATTACCTCATTTAGTCCTCTCTATTGAGAAATCATTGTAGTGATAATTCAGGCCATTTTTAGTCTTCCCTTCAACCTGAGCAGCTGTTGTACTTCACTTGTTACCTGTGTTCCATTTTTCATTTATCCAGGTTTGTAGCTGGTGTTTGCTGCCATATTTTATTTTCTTTTCAATTCAGTGAGCTTACTGTGGTTCCTATGTTCATGTGACCTCATCCTAAAAATTGCAGAGAGGATTGCAGCTGTGCTCATGAACATGATCAAATGAGCAAATCCACCACTGAGCCATAATAACTATCATCATCCTGAAACCTGGAAAATGCCCCTGCCTGTTAGAGTCAGACCTAAGCCTGACCTTCCTCACACTGTACACCTCATTATCGAGATCAGAGCAAGCAGCCTTGAACTCCCTTGAAATTCAAAGGGATGTGACCATTTGGATAACCCCTGTCTCTACTGTACCAGTAGAGATGAGCTCGTATTTCAGTGCAAGAAAGGAGAAAAGCAGTTCTTTCTGGTAACTGTGTGGCAGTAAACTGCTGAAGTGAACTTGAAAGTGTGAGCTAAAAAAAACGTATCAATTTAGATAAATAATAAATACAAACCAGTCCTTTGTCCATCACGCACACCACCTTAAGCTAAAACCTGAGAGCACACAACCTGCTGTAAATACTTCTCTGCTGATTTAACTCTAGTCAGAGCTGTTAAAAAGTTTGTGTTGGCTATTATTTGAGTTACTCATTTTTCAATTGGTTTCAGTCTCCATTTTCAGTACAGGCTCCTCTGGCTGCAGTACACGTGCTGCTTGCCAAAGATGCCAATAAACACAGACCAGCAGCAATGAGCACATGCAGCTAGTCTGCCTACATAGGAAACATGCCACAAACACACCATGGCAGCTAAGCAGTCTCAGACACATTTGCCTAGCCTCTATCTATTTCAGCTGCACAACTGTACGACTTGTGTGAATCCCATTTATATAAAGTGATCCTCTAAGATGCTTGTAATCATGCTCTTTTAATTTCCACAGACACACACAGAACTAAGAATTGCAGAAACCTGTAATTCACTGTGATGACATCTGTGTGTTCCTGACCGGCTATCCTAACACTGCTCAAGCATCACTCAAGTGCAGAAAGTGTTTTTTAAACTTCATATTACATACAATTATTTACCTTCTTTTAACTGTCTATTAAGTCTTCATTCATTCCCTTACTTATGATGCAGGATTGTGGTTTTTTGCTTTAAAAGTTTTCAAATCAGACTTTCCCACTTCAATACCTACACAATGATGAGTATTTAAGCAGCACATAATAGCAGAATCCCTTCAAGGTCGAAAGAAATTCAAGTATTTCTACAACAACGTGCAAAATGTCATCAGAAATAGAAACCAACTGTAGACACTGCTTTGAACATGAAATGGAATATATCAAAATATACATGAGAGCAGCTAAAGATACATTCTCTGCATGGATACTACTTGACAGTATCACAGTATCAGCAAGGTTGGAAGAGACCTCAAAGATCATCACGCCCAACCCATTACCTCTGACCTCGAGACTAGACCATGGCACCAAGTGCCACGTCCAAATGTGCCTTGAACACCTCCAGGGACGGTGACTCCACCACCTCCCTGGGCAGCCCATTCCAGTGGTGAATGACTCTCTCAGTGAAGAACTTTCTCCTCACCTCGAGCCTAAACTTCCCCTGGCACAGCTTGAGACTGTGTCCTCTTGTTCTGGTGCTGGTTGCCTGAGAGAAGCAAGCAACCTAACAGCTTGCTAGCCCACAGAAAAGTGGCTTCTGTCCCTCCCAGCAACTCTGCAGGTTGCCCATGCACTCTAAGAGGCTGTAACTTCAGTGATGCAGGAGAAAGTTTCCTTGCTCCTTGAACTGCACAAAGCCCACGTATGTCCTGATTAAAGAGGCATCACAACAATTTGAGAATAAAATGGGGGCTCTTGTATGTCTGTTTTTGAAGTTGTCACTGTACCTCTCACAAAGAACCTGTAACTGATGACCAAATAACAACACAGCAGCTCCAAAGGTATTGATTGGATCTCAATTAAACTGCAGCGTGTGCCTCAGCACTAGATCTGTTACTTTGTAAAGTAACCCTTGAAAAGCACATTTAGTGCATCATTAGCCACATTTATTCCCTTGCTGTGTGGATTCTCTGACCATCCTTTGCACTACAAATGCTGCTGCAGACAGATAAAAGCACACTGATGATTTTAATGCTTATGTTTCCTGATGGAACTATTTTAGTTGTTTGTTGTTGGGTTGTGCTGCTGGTTTGGTGCTTTGGTTTGCCTTTTTTTCCCCTTTACTCTTGTGCTGTCTGGTTTTTGTTGTTTTCTTTTCTCTCTCCGTTGGCCCATGGCCACTTTACAGAGACTGACAAACAGAACAGGGAAAAATGTCGCACTTAAAAATCAACATCAATTTAGGTTCAGCCCCTCTGCTGAAAACCAGACATGTTCTTGCAAACTAGCCCACTAATCGTAGGAATATTTAACTATTAATTAGAGGGAAGGGTTTTTTTTCTGATACTAGAATAATATGCCAAGTGCCAGAATTTAATTCCCATTTCCAATACATTTGAAAATCAAAGACAGTTCCATTTCCATAGGTGAGTATTAGTTTAGTGCAGATTCATATTACTTTTATGAGCATGTAGCAACCTTCTACTAGAAAGGACAACCACCAAAACAAAAAAACCCAACCCCACACACACAAAAGCCAAACAACCCAAACAAACAAAGAAAAACAAAACAAAATGAAAAAAACCAAACAAAAAAACCCCCACAACAAAGAACCAAAACACCCAAACCACTGCCTGCAAACTACGTAGGAGCCCTGTTGGCATTCTCCTGTTATCTCATCAGCTTGCATTACTACATTCAACACAATGTGCAATAAGAGGCTTATGTTTTATTTCATCCAAAATGTTATACAGCATAAGCAGCAGCAGCATTTTGTCAAAGCTTAATTTCCTACCTTCCTAGCTTTCAGCAATGTCCAATCCATGAAAGTATTTATTAAGCACACACGCCCCTGCTATATAATATTAAAGCTTTCCTTATTCCTTGATTCTCATTGCCTCCCTTTTAGGACAGTTTTTCTGTTAAAGCATGTGGAGGTGAATGGAGGCAGACTGATGATTTAGAGTTGTTGTTGTTGGGGCTGGAACTTGTACAAACTGACTGACAGGATCCTAAAGGCAGAGTCCAGCTGCAGAAACTGCAGATGCCTCTGTTTGATGCATCTCTTCCCTATTTGTGACTCTTTCTGCAAATTATCCCATTTTCTGTAAACTGACTTGCTATGAGGTCATATTTTCCAGGGGTCTCTTGAGGCTTACTTACTAATTTTATTTGCTCCAGTACTTGTGCCTAGCTAGAGTTAGAGTACCCCAGATTACTACTATAGTTTCAGAAGAGAAGCTCTTCAGACAGAGGGAGTAAAGCAGACAGACCACAGATGAATTATGTGGACTCAGCTCTCTCCAGGTATTGTGACCTGCACTGCAGAAGAATACAGTGTTCCTACCAAAAATATCCACTACCTAATAGTATAACAAAACAAAAGGGAAAAAATAACCACATTCACATTAGCATTTCTGTCTGAACAGCTCTTCAGAAAGCCAAGCAAGTTCACATATCTGTTAGTTTGACTGTGCTTTACTACATATTTTTGCAGCGAAGAAACTCTTAATAATGATTATCTGATGTTCTGAATGTTTTGACAAGAGTTTTCTTCAGAACAAAATGAAAGCCATGTCATGCATGGTAAAAAAAAAAAAAAAAAATGCATCTTTCCTTTATCTAAATTCCCCTTCAACTTGCAGGGAATATACATATTTTTTTTTTTTTGGACAAGGTCTTGTACCAATCTGTTCTGACTTCGGGTTCATTCATTAGACCATGGTCACTGCCATGGTGCTGATTCTTCAGACAGAAATGTGAGAATTCAGGTACAAATCCCTGATTTGAATTTCATTCTCCAGTCATGAACATTTTGCTCTGGGTCTTCCCTTTAACTGACAGGAGCATATTTGTCACATCTATATTGTATCCTTTCTTTCACAAACTGATACTCCATGAAGTTGTGCCCAACTGGTAAGAAAACACAAAAATTTGACAGTTCTATGGGCTGATTAAACTCATGCTTGAGACTGAGGTCTATTTTCTATGCTAAGGCAAGATCAGCTATGCCTAGACTATCACCACTTCCTTGCAAACCTCCAGAGATAAGAAATCCCACACCTTATTGCAATGCTTCACTACACTCTCAACAGGTATTCTCTCAAACCTGATTTAAATCTTCCTGCACCTCAAATTGAATGAAATAATTCTTGCCTTAGTCTTGAAGCAAAGCTATTGCCATGCTTATGGTGTTGTTTGGTGCACTGTACTTGAATCCAAATCCAGCTGGTAAACAAAACCTATTTGTGTTCAGATCATAATGTCCCTATTCTTTATTAATGTCTAGAGAAAAAAATAAAATCATTGCTGGAAGGTACAAGTACTTATTCATGGGGAGCATGAGCTAATGGCTGCAGTCTTCAGCTGAAACTAATCTGAGCTTTCCCTAAGTTTCAGTACAATCCTTTTACTATCTTGAAATTACTCCTGCCAGCCTGTAGTTTGTGGCTCCTACCCAGAAGATGTGTTTCTACCTCTCAAATCTTGCTTTGACAGTATCATGCCCAAACTACAAATGTTAGTGTTCAATAGCACTACACTCTAATTAAAGTACAAAGCACTGTCAGACCTCACATGTGAAGCAGGAAAGAGGCATTAGGAATTACAATAAGGCAGTCACATTTAACAGCCACTGAAGAGAAAAATAGCAGATAGTACAAGACTGAATGAAATTAGCAACTCACACACAGAATATGAAATACTGGGATAAACAGATCATTAAGAAAAACCATATTGAAGTTCCTGAACATTATAAATTTGCAGTGAATATATGCAAGACGTGTTCTGGAAAGTAATGCAAAAGTTTTATTGAAGTTTCTGTTCAAATAGTTTGTTGATAATATTTGGCAAATAAATTAGAGAAGCAGAAGTTATTTATGACTGATGAAAAGGGCAAAATATCAGAGCATATTACCCTGCTGCAGAGAGGCGAGCTATGCCAGCTGTTTCATGGCAGTATATATTTTCAGTCCTTAATTAAAAGAAGAAACAAGAACAAGAAGTCCCAAGTCCAAATCATTACAAAGCTTTGGAGGAAAAAGAAACAAACTAAAGCAAGTCTGTTATGACTCTCCAGGGTCTTAAATTGTGTCCAATAAAAAAAGGACAGTTAACTATATAAGTGTAGATGTCTTCACTCCTTTCACTAAATGTGACTCATCTAAGTCACAATTTTCTTGGAAACTTCAGGTTGTCTTGAGGGGTGAAAGCCTCCAGACTACATGATAGGATGGAAGTTTAGCTGACTGAAATTTTGCACTTAGGAGGCAAAGTACGTAGATAGATACAATATATTACCCAAAAAAAAAAGGATCAAAAGAATTTGAAACAGGGTGTGTTGTGCTTTTTGACATTCAAGACTTGTTTTCTTTTTCTTTTCAAGGGGAAGGTGGTAGGAGGAAGGTACATTGCACAGCGTTTCAAAAGGACAGCAGCTTGAACAACACTGAACCACCACCACCTTTGAGAAAGAGTAAAACATGCCTACTCCTCCATCTTTCTTTTTTAAAACTTTAAAATCTTCTAGTAGCAGAAGGCAGAAAGAAAAAGTACTTCATTCACTGTCAAGAAATGCAGTGTACTGAGCCTGCTCCTGCTTACAAGTGAGCAGAGAAACTGTTCTGAATCCTGGAGGTTGGAGAGATGATCAAAATGTGACACACTTCACAGGAAATGGGGCCATTTGGGAAAGCTTGAGGTTTTATATTCACAACCAGAATTCAAGTTTTAGAAACCTTCTATCAAAAGAGAATCCCAAAGTATATATTTCAGGAAGGGCCAAACTACTTTCTGAAATGAAACACAGGTTGTGCTACCTACTGCAGACCAGTTGCATTGCCACAACTCTGGGACACTTCCCAGGCTGCTCCCAAAACTCTGAGCCTAGGCCTCCCAATTCCCACATGCCCCTTGGTGGATGCATCCAGGAGTACTCCTAGAGCAGGACAGCAGCTTCCAGGGAGCAGGCTGCATAGCAAGAAGCTGTAAAAACTTCTGTCTCAAAGTCCAAAATAGGGAATGGCCAAGCTTGCAACTTTGCCCCCCAAGCTAGTTTGTGTGCACATGAATACAACTGCTCAGAAGGGATTTAAGTGAGACATTAAATTTGGAGACTGGAGATCCAGTGTGGGTGAAGAACAGATTTAACTGGTCTGTCCCTTTAACTGAGTACAACCCCAGACCCTGCCAAGGATTCAAAATCCTTTCAGTTAAGTGTTTCTCCGTACGACACAGGACTTGGAGACCCAGGGCTGGCACAGGAACAACTACAAGAAAAATAAATGCTTCTGCTGGCCTGTCAGAGAAGCGCAGCTAAGCGGGTTGGAAATTCTCCTGTTTCAAGATGCTTTGTTTCATCCACAGCTCAGGGAACCTGGACACATTTACAAATTCTTCCAACTTGTTTTTCAAATGGAAAGTTTTTAGACAGTAATCAAAAAATTCCCTTTGTCTCCCCTTTTTGCCTTTCTGGTAAAGTTATTTTTCCTGTTCTGTTACAAAGCTGGTTTGTCTTTTTCATCCAAAAGTGAGAAATTAGCAAAACTACCAAGTGAAAGAGACACAGAGGTGAAGGTTCTTCACCTTGGGCAAAACCAAGAAACATCATTGTGAGAGAGCCTTTGTGAAGAGGTTTTGCATGGATTTCTGATCATGGCTTTATTGCTGGTGCCTCTGGCAAAAGAGGACACTGTATGAAAGATTAAAGCAGCTGAACAACGTGAGATGACCCAGTCTTAATCCTTCCTCTGCTCTTTTCATACCACTGTATCCACTGACCGCTGGCTGCACACAGAATGAGATCTCCACCTCTTTCCAGATAAACACATCATTAAGGATTGCTCCCCAGGAGCACTGTGCATGACACCTAGATCCAGAAATAAAGTCAAATGGACTTTTAAGCCTGGGTGGCAGGATCAACTCTTCTCTTCCTCAGCACTCCATGCAGAGACATGACGTGCTCTCAGTTACGTGAGACAGTAATAGCCACCCAAAATAACTGCTAAACTATCACATCCTTGTTCTGCTGCTTTCTTACCTTGTACTCTTGGTGCATCACCTGCCCAAACAGATTTCTGCTTCATTAAATGTTAATTACAAGCTTTCCTAGTGCTATATAGTAGTGTCATGAACTATGCATTCATGTCTGCCAAGTGCTTGGGAACTTTGGATGGGAGATGCAAAGCAATTTACTGCGTGCCACATTACAGGCTGGGCATAGCATAAGGAAAGGGGACACTGAACTTAGCAACCTTAAAACTTTTGTTACTGCAATGATAAAAACCAAGTCACTTCCATTTTAAGTGGGAATTTAGATCTGAATTCAATTTTTAAATTACAGTTAAACTGTATTTTGTCTGAATGACTACTTGTGCCCAACCAAATGAAGGACACTTCTGAAATGCTCTGTCCTAGAAAAGGAACATGGGCAAACACATCAAAGAAGTGACTGCAATAAATAATGTGCAATATGACCATCTCAAAACTGCCACTTTGTCTCAGGTAATTTGTTTTTAACTTACATTCACTACAACTCCCTTTCCCTGTCAGAATCTGTTTTCAACGTAAGGCGGACACAATGACAGTAAGCAGCATTTATGCTGCTAACACCTCAGTGGTCATTTTACCTCTGGCTGGGCTGCAGAGGTTGTTCTTGCTGCAGGGGAAATCTGCACAAAATGGTCACTGAGCAGTTTGGGCTTCAGGAGAAGATCTATTTCACTCTAGTGACATTAAACTACATCTGAACTTTCAAAAACCTAATTTTCCTTCAGATCAATACAGTCAATACAGGTGTTAGGGGAGAAACAATTACATTTGCTGTACTTGTGCATTTCATGATAACCCACACACAGGCTGTTTGCTGCCCTACAAAACTCAGCTCTTCTCATGAATCAAGAAGAAGCAGTGATATACTACTCAGAGTGGGGGGGGAAAACCCCCACTGGCAACAGACACAACTTTTACAGGCGTTACAACCTGGAATTATTTCCTCCAGTAACTTAAATCACTCTGCTCTCACCTTGAGATTCAGGAGGAGTCAAATGCTTTTTACTCCTCTCACCTTCTGTAATTGATCATTCATTTTCTAGGATAATAAAATACCAAGTATTATTACTGCCACAGTTATGTCACCCATCTGTGGATCAGCTGGAAGCTCTCTAACATAATATTCTCCTATAAACCTAGCACCACTGATTTATTGAGACAATTGTCAGCTTCTAAGCAAAGAAACTCTATCTTCTTAAACGTTTGGGCAGTATGTAGTAAAACACAACCTTGATCCAAATATAAAAAGTGTTTAGGTAGGAGATGAAATGGGTGGTTTCTTGAATTAGAAGCAATATCCTAGCCAGGAGACACTCATGAAAGTGGAATCTTAATATTTACTTAGGCTTTCAGCAGCACTGATTTGCACTACAATTTATTACCTTTTCAAATATTGCACAATGTACCTGTAAAGCATTACCTATAAGAAGCTTACCAGAAATAGACTGTATCAGAGCAGTGCCTATTTTAAGGACACTTGCTTGATTCTGCTTCACCTGAAGTTAAGGATAGACAAGACATTTCCACATCAAGAAATGGGATATTTGTTTTTTCCCCCTATACATAAATCTTTCTTTTTCCTGGAACTGTTACCACAGACCTCAGCTGATACCCTAAACAAGCCCAGGAACAGAAAAGTCTGTTGGCAGCACCTGAAAACTCAGTATGCATATTGTGTATTCCTGTTTCACAGAGTCATATAGTGCTAGGGGTTGTTAGGGATCTCCAGAGATCAAGTCCAACTGCCCTTGCAAAGCAGGATTGCTTAGGGCAGGTCACACAGGAATGCATACAAGTGGGTTTTGCAGATGTCTAGAGAAGACTCCACAACCTATCTGGGCAGTCTGCTTCAGGGCACCATCACCCTCAGTAAAAATATTTTCTCATGTTGACATGAAATTTCCCGTGATTGAATTTATGTCCATTGCCCCATGGCCTATTACTGGGTATCACAGAAAAGAGACTGGCTCCTTCCTCCTGACAGCAACCCTTCAAGTATTTGTAGACATTGATAAGGTCTCTAAGTCTTCTCTTCTCCAGACTAAACAGCCCCAAGTCCCTCAGTCTTCCCTCACAAGAGAGATGCTCCAGTCCCTTCACTGTCCTTTTAGCTCTCTCTTGATCTCTTTCCAGTAGGTCCCTGTCCCTTTTGAACTGGGGAGCCCAGAACTGTACAAAGTAGTCCGGATATGGTCTAACTAGAGCTGACAATCTCACATCCCTCCCCTCTGTCACTAACACAGTAGCTGGAGCACTACAGCTACAGAGGTTTCCAGTGGTCTGCCGAAGTGTTAGGATCCACTGGGACTCATCCCAGAAATGCCTCTGTGAGCCAAGATCAAAGGGAGAGAGCTCTACAGGCATGCACAGAAGAAGCACACTGAAGCAGTCTGTTGGCACTTCTTATCTGAATGTCTAACAGCAATGTTGGATGGTTTCCTTTTTCAGTTGTTCACAGTATCTAAACGTGTACTCACTGTTTTACACAGGACCTACTCTATGTAGTACATTTTGTATGTTTGTTCTATGCTGTCTGGAAAGTTCTGACAAGAAAGGAAACTTCCCAAACAATTCATGGCATAGTACAAAAGTTTACTAGTGAGCCTTTCTCCTTGCTCACTTCACATGTAGCATCATTTCTATTTCAAAAACTCTAGTTCTGAAGACTTGGATGTAGTTGAAGGTACCTTAAAAAATAGTTTGTTCGTTTTTTTTTTTAAATCAGATATAAAGTTACACAACAAAACTGCCACTTTTTTATATAACATCAGGCCCAGAAACTTGGAGAAAGTGCTGTTGAGTGAAAGAGAATACAAAAGGGTAAAACATGTCAAGTACCACAGGTCTGAGTCTTTCAGATGGGAACACATTTCTGGCAGGCAGCCTTAGAAAAGCTAGAACAGGTCCTGCAGCAAGAAACACACTGTTCTGTCTTGAGGTACAACTCTCATCAATAATGGATACCCCTCAGCACTCAATTGGATTTCTCCATCATCTGAAGCCTGATATAGCTTGTTCATTTTCAGCAGATATTTTTTCCCCTTGAGGAGCCCCAACACTTTGTCACAGTTCCTAGAACTTCTTTGCTGGCGCTTGGCCCAGACAAGTTGTTACTGAACACATGGCTTTATTATTCCTGAGCAAGGCAAGATTTGACAATTCTGATAACAAATACGAGTTGGATGCTCCAAGGAGCATTGACTGCTCCCCACATTCTAAGTACTTAAAATGATACTCTCAATCTTTACACCAACATACTTGTGACTTGGGTGAGATTAGGTTCTAGTCTACAACTTGCTCTACAAGGGAAAGACTAACTTGAAATTTCACATTCTTTACAAATCCTGTTTGGGCACACAATGAGTGAAAAAACAGCGAGTTGTATCATGAACCACAAACTCAAGAAGAATGGAAACAGATGCAGATGGTATTTTAATAAGTGATTGAGAGTCCTGTGCAACCTTGTGTCAGAGGCCATACTAAAAGTGCTCAGCTTCTCCTACGTAAAGCATTAATTGTCAGTTTCAAGTCTGCAGAACTAGAATTAAGCTGGATGAAGAGGATTATTCATGACAACATGCAGTCTCTTGAAAAACAGCTTTAAAAGAAACCTGGAGCAAAAACATCTACCTTTTATGACTTTCTCAGCCAAACTACATGGGATACAACCTGGCCACAGCCAATAAATACCTGAGGATACAAGTCTGATGTAATTTGTCACACATTAGGTTTCCAAAATTTACCTTCTAAGGAGTACAGGTCAAGAACATGGCTGTTACCCAGGTGTCTAGAGAGATGCAGTTCTCCAAAAGATCTAACAGCTCTGTAACTTTTTTGGTTTTTTTCTTTAAACATAAAATATTCAGGCAGTGAAATCTTGTAGCCAGTCATTTGCAATGTCACTGATGAAACTCAGAATGAACTTGTGACCACTGTACCATAAATCCAAATACAGAAGCATTAAATTCTTTCCAATTGAGCTGGGAGCTCCTGAAGTTAACCAAGAAGTTAATTTGTTATGCCTTGAAAATGAATGCTACCTTGAAAACTAATGGCCAGTGTACTAAGCTTCTAACCAAACTCCACCTGACATTCATAATTTTTCTTGCTAACTGTATTTACAGTCAGGAGCCAGACAGTGAAACATTCAAAGACTCAATGCACAGCAGCAGCATTGCAGAGCACTTTAGCACAGAACTGCACCCCCAAGATCCTTAGCTGCTCTCTACTTAAGATGCCAGAGAAACAGTTCTCTGCAGAGGAGGAACTTACAAGATATTATAAACATGGCAACACTGAGTATATCTTTAAGATTTCATGTCACAGCACTGTCAAGGTTAAGCTTTTATGAGTGCCAAGAAGGACTTGAGAACCCTAAGGTAATGGGAGACTGAAACCTGTGATAGAACCTTAAGAGAATGGATTACAGTGAAAACACAAACACTGCTGCAAAGAACTTGTGCCCTGAAACAGGGCATCATTCCTATTCCCCGTTCACAAAGAACTCACTTGGTGCTGAAGCTGAACTTTTACCCACATTATTGCTTTTGAACTTTTAGCTGGAATTCCCTGTGGTAAGTCTGATTTTTTCACTGCGACTGCGTTGCCAGAATCCAGTCAAATCTAATAATACAGTGCACCTTGCAAATAGGATATTTGTTTCTAACACATTTCTGAATTAATTTTATTATTACCACTGAAGATGTGAGGCTCAGGCAGCTCATCACGCTCAATACTTGGGTTTTTTTCTAGAAAGTTGCAGGAGATTTTGTAAGAGGGCAGTAAGTTCACACTGTCATGCTGACCATGAATCTTAAGTCTGTATCAGCACCTGATAAATGTACAATCACATCAGCTTTTTGCAGGAGGATGAAAGCGAGAAATATGAGAGCTGCCCAGCCCTTATGTTATCTAATCTGCAGGCAGCATCAGAGTTACTGGAGGAGTTAATATGCAGTTCCAGTAACTGTCAAGCAAGCCTATATAATCGAGGGAGCCATTTAACTTGTTACAAGTAGGAACATTCCACACCAAAGTGCTGCCTTTCAATTATGGCTAAAGAAATCCTTCTAATAACAGTGTTTAAAACCTTTTTTGGAGCCCATCATACCACACCTTTGTTCTTTTCATCTTCTTGCAAAGACCACTCAGAGACCAAAGCTGTAATTTCTTCTGCTTCTAAGTGCTCCATAGGTTTAGCTGACCTTTAGGAAAAGCATTCTCCTCCCTCACCACCGTCTTAAAATCAGTTGCTTTCTCAGAGCACGGCCTGTAGCCCAAGACCTCCTGGTACCATGGGAGAGTAGCTGGCAGACACATCCTGCAGCACGAAGGACCTCACAGGAGCTGCAAAATGCTGCCTTGCTCAGCAGGGCGGTGGCAAACACACAAGAAAACCATTACTAGACATGCAGGAGCACAGAGCACACTGAGCCTCTGACATGTAATTCTGCCACTGATTGTCCCACTCTTTTCTTGGCCAGCACTGCACTATTCAGCAGTACCTGGAGCCCAGATTCCACCTGTCTAATGCCTGCTATTAACCCTGTGTGGAGCCTTGGGCAAATCACAGGGACCAGCTATAACAAGTGCCCCCCTTGCACATCAGCCTGGCTTGTGCATTCACTCGAGACAGCCTGTCGTTTCTTTGACTCTACAAAGAGGTTATTTACAAGCAGTCGAGCTCCTTGTTAGACCAAAGCATTTGCTGCATACTTCACATGTACAGCTCTGCACAAAATAAGGCAACCAAAAGCAGCTTTTACAGGATCATGGATTCTACCCCACGTGCTTGCAAAAGGAGAGCAGGCTCACCACCAAGGAACAATCTGCTTGAGACACTGGATCAGCTCACAAGTCCAAGGAGCTTGCCATGATGCAGACTTGATGAGATCAGCTGACCCCAGCACGGACTGCATGGGAAGCTGGAAATTTCCCACCATCCCCTGCCTTTGATGTCTATGACCCTGACCACCTAAGCCTTGGCTTTTTATACACAGTGACTCTAATCTGCATGGAGCCTTTTATTTACTTGTTTTTCCCTCTGTAGTCAGGCAGATGAGTAGCCTTAGTTCTTGTATTTACCTCCTGAAATCTACACGTCCATGTCTCTCAGTTTACCAGACTGAGAAATTGCAATTTCCTTTTCACTAATACATTAAAGACCTTTGTTTAATTAAATTACATAGAAGCCTACAGGATCCCTAAATTACAAAGTCGCCTTGCAATTGCAGAGTAGAATAATGACTTAAATTCTTCCAAATAATGAAATCCACTAATTGCTCAGCCTGTCAATGTACAGAGGAGCCACCAAAGCCTACCATGGCAAAGTGAGGTCACAAGAAATCAAAAACTCTAATTTCATAGAGCAAGGAAAGACAAACATAGAATCATAGAATGTCAGGGGATGGAAGTGACCTTGAAAGNCAAGGGACTAAACCATGGACCAGCTCCACAGCCTATAAAGTACCTACACTTAATGCTAACCACATAATTTGCTGTTCAAAGGTCCTACAAGGATCAGATCACTGAATCTTCCCATTCAAGTCAACTACCTTTTAGCAGAGACTGCTTGTGGAGTAACTTACTGACAGAAAACAAGCAAACAGCTCCTCTTCTGCTGCAGGTACTTCTTCAATGATGGGCACACTAGTGGTGTCCCCCTCTGGACTCTGCCCACTTGATCACACTCAACTCACAAGTAGAAAAGGTTGCAACCAACAGGAAATGCTCAAGGGGTTTATTCCCATCTATTTACTCCTAAACGTGGATTTGCAATTAAATGTTTTAAAAGCAGCATTGTGGACAGGCTGAACATTTTTGCAACCCCCACGATAAGCATTGTTTTTAATTAACTCCTCCAAGAGCTGAAAACAAGCTATTTTTATTACCTGACATTCAAAGCCAACAGGCAACAAGACTAAGATAAGCAAGTGCCTCTTCAGGGTGATATGTGGGAGAGAGATGTGCTAAAGCAATAGATGGGTTGGGTTTAGGGGTGTTTTTGTGTTTGTTTTTGTTTGGTTAGTTTACTTTTTGGTTGGTTCGGTTTTTTTCCCCCCCAACCCTACCCACTGACCAAAGAACTGGATACAGAGAGGTGCTGTTCGCTCAACTGTGGATTTGTAGCCCATGTGTTTTGGGGATCCAGAGATGTAACACAGGCTGCACTGTAGCAGCAGGGATGTAAGGAGCTTTCCAAAGCAGAATGATTTCCTCAATGATTATATGATGATCTCCTCTGCACTATTATGGCAGCATAATGCACACATAACACTACTGAGCTGCAGGCTGATGCTGTCCAGAACGTTTGTGATTCAGAAGAAAAACTGTCTGAGTTTAGTGGAAAAATTAAGATTGATTCTTCCCCCCCAACCCTACCCCCAACTTAAGCTTCTAACTTAGAGACAGGGAAAATGCCAAATTTCATCAGCAATAAACTGATTTTTTGGTTATTCCATCACCATTAATTCATCATCTTCCTTTCACAAAGTTAACCACAGCCAAGAGTTTCATCACTGAAACTTCCCACATTCTTTAGAGTCAGACATTGTCTGGGTGCACAGAAAGGGAGAAAAGGCTAAAAGAACAACTAAAGCTAAACAGTTTTCTGCAAAGTCTGTCATTGTGAGAGATTTCAGCTGCAGTTCTCAGAAAACCCTATCTCAGCCAGCATCTCCCTCATCCTGTTAAAGATCTTTGAATAAGAACAATGGGCACTTAATATTCTCAGTAGAGGATATACTTAGAAATTTGTCTGTATATAAACTTCATCTTTAACTCCACAGTCCTAACTAAAGTCAGGCAGCATATTCAATGTCCCACTTGCTATTGATACTTTACCTTTTGATATTAGCAGCACCAAAACTCACTTCAATAGCACAGGTTGTATTTGGCAGATGCTGTCCTGAATGCATGATTTCAGTGGGTTCAATGTGATCTCTCTTTTAACAACATGATTCCAGAAAGGTAATTACAATATTTCTATTTCAATCAGATACTGACACCACAGTCATGTACAGTATTTGAGGTCTTTTGGATGAAATAAACCCCAAGCCATTAACAACAGGCAATAATCTAAAACATATTACGTTTTGCTAGATGTAGGACCTTAAAGGTCTTACATTTGGACCATAAACTTGAAGTAGTCATCTGCAGAACACATGAATCTAAGACTTTGCTTTGGAGCCAAGATTAACTATAGCTAATCCTGCAAGGTTCTTTGAAGTGAAGGTATATGGAAAATTAAATTAACCTAACAGTGAGGTATAACAAAACCAGACTAAACAAACTCTGAAATCGCTCTTTAATGGACAGTGTCATGTCATTATAACCAAAGAAAAGTAGCACCACAACAACAACACCCAGACTACCGAGAATCTGGACCATATTAATTGATACTGTAACAAAATATCTGGATAATTAGATACAAAAAACCCCGTGGTGCTCTTGAGAAGCCTTAAGTGGCTTCTTAATTTTCTTAGTCTACAATGAAAGACAATGATTGTCTTTGAGCCTCTTTTCAAAACACAACTTTGTCTAGACAGGCCAAAATGGATAACTTTTAGTTTGCATTGGGCAAACTCCTGCTTTTCTTCTGACAAACTTCTGCTCAGTTTGACACAGATGTGTTTGGCAGATGCCTTCCAAACAAGAGACAATTATGTAAACATTACCCCAGAAAATGAATTCAAAGCGTAGTACAGAGTCACCCCATCCCACTGCAGGGACAGAAAGCTCAGTACCTATTAATCACCAGTGAAATAATTCCAGCAGCCTCATAAGCATGAGATCCTATTCTAGCACTAAAGTTTAGTGCAGCTGCCTTTACACAATTAACTTCCCTATAAAGAAACTGCAACAAGCATTAGTGATTGTAACATTTCATTAATTAGTAGTAAATACAGGAGAAACAGCCAGACCAGGCAACTCAGTAGAACTGCCAGTGCTCACAGCATGTTAATATGCTGCTAATTAAGACCATCAGCATTCCTTGTAATGACTATATTGGCTTGCTTAAGATTTAATTTGTATTTTACCAGCTCTCATTTTTCCTGTTCTGAGCATATACAGGCAAAGACTACACAAAATGAAAAATAAAGCCATTCTATTCACATTTGTGGTGATAAACTCAGCATTTCAGCTTCCAGCTCCTTCTGCTTTCCAAATTAGGATGTGAATGTGAGAGAAAGACAAAGAAAACACACATGAATGTGTGCATGCAGTCACATCTCTTTTTTTGGGTAGAAAGAGAATTCTTTCTGGGAAGTCTTATTTGCCTGGAGATGTTGGCCCAAGCTCACCTTCAAGATGTGAGGTCCTGGTTCACATCTTTGTGCTCAGTGGTAATCGGCATTTAGAATGCATATTTATGTGGAAATTAAACTCTCCTCTGCAATGTCAAAGTTTGAGCATTCCCCCAGCCATCAACACCAGAACACTGCAGGCAATTTGCAGCCATTTCTTCTGCTCACAGTACAAATCTCCCAGCTAGGAATGAAGGCACCACAATATAGAAAGATAAGAAGAAAACCAATGACAAAAACACCACAGAAATCACATTAGGATCTACTCTACAGAGTTTCTCCCACCTTGGAATGGTGTCCACTTTGCACTGATTCAGTCAGCACCAAAACAGAGCTAGTTAAAATAAATATTTTTTACTTACCTGTATGCAAAGTTTCACATTATATAGCTAATAAATTTTTATATATATACATAAAAATAACTAAAAACCCCACAACTGTGGACTTATATCTTTGCCAGCCTTTCCTGGCTCCGTATGTTGAAGCCATATTACAGCTTTCCTATAAAGCTAAATGTCAGTTCCTAGCACCAGGAACAAAAGTACTTCCTAGCAGTGTGTGACCCTAATAAAGACAGCCTGACTACCTTAATAGTAGTTGAGTGCTACATCACAACTTGTTTTCAGGTTGGTTTTTTGGGGGTTTTATGGTTTTTAAGTTGTCATTTGAATCACTGTAAATAGTACACAGTAGAATGCTGCTGGACCAAGCTCACAGCCTTAGCCTTAATCTTTTTTTCCTCCTTCTTCCTCTCCTTCTCCTTATCATCATAACATTGTAAATATAATGACTGCACTGGAATAGTCAAGAGGACCCTTTAATAGAATAAGCTCACTTATGCTCAGCAGTGGGCAAGGACAATGATCATTCTGAAGTGTGCGCAGCCCAAGAGAGTCAGGTAAAGACCACATGGACACCAGAACTACTCAAGGTTCCTGTGTGATCTGATACCTCTGAAGCCAGAGACTACAATTCACCAACACTCTGCAGAGCTCTGTCTTCAGGAGTTTAAGAACTATATATTTTGAGAATAAATCCTCAGAGGACTGTGGTGTCTCATGAAGTGTCTAAGTTACAGAACAAATCGGCAAATCGCTAGCTTAGATACATATCTCCAAAAGCAAATTGAGAACTGCTACTATATCACTGCATTTTTTATAACTAAAAAACACTCAGTGGATCCTCCTATCTGCTTTATTCTCTGCTTGGACTGCTTCACATCTCTCAGAGCTCCTGAACAAGTTGTGCATTTAACAGCAAATACCCTGAAGAGGTGTTGAACCAAGATTCAGAAATTGTCAGATGTAATCTCATGAGAACATACCTAGAGGCTGAAGGAGATTAGAAACAAAACTATTTCCATTTTTTCTGGCTGGAAATATAGCAAAATACCAAAAAAAAGTTTGCATATACTAAAACTGAACAAAGAAATACATTTAAACAGTACAGAAACCCATTTTGCAGATACATAGCAGTTTATCAAGTACCATCTCATCTTCTCATTCCCACTTTAATTCCCTTTCTACAATATTGTTTTCTTTTAAGGCCAAACATTATCAGGAATGAGAAGCTTGAAGTGAATGCATTTAATAGAGTTGCACCTGAGCACTCATGTTGATACTGTGTCCTTCCTATGGACCAAATTGAAATGTGGTTTACAGTAATCAGCCAATGAGCTCAGTGCTATGGAAAGTGTGAGCAGCTCGCAGTTCCCAAGTCATTCTTTAGTAGAGTTAAAAAAATAATAAAATCATCTGACTTTCCTAAGATGGAGCTTGTAAGAATCCATATCCATGTGAGGTAACCATTTGTTTCACAGTATCACAGTATAGCAAGGTTGGAAGAGACCTCAAAGATCATCAAGTCCAACCCACTACCACAGACCTCAAGACTAGACCATGGCACCAAGTGCCACGTCCAAACGTGCCTTGAACACCTCCAGGGACGGTGACTCCACCACCTCCCTGGGCAGCCCATTCCAGTGGGGAATGACTCTCTCAGTGAAGAACTTTCTCCTCACCTCGAGCCTAAACCTCCCCTGGCACAGCTTGAGACTGTGTCCTCTTGTTCTGGTGCTGGTTGCCTGAGAGAAGAAAGCAACCTCCTCCTGGCCACAACCACCCTTCAGGTAGGTTTGTCATTTCATAGACTCTTAGAATGGCTTAGGTTGGAAAGGACCTTAGACATCATCTACTCTAACCTCCCCATGATGGACAGGGACACCTCTTAACTAGACTCAGCTGCTCAAGGCCTCATCCAGCCTGGTCTTGAACATCCCCAGGGAGGGAGCATCCACAACCTCCTTGTGCAGCCTATTTCAGAGACCCACCACATTCCCAGGGAAAAATAAACTCCCTTCAAAGAAGAGTTCTCCAAAACCTGACCCCCTTCATCTCCTAAAAAGAAAACAACAGTAAAAATTCTTTGGTAATTACATTCTGTCCAGGGGAATTATCCAGTGGTGGAGACATCCAAAGAGTGCAATCCCTCCCAATGCAGTATTCCTTAAAGGGCTGAAATCCAAATAAGAGCATGCCTGGGAAGGAAAATTCAAGGGGAAGGATAGAAATAGAAGAATTAAGAAGGACAAATGTTCTGTTGGTAGACAAGCTTATGATGAAAGTGGGATTATGATGATTAAAGAAGTTCTAAAGTTGTTTATTTTAAAATAAGAAGAAAATCTCTCCATGTTACGAGAAACAAACATAAACAAACCCATCCTGGCAGAAAATGCTGCCCCTCTGCTGGACCCCTTACATAGCAAATCCCTCAGAAATCCTAGTCCTTTGTTTGGATTTCATGTTACTTGTCAAGTGAGGACAAGTGCTCTGTACATCTGTGTGGTTTGCCCACATTTCCCTTTTATCTCTGAGAGTTTCCTGTTTAGCTTAAGTTTGGGGGGCCAAAAAGGACAGTCTGGAATATGCTTCTATGGTTTGCCAAGTAGGCAGTAAGTCTGGCACACTGACACCAACAAATAATCCTCCCTGTATTGGGGGGGGGGAAAGTTTGACAAAGTTTTTCACTGCATAGAGCAGCAAGTAGATGTGCATCTGCTCTACAAAAGAATAGGGCCAGAAAACATCATTCAGGTCGTTAAAACGTTTCCTGCTACAGATTGTTAAGTTCTGTGGTACATTAAGCCAATAAGTAATCTTAATTTACTCAGAGAGTCAAGATTTCCCTCCTGATGGACAAGTTCTCTCCATTTCATCTAAGCTCCATGAAACATCATCTCCATCCTCAGACAGGCTTGACAACAACCACATGAGAAACGTTCCTGGGCTCTTGCCTCTGCCCAGAGCAGCCATGACAAAGACCAAGCCTAGACCATGCCTACTCAAAACTCTCCAGAAGACTGTGGCTTTGGTTCAGGCACAAAACTTCTGTGAGTGGTTTGCAGCATCTGAAATCCTATGTCTCAAGTTGTGTTGGTAACCTAAGTTGCTAGAGGGTTTCTACTGCTTTAGACAAATATCTTGCTTCACCCACTTTATGCTGGCTACTTTCTCCTGAAGAAGCCACCTGCTCCTCCTCCATTATAATTCCAATGCTAGGACAATATTTGGCATGGAATTATCAGGTAACAGTAAAAATGCATTACTCCCAGGTCTCCACATGCTGATAAGGTATTTAACCAGTCAGTTATTTTTAGCTCTACCAAGCAATCAGGATGCTGCTCACAAAACACTTCATCTTAAAATATAATTGCTTTCCTCAGATGACTTTGTCAGGTTCTGTTCTTTTCACCTTTAACATGAAGCCTCAAATAAAAATGATAAGGTAGTTTACTGAGAAAGTAAAACTCATTCCTAATGGTAGAGAAAAATGAATGTATAATAGCTTAGATTTTACTTTAATGATACCAAGTGATTATTATCACTTTCACTCTGTGAAAAGACACTGAGGCGTAATGGGTACAAGAAAACAAGGAGGGTGCAAATTGGTCAAGAGTAATGAAAGGAAAGTAATGAAAAATGTCTGCCATCACCAGGCATTTTTGAGGAGGCCTTGTAAGAAGCCCTTTTTGTGGCTACAACCTCAAAACCACACAAGAGCTTTGGCTGATGTAAGGGTCATGTCCTCAGTGTCTACACTGCTCACAAGAAACTCTCTGCCTGCAGTCAACTGACTTCCCACAGCCTCAGAAGAGCTCTCCCACTCAAAGCCCAGCTAAAAGAGCACAATCTCTAATACCAAACCATCCATGCTTTTTCCCTGCCAGATTCTTGCCCTGCTAAGTATCTCATCTCTCCTCTCTTCTCTTTCCAGTGCCTCAGATACCACAGTTACCATCTCCCACACAGAAATGTACTTTCATTCTCTCGCAATCTCGAAAAGCTCTTCTTTAAAATACATTTTTTTGTTCAGGCTGTGCAGTCTCCTCAGTCTCCACAAGTTCTAGCACTCTGATCTTCTCAGGTTTCGGATAAATGAGACAATTTGAGGTTTCAAGAGATTTGCAGACAAGTCTGATTTCTGCTCTGGTCTATGGGATCTTTATGTAAACCCAGAGAAATGCCATTTAAAGCAGAGTTACTTTTGGTGTTACAGAGCATCACTGAGATAAGCCCTGGGTCCACCATGCACAGAGTGACAGGCTCATTTATGGAGAAAAAAACCCAAAACAACCAAGCAACCAAGAGAATACCAAGTGATCAATGTCTACCAAGACATTAGCTGAAGAATTATGTAATAACCTATGTTGTATTTGTGTCACCAAAAGCCAGAGTGGGCACAATTAACCTTGCAAAGTGACATGATAAATCTTTGCTGCATCACAAATCACCTTCATGCTCAACACATTTTTTTGACTGTCACAAAGTCACATTTGCAGAAAGGATTCATCTTTATCTGAAACTGTAATTGAATGCCAGTAGTTACCTTGGTGACATTTAAAAATCTATTGCTCTTCTTTGCTGTCAACACTTTATAATACAATAAAGTGCCTCATGGAACAAGTCAGAATGCAGCTTAGGAAGTAGTTCCTATGACAACTATATGAATTGAGAAGATGGCAAAGATCCAAAATGTCAAATGGACAGTAGAAGGCAGGTGAAGAAAATCCAGGGTGAAGTTAGTGCAGTTCCCAAAGCTGTGCTGAATTGCAGCTCAGAGCCTGACTCTAGCCATTTCTGTAATTAAAGTCTAATTCTTTTGGTACTCTAATTTTTACTGAAACTGCCAAGAAGCCTGAAATTTATTATGCAATCAATCCAACTGATTTCAGCAGACCTCTGTTGGGATTCATCATTAAGAATGAGGGAGGGAAAACCACATTTCCTGTGAATATTGTTTGTGGTACTTCAGATATTAAATAAGAGCGAGGAATTTAATCACCAGTCAAAATACAGGACTCCCATTCTGCTTATGAGAGTATGTCCATTTGCTCTCAGACACTGAAGTGGAGCAGCAATGGGAGCACATTCACCCTTTGCATTTACATATTTTTCATCATTAGTCACCCATGGACAGATTTGTTTCATTGTTCCTAGCCCACAACTACATATTCTTTGTCTAAATGAGAAACATGGAAGGCAGCAAAGCCTGCCAAAGCTGTGCCTCCAAACTGCAGTCTGTTCACTCCCTGAGTGGCCCCAGCTCCTTTTCCAGTAAGGAGACAGATATCTCCTGAGGATGTGTGGGCTCAGCACAATCCTGATTCATGGCTACTGCACTCCACACATGGCACAACCTGTGCAGACTACTACCACCACACTATAGTTCTGCCCTGCTGGGAGAAGACCTCAGCTGAAGCAGAAGACTGCTAAGAAAAGTCCCTCATTTAATCCTTAGGATTACCTGCCCTCCATTTCTTCTTCCTCCATTCTTGCCTTTTCCTATCTCTTCCTTCAAGTTTGGTTTGCCTTCCCAGCCTCTTCTAGACTTTGCTGCTTCCTTCCAATTGCCTCACACACTAAGGCTCCTCCCCAGTACACAGGCATCAAGTACTTTGATCACAGACCATCTGGGTCTGGAACACAGAAGCATCTGGACTATTGGCCCCTAAAGCAGGGAATTAATTCTCTTTTGTTGTAAAACTAAATCTGAGCATCAATTTGTTTGTAAAATCCTCTGAAAACTAGCTGTCTGTGGCCTTCCTCCAGTCCCTCCAGCCTGTGAAAACTGTACATGCCTTCTGTAGTTGTCCCATAGCTACACTCCACAGTCCTGAATTAATTTCTAGCAAGTAAACAAACAAAGCCACCTAACATTTGGCGCACACTGGAGAACAGAGTGATCTTTTCAGCTGGTCTTTTGTTATCAGCAGAAACCATGCAGTGAAAGTATGCAGGAGAAACCCAAGTTATGTTATTAAAGAGCATTTCCTACTTGCACAAATGTGATGGAGCATAAGACCCTGCTAAACACACTTAGGCAGAGATATGAATTATCCAAGTGTGAGCCTCAAACATGAAACTGCTCTGCAGGACGGTTTATAAACAAGAGAAACGTGCACTCTATGTACTTATAAAGCAGTGTCCAACAGATGTTAATAAGGTCTTTGGCTAAATCAGGACTGAAGACAGGTCTGTTGATAGTATGGAGAAAAAAAGAATGTGCCTCAGTCAGAAAATTAAACTAGAACTGTGGATTTTTGGCACTCCCTAGAGATGCAACAAGAGATTTTGCTGTGTTTTCATTGGAACTTCAACCGACAGAACAAAAACATAAGCAAAACTGATAATAAAAACATGCCTAAGACAAACAGGGTAAGTGAAGAGATTACATTTTCGCCCTCTAGTAAAGTTCTTTTTACCTTAAATCCAACCCGAACAAAGATAATCTTGCCACTGGAGACCACAAAAGAAGAGTTATTTGCATACAGAATAGGCTCACAGAAAATTAAACTGCTGTGGAAAACCAGAGCTTATTATGCGAGAAATGTGATAAGCTAAAACATACCCAAAAAAATCCTTCTCAAGATCTGAGCAACATGAGCTAAAAATACCTCTACTGCATGTCATTTACAAATTCAAAGGGTTGTTTAGGCTGTGTTTAGATTGTGATCAAACGGCATCTGATACATTTTTTTCCACTTCAGATTAAAGATAGTGCTGGATTTTAGGTGTTTCGATTGCTTTCCTCACTTCGTTTTTATTTCTATTTTTAATTTGCACCCAATGTTCCTTGTACCCTTCCTGAAAGCAAACAGCAGTGCTGGGGAGGGACCAAGGCAATGTATGGTTATTGCTCACATCAGCTACTCTCCCTAATGAAGGGCAAAGGATTTGGAGCAGGAGCTATTGCACAAGGGAAGCCTTGGAGAACGCATCCCAGATTTACACACACAAGAGTTAAAGGCATTGTGTTCCCAGCCTTCACTTTTGCTCCTGGTGAATATGGGCTTTGCAGGTGCAAGCACTAAGTAAAGCTATTAGCCACCTGCACACACCTTGCCAGTACTTCAAAGTGTTTATAGAAACCACAGATCTCTCTTGTGCCAAAAAGGTTTCTACCAGACATCCAAAACTTCCTGAGTCACAGGCTGGTGGTGTACGCCACACAAGGCAGCGTCATCCTCTGGAAGTGGCCCAGCCTTGGGATAGGTGAAAGCCAACACAAGGGCAGCACATCCAAAATGCTGTGCAGGTGCAAGGGTAGGCTAATTGAGAGTCTCAGTACAACTCTCCAAACTTTTCCTTCTTTCAAACTGCAAAGAAGTGTTCAGTGCTGTGATGAAGGATTCTTGAACATAAATTACCATCATTTTTCTGTTACATAACATGATTTATCCAAAGCATGCACTGGGCTCATTCCAGTTTCCACTGAAGTCAATAGAATTATAAGTGTTCAGCACCTCTGAAAAATCAGGACGTGCTTATTCATGGGTATAATTTATGATACCCAAATTAGAACATTCTGTCCTTAAGTTACCAGTACAGCAAAGCATGGCTTCTTACTCCTTTCCCTTCGCAAGGATATTAGTGGAGCAGCGCTCAAATTTACCCCCCAGATCTTCAGTTGAAATGCCTAGAACTGGTCAAACCTTAAACAAAACACAACACAAAATATCTAAAATAGAGACTCCAGGAGTTTCTTCTGCCCATCCCCTAAATGAAATCAGCTCTAACAGAGATCTTCACCTATGTGAGCCTTTGATTCCAGCGGTTTTCACACAGGAGTAACTGCCACAGAGGTGTTTCAATACAAACACAGTTCAAGTTATGTGCAAAGAAGGGCTATCATCTAGCAAGGACATCTGGAAAGCCAAACCATGAGTTAAAAGCAACAGAATAGGAAATCATCCTTACTGACAGCTCTGCTCATCCTGGTGGCCATTGTCTCAATGAAGTACTATGTACCAACCCCTTTTTATATATCTTTTGGACGCCAGCCTTCATTCCTTCTGGATGCGTTCACAGCTTTGGCTGCTCAAGGGTGGCAGTAGAAAATCAGAGACCAGTCATGGATGTTTTGTTTCTTCAGAGCACAGCAAACACAGAAATTCAGTCTTGCTCAAAGCTCCTGGAATCTCTTCTGTAGTAAACTGAGGTGACTGTTCCTCTTCGGCTTTCCCATTGGGTGACAAACAGAGTTGTAAAGAATCAAGCCTCTGGGTTATTTTTGGATGCTGAGAAGTTTGGGACTGGTAAACAACCTGCACCCTGTCTCTGACATCTTAGTCTCCTAACTCATACCACGAGGTTGGTGTGGCACTTCCTACACATCTTTAAGACCTACAATGACAGCAGTTTGTGGGTCTGATCAGGCAGCTGTGCCCACAGTATTCAGTTGCAAGGTACACAGCACAGTCCAGGTAGTCAATCCTGGGTCCCATAAAGAAACCAGAGGAAAACAGAATGAAGGACTGAGTAGACACTAACCAATCCAGCTGGCAATTTGCCAGTTGGTCCAGATTAGTTCAGCTCAGGTTTACAGCACTTTGTTGGCAGCATGCTGCCAAGTTCATACACTGTGATATTGCCCCCTGTTCTGTTACAGCCTCCTCTTGGTTCCACCCACACCTCCCTGGGCATCTTCCTCCCAAGCAAACTGTGGTGGTGGAGCGGTTCAACAAGCTCTGCTCAGTGGCAAACAAAGGCAGTCCCTTTTCCCCTCTGTATTGCTATGCAAGACCTTTCTCACTTAGCCACCCCTTCCTAAGCATCTCATTTTCCTTTGCAAAGCAGGTAGGCACTAGGTCATCCCCACCAGCCAGAAAAGCATGCACTCCCTCACAGTGTGGGCAGAGAGGAGTAAAGTGAAACTCTTGGGCTGGGAACACACCAGAGCCAGTAGGAACATGATATTTTCCTCACACCAAATTAACAGATCTTGTTTTTATCCTGTCCCCTGGTCCCTACACAGAGGATGGGCAGATGGATCCCGCCAATCACTCTGTGCCACAGTTGCACCACACAAATGTGCTTGAAGGAAAACTCCTGCAGCACCAAGAACAAGACTATTATAGGAGTCCAGAAACAACAGCTTGTGTGTTCACATTTCTATTCCAAGTTTCAGATCTCTTCAGAAAACAGGAGGCCAATCTAATGCTTTTGACTTCGAATCCCTTAGAGGAAGGCTGTTTAATCTGTCTGACAAGGAGACACAAACCTTGTTCCCCTTAGCACTTCTCCAGACCAGACTCATGCCAAGTCCACCCTACCTCCCCAAGCTCTGAAAGTCAAAAGGACTTTGCAAGAAAAAGTACTTGCAGGTGATCAGACAGCATAAAATGCAGTGTTTCAAACAGAGCTGGCACATACTGCAGAAGAGCTAAAACCCCAAAAGCAGCACTGAGCTTCACAAATGCAGCATTTAAGTTAAAAATATCAGACTGGTAGAATTACATAAACTGTGGGGTTTGGTTTTTTTTTTCCAATTTCTTAAACTTAACAGTCCAACATGGCCTAAACCACATGGCATTTCTAAGTCACCTGACAAAAAAAGGTTTCAAAACAATCATCCTGAAACCCCACAAGATGTCATTTCTTCCCTTCATGCAAGCATGATATAATCTCAGGCTTTGTACATGAATATAAAGACACCTGGCAGCATGTGATGAGAAGGTACCAACATGCAGCAGCAATTGTTCAAGAAGCCATTTCTGGAATAATATCTCCCAATTTCTTTAACCTTTCCTCCATGCCTTCCAGCACTGGTCTCTCTCGCCCACTGAAGCTGCCTTTGTACCCTGCCTTTCCCAGCTGCATGCTCTGGGAGATGAGCACATCCCTACACCAAGGATCCATTTCATAGATCCATTTTTATTTTGAAATTTTGTTCAGTCAAGGATCAGGTTTGACAAGGTCCTTCCAATTCCAAGGCAAATATACAGTTAAATGCAGAATTAAGCCTGAATCTAGAAGACCACAGTGGCCCTGTGCTGCTGGAAGTCACATGCTTGTTGCTCCATCACACAGAAGGGTACAGAGTAGACTATTTTCAGAGTAGTCAGCACATACAGGCTATTAATGGGGAGATGTCTCTGCCTCTCAGGGAGGCAATGCAGAAAGCTTCCTTGTGCACTACATTTTGCATTTGTACACACAGACCACAACCCTTAGTTTCTGCAACATCTGCATCTTTACACATTCTGTGCAATTGGTTTAAAACAATACATGTTACCGGTTATCCACCACTAGTCCCAAGTGCAGCTCTTTTCTCCAGCCAAAGTATGGCCTTTTAGCATCTCTGTCCATCAGAGGGAAAGCCTCTAGGCTAGAAATTGGGTGTTGAACTTGGAACAAAAGCTGAGAAATATCTGAACCGAAGTTATTTTCTATAACACTTTCACCAGGAACTGAAAAGCACAGTTAACAGAATTAAAACTGCTTAAGCTCAAGGAAAAATTACTTTGAGGGTAACAAAGCACTGGAACAGGATGCCCAGAGTGGTTCTGAAGTCCTCTCCTTTGGAGGCTTTCAAAACCTGGGCAACCTGATCCAAGCAAACCTGCTTGGGCAGAGGGGTTGGACTAGATGATTTCCAGAGGTCCTTTCCCACCCCCACGACTCTGTGATTCTATGAAAAAGTTGTTCCATATCTCAGCTAATTTATAGAGGAAAAGTGATGGGCTTCCTCAGACTCTGTTTGACATCTATGAAACCTACAGGATCCAAGTCCTTCTTGAAGGCCTCAGACTCGCCAAGTGAGACATACCTAGTGCTTACAATGGCTTCCTATGCTTGCAGTGAGATGCTCACAACCATAAAATGATGACAATATTTAAGAATGCTTATTTCATAGGAGGTGGTGTGGGAATGCCTTGTAAAGCTCCATGATTCACTAAGGCAGTAATCTAAGTACAGGAACAGTAAGAAATTGTTTCTAGAATTGTTACTATGGCTTTATCATTAGCTCATGCAGGGCAGCACTCAGAACCAGCTAATAATTAAAACCACAAGAGATAGGAAATCTTTTACATAACCCCCACCCAGGCAGTAAGTGAACTCACAGTGGTTTCACACCAGCAGAACTCACAGCAATACTGGTCCAGTACGCACAGCAAAGCCTGGACAACAACAGAAGAATCTTCTCCAGTTCAGAAACAGCTTTAAACCCTGCATCACTTTTGAACAAGAAAGTCTCATATTTGCCAGAGAAGAGATCTGTATATGAAATGGTAATGAGGTGATTGATGATTGTTACCTTGGTGACATTTAGAACTCCACCACTGTGCTTTGCTGACGGCACTTTATAACACAATAAACCGACAAGCATCAGGAGTCAACATATTACTCAGAAAATGAGCTTCCATGACAACAGTGGCCTTCACACCTAAATGGGTCTGATGCCATCAGCTGACCAGCAGATCCTCCTTTGAACAGCTCAGCTTATCTGGCAAGAGAGTGACTCTGTGGGCCTAGGCAGCTTGACTTGCTAGAGTGTTAGCAAAAGTACTTGTTTGCCAGGGTTGCTACATCTCCACTGATAATTTAACTACCAGAGTGACACTGCTAAGGCTGATAGACCAACTCCTGTGCTAGCAAACCAGAAGGCACAGGACAGGCTTTCACACCAAAAGCATGTTGGAGAGATCCCAAAGCAGAGGCAAAGAGCCCATCAATATTGCTGAGGAGGTTTCCGATCTCAAGTCACACACTGGTCAATAACCATTGCCCATACTGCAAGTTGGAAGAAACTTTCTTGCACACATACAGCAAAGCAGAACGTGAAGAACCGGATTCATTCTTGAAAATGACCTTAAAAATTAAAAGCCAGTGCAAACTTTTCCCCAATTTTGAAGTCCTGATGGCCATTAGTCTAAATGTTACAGCCTAGTAACTCAAGTTAGTACTTGTGGGTTTTTAAATGGGAAAAATTCAGCCCACGAACCCACCAGAACTGACCAATTTCCATAAAATTAAGGGTCTCAAACAACATTTCAGATACAACTATTTAAAAAGTCCTTTGCATTGTGCATAACACAACATTCCTGTTGTGTTAATTGCTACTCAGAGATCAATCTGATGTTGGTCAAAGCCAAGCAGATGGTTTTAGTCAAAGATATGCAAGTTCTGCACAGCTCCAGCTATGCAGTCCTGAGTACAATGATCTGTTTATTGATTTCAACACACATGTGGGTGGTTTAACTTAAAAAAAAACTAATATTAGGTATCATGTGTCACAAAGTAAACTTTTCACTTACAGGAAAGTTGTTTCTATAGTAACTAATGTTTTTTAGCAACACATTTCACATAAGGGTTGCTATGGAAACAGAATTATAGAGATGTGTTCAGCAAATAAGTTGTCCATAGCTTTTCTGCCAGCCCACTGCATCCAATCCACCATGCCTGCCTAAGGATGAACAGAGCACCCTACTCACTGTGTATACCTAACCAGATTCCAGTTCTCCTAACAAGAGTTCCTTGTCCACACCACAGCGTGATTTCCCCCATGGTGTTTCATGGCCACACTTCTTTAAGAGTAACAAATGCTGAGTTCTGGATCAGGTTATATATCCAGACAAATTGGAGTTAAAGGTCATGGGACATCAGTGGAACACCCTCATTCATAGGAAAGGAGTAAAATTACGATGTTGGAAACACTAAGAGCAGTTTAACCCCCAGCTCTGTTCACCTTCTCAGGATGCTGCTAGTACATGTCAGAGGCCACAACTCATGCCAGGAAGAAGACTGAATCCCTGTAGTTTTGAACATATATTTAGGCTGAAGCATTCCCAAGGGTAGCATACAGACTCCCACGCACATCAAAAGAAAGTCTGCAAAAAGATCACAGCTATAATCTGGCATTTACATAGTAGCTAGGATTTTAATTACTATTTGTTCAGTACCTTCCCATTCATTCAGTAACAGCCATATGTATACCTTCAGTACTATCACTGTTCCCAACCCTTGCATTTCCTGTTTCCCCACTCATTTTTCACTTCACTTCTCTGAAGTGCTTTTTCCACGCAGTTCCCTCCACCCTTTAACTCTCCACCCCACCAAGACAGATGCTAATCTTCATTTACACAAGCAGCCCTTTCCATCTTTACCTGTTTCTCCTACTTAAATAAGAGCCAGCACAGACAAAGTCCTCTGGATTTCGCCATGTTAGTCCTTGTTCAGGCAGCTCATTTGCCAAATGAAAACAGGCAACACGCAGCCTGGTCCTACAAAAGACACTAACAAGCACCTGGTGCAAGCTATTAAAGGTAACCTCCAGCAACACAGCTGTGTAGAATATGCACATGATACCCCTTAATACCTTGCAGGTGTGTTTCCAGCATAGAGGGCAGTGGTTTCAGGGTATTAAAGTGATCTGAAGGTGGTTTCTCTATGAGCCACTGTCTTTCAAGACTTTACAGTCCCAAGAAGCCACTGCTGCTTCATTTTACATTCAATTCTGTACTGCAAGGATGATCACACAAACAGCATGACTTCAAGTATTCAGCTGTCCCTCAAGTCCAGTGAAATAGCCCTAGTGAGGTGATGCACAGCTCTCCTTGGCAGAGTCTGCCCTAATGCGTACTGAAATGTTTTACCTCCCGCATGAGTCTCAGCTGCTACTTTCTGCCTCGCCTTCTCTTATAAAGAAGCTTTGCTCCTTCAAGCAACTTTTGGCACCTAATTGTTGACCCAAACATTAGAAACCCCAAAATCTCTATTCAGAGAGCCACACAAATGGTAAGAAGCTGTAACTAACTAAACTTGTGCTACTCATACCCAAGACCGTACTCATATCCAAGAGGCATTGGACTAGATGACCTTTAAAGGTCCCTTCCAAGCCAGTACATTCTACGATTCCATGATCAATCAACTCCAAATTTATCACCATGTCTACAGTACCTTTTACAGCTGTGTGCCCTCCCAGGACCATCTTTCAGATGGTACCTGGTGAAGCAGCTTAAAAGAATTTCTGTGGAAGGAAAATGAACAATCCCTTTGAGTGTCATTACGTACAGATTCCAAGTTAAAACTTGGTTAAAAAAGACAAAACCTCACACATGATGTCGAAACCTAAAATGAGAGAAAACAAAACTTCTGGTCCTACTGATTTTTAGTTGGGGGGATGACCTGGCTCAAAGCACAACTCCTCAAACACTATTCAATTCCCATGTCCACAAGCACTTCCAGTGATGCTTTATATTGTCTCCTATACTGCGTATGTTGGGATGCAGGCCCTGATACCGGCATGTGCCATCTGCATTTAGTAAAGAGAAAGGTTAAGTGTCAGTCAGTGTCATGAAGGTCTAGTGCACTGTCCCCAGTAGAAGAGTTATTTCTGCTCCATTCTTTATAGCAGTCTACAAGAAAACGTTGGCTTGGGCTTAGGTCATCAAACCTGGTTTTACAAGCTCATTCTCCACTCTGCAGCAGCACTGGTTAGAGTATTTTCAATTATTTACCATTGCTGCAACTATGCAATGGCATAACACTAAATATGACTTCCTCCACGTTTCACCCTCTTCCTCCACTTACCCACCTGTTACGACAGAAGAAGCAGGAACCAGTTCTTGGTACATCATTCTGAGGTCAACCTAAATCAACTGCCTTTAAGGAATCATTTTCAGGACAAGAATGCTAGCATCTCTGTTTCCACTAAAGACTCACTAATACAACAATACAGCCTAATGCAAATGCAATAAAATTTAACTGGGTTCTCACCAGAACTCCAAAATAGCATTATGTGGGTAATTACACAGGCCTGGCCAGCAATCTGAGAATGACCTTTAAACTCCTTTGCTGACAGGTTCTGTGAATTACAGTGAATTTTGCTAATTCATATACACAGGTCTCGCTCATTTTGGCCTCTGTTTGCTTGCACAGCCTTAGGCTGGAAGCTGCTCAAGCCAGGAGTTGTTTGCACATGGCCAGGAAATGCTAAATATAATCTGGATAATATGCAGACAAATCATTTTTATGAACTTTTTAGGTCAAGGTCCAAGTCTTTGTCTGCACCTAAGCAGCACCAAGTAGACAGTGAAAATCTGTCCCAGATACAAGTCAGAGCACTACTGCAACTCAAACACTAAGCTTAAACTGCAGCCTTGCAATGTTTTTTCTGCCTCTTCATTTAGATCTTTAAAATCATTTACCTCACCAGCTCTTGAAGCCTGCTGAATGGCCTCACCAACATGTGTACCCCAAGGCAAACAGTTCTCTGCAAGTTCACATTCAAAGAGAATGACTAATGATCAGTGCTGGAAAGCTACGAAGAGATGAGCCCAATCAAAACCCATTTAAATCCATAGCACTTATGAACTGATTAATATCCTTACTAATAAAGCCAAAAAATTAAGTCTCACTAGAATTAATTAGCTCTTATGTCATCACATTGCCCCCTAGTTCTAAATATCTCATTTTGAAACGGTGATAAAAGTAGGTTCTAAAGTGCCTGTCTATTCATCTTTGTTTGTTTCAGTGCAGAGTCTCTTGATGAAGAGCATTTCCTGCAAGTCATTCTGGAGTACTGTGTGCAGTTCTGGAGCCCCCAGCATAGGGAGGACATGGGAGTGTTGGAGCGGGTCCAGAGGAGGCCACGAAGATGCTCAGAGGGCTGCAGCAGCTCTGCTACGAGGACAGNGATTATTTAGTGAAACAAGGAACAGCCCATAAACAAAGAATTATTTCACCAACCTTCCATGCGGGAAATGTACATTTGGTCAGAAGAGCCAAAAATAAATGGAGTATATGATCAAAAAGTCCTAGGTCGTCCTCACTAACAGTCTTTTCAGATGCCACAGTGTCATCTAACACTTCCTAGCAGGTTCAGAATTCTTTCATTCCGCTATTAGCTGAATCTAGCCCATAAAAATAAAAACATACTGCAATTAGAACTAAGACCTATTCACCTTCTCCTTTCTAACCTCAACTTAAAAGAGGTAACATCTGAATGTGCTGGCATAGGACATGAATCCACTCCCACCATACAGCTGAGAGAGGAGAAGGGTAATGATTATGAAATGCACATTTGTATTGTAATCACGTTATGCAGAGACATTAGCTTTTCCAAGGATTGTTATTTTGGCATTCAAGGTCATGTTAATGAATAACATCAATAGAAGTGAGCCACAAGATCTGGGTGCAAGTTTGAATGTGATAAGTACTTAAATGTGCTTGAATACATCTCCCAGCAGAGATATACTGAATGTTTAAGCTTAACCGCTAATGACCAGAGCTTAACTGTTACACTGAAATGATACTGAGTGCTGTATAGTTGCATGTGCTCCTTTAGATTTACCTCATTAAATCCAGTTCTCAGTTACATATTGAAAATCTTCAGTCCCTTGAGATCCAACAACAAAACACACATTAACCTTTCATTCACAGATTTCAGCTATTCCAACTTCTGTTTGTTGGATGGAAGTGTTAGACAAGGCAAGTCCCATGTCCGTATTTGTTTTGAGCACAGCCTGATTCTATTTTTAGGTTATTTTATTCAAGAAAGTCTCAAGTCAAATTCCAAACATTTCCAAATTCTTCACTGAACCTCAATCCAAACATATTCCATCCACATCTTATCCCTCCAGGCAGGGTTGCCATCAGCAGTACGAATTGCTCTGCCATCCACAAGATCTGGTTTTGGTTAGAGGGAAAATAAATGCTCTGGAGACAAATCCTTCTGTCTCAAACTGAAAAAAAAACAAACCAAACACCACAAAACCCCAACAAGGTATCAGGTTCTCATACTTTGCACAGTTGACATATCTAATTCTCCTTGTGTACTACTCATACAAGATTCTCAGGTTCAACCTCATCTCCATCTCATGATCTGCTCAGTCATCTCCTCCCATACATCAGGTCACACTAATAATTTCAGTGTTTTGAGAGTTATTTCAAGCTGATGGAGAGTTTAGTGTTTAGTTGTATTTCAGAAGCTGGCAATGTATTGAGCTATCAGTGATTTGCACTGCTCATTAAATCAGGGAAATGAGTTAGAGTGATTATAGATCTCCTCCTTAACAAGGCAACAATCAAGGGTTTTCAGAAACTCATTTAAAAGCATAGAAAATGCCCTCAGGAAATGAGTAGAGTTGGACTGGGTAGGAAAATTTCCCCAAGCAAAGAGAAGCAGTAATGGAAAGGGGGGAGGGGGAGGAAGAAAAGGTCAACTACCTTCTCAAAATGCAGAGAAGTCCTTCAGAAGGGCCTCCCTTCACCCTACCTCAACTGCAGCTGCTGCTTACAAGTTGCTAGAACCAAACCCTGTAACAAAATTAGCTTTTCCAAATGGCAAAAACAGAAGGTGGCAAACTGTGACATATTCCCAGGCTCATACACCACGAAAGCATCCTGTTTACTTTTTTTTTTTTTTTTTTTTTTTTTTTTTTTTTTTTTTTTTTGAGGAAAACTTTAAGTAGACAGGCTGGGAAAATAGTTACACTCTTAATAAGGATGCAAACTTCTACCCTGAAGTCAAATCACGCTGATAAATAACAAAGCAGGTGATATTTCCCAGTGACAATCTCCACTGGCTATTTTTGCAACCCTGAGAAGCAAACTAGTAAAAAAACAAACAAACAAACCCAAACCAAACTGCTTTGTTAAATGGTGGCTAAATTGGATGCTTAAGCCCTGATTGCTTCTTAAACATTTCACTAGACATGAATCTCTTGAAATAAAGATTTTTTCACTCTGGTCCTGTAAGGCCTGAGGGGAAAGCTCACCTTGCAAAACATCCTACTGCTTCTGTGAAGTCTCACAAAATTATCTTAATTACTGAAATTGAACTGAATTCATTGTACCAATGGACTCAGAATCCAAATACCAATTGCTCATTCAGAGACAGGCATCCTAGATTGCCCTAGGCAACTGTTCTTGCTTATTTTAAATTTCAGTAAATATCCTTTTCAGTAAATATCCCAGCATTGTTTTCAGTGCACCAGGATAAGCTCAGTGTTTGAGGGCAACTCAGCTGCCTGTATCAATTCACCCTCCAAACCTGCAGGTAAGTGAGCATTTGTATGCCCTGCACAGGGTTTTTTTGAAGGAAAATGGATTATCCCAAGCTCTGCTACTGCATCTTCCCGTGGTAATTTTGCCCCAGCACATGCACGACCTCTGAAAACACTGTGTGGTGTTTTATGCTCAGGATGTAAACAAGCACAGTCTTTTCTGTTTTCCTTTTTAATCCAGATAGAACATTAGGCTTCTCTACCTGATTCTCTTGGTAACATACATCAGTGTAGTGGATGAATACACCACATTTAAGAAAAACTTTTTTAAAAAATCTTCTGGCCTAAAGATCTATTTCTATAATTTTCTGAGTATCTTTTACCACTACAAATACTGAACTGCAATCAGTAATGCTTAAAAAAAAAAAAAACCAACATGAAGAAAAGGAAAATTGGAGGTAGGAGAGGTAGCCTGACTCTGTAGATGATGTAACAGGTAGCTTTTGCAGCATGTCACATTTTATTGTCCAGAGCAAATAACACCAGCTGCTGTGTGATGACTAGCTCTTAGCTCTTGCTGGACAATGCAGATATGTGTACCTGTGTCTCTGTCATGTAAAGTCAACATGAACCCTATAGCTGCAAGCTTATCTTCTCCCACACCAAGATGTAACTGAGTCCAGCTCCAACTCACCACTGGACAAAGCACAGGGCAGAGGCATCACAGCACAATCAACATATGCACTTCTACAAGCAGTCAGAAGGGGAAAACAAAGATACCTGTTAATGAAAGAAAATTTCCCTCCAAGATTCTTGAAAAGAGAAAAGTAGAAGATACATTTTCACAGACTCCAACAGGCAACAAATAATTGCACTGTATAAAGACTATCAGGAGTTTTGCTACCAAGTTAACAGGCCAGGCTCACCCAATGTCAGCTTTGCAAGTCTCTGCAGCTGACTGATGGGTGTTTCTCAAAGTCAAAACCAAAGCTCCACAGGGTTTTAAATTCTAAATCCTGCTGGCAGCATGCTGTTTCCATCACAAGAGCTATAAATAAATCTCCTCAAATCACCTAAACCCTCATGTCAGTACAATTTCAAATAAGCTTGGACAGGAGAAAACTCTGAGCTTGTGTGTTTTGTTCTAACAGCATTCAATGCCTGGGTAACAAGATGAAGAGCTCTTATAAAAAGAGAAGAGACAAGCAGCTATAAATTAGATTATGGACTAATATCCACCCTTATTGACAACACTTATCTGTGAAACAAAAGTCTGTGCAGACAAGGGGAGTTAAAAGCTGTTATCATCAGAAATGGCTCTGTCTGCAGTGAAGCTTAGCCAGGCTCTGTCCTCCCCATGTCTGGCTTCTGGACCAGAGGGATTCATGGACAGTTTCTGACTTCGCTGATATCAACAGCAACATAAACTCCACTGGAACCAGGTTTCAGTCACCAAAATAATGCTGATTTACTTTCACTACATATTTACATATGAATAAAACAGCAGAGATTTGTAAGAAATCTACTATAACCTCATGAAGTCCACCTCTTCTGCCCATGGAGGCCAGCACACAGGCATACAGTCATGCTCCATCTGGTTTATAAAACACATATTGTCTCTATCAGTTAAGCCCTGCCTTTGCAACAGCAACAAATCTGCAAAGTCTTTGTATATCCTCTCACCTCTGGGACTGAGGTCATACAAAAGAGATGTGTTTGCAGCACAAGAAAAAGCAGCAGCTGAGACTTGAATTTTAAACCCCCTTACCTGCACTGCTCACGTCCTTCTAACTTAATCTCACAAATTCAGCTCTGCATCAACAAACAGTTTACATTTCCAGACTGGTTTATCCAGTCTTTTCTTATATCAGGCACTGAAAATTGGTTGCTGAATGTGCTTCCTCTCAGGCATTCCTGAGCTTGAAGTTTTGACTTGAATGTTAAGTGTTACTGAAGTAGAGTTTAAAAAAACAACCAACCAACAAACAAACAAACAACCCACCAAAAACCAGAGAGTGAAAAAAACCCCAACCCTCAACCAGTTAAGTGAGATCAACACATGGTATGGAAGAAAGTAGCACTGTGATTTTTTGGGGGAAAGAAAAAGAGCAGAACCAAGGAATAAAAGCAGGGAGACAGAAGCAGCACATGTACCATGCACAAGATAATGCTTTCAGGTGCTCAGAATTGCCTTCTTGAGAGTGCCTCGAATGTTTAAAGAAAAATCTAAGAGATACCTATTACAAAAATACATTCACAAATTCCTGCTTGTAAATCAGCTGAATGTGTGATTGGATTTGGGGGTGTTATCTTAACCCTTTGCCTTCAGGTGGGGACCAGTTTTATACCTCTCAGTACTCTCCCTCAAGGAACTGAACACACAGCTCTCTTTGTTTCCAGCATCTCATGACACTGCTGCCTCCCCAGCTGCTGTTTTCTCTTTAAATCAAGGTATTGAGTCTGCTTCCCTTTGGGTTGTGCTTTACGGGATAATGTACGTAGAATCATAGAATGGTANGGTATTGTAAAACACTTCAGACTATTTCCTTTCAGTTTTCCATCTTCTATAATCCAGCAACAATGCTACAGAGTCACAAAAATGTTGGTATAGGATACCAGAAGGGTTTATAAATTCTAATATTACTCCTACATGTCCACTACTTATACATCCACACAGTGAGCACAGGCTTGAGCCTGAAGCAGATCTCTGTGTGTGCAGGTGCTGTGAGGTGTTGCCACTTCTGACCATCACTACCATGCTTCTTCCCTTCCAGCACTGCCAGTGACAGTGACACAAACTGTACATTTCTTGTGCTACCCTGAGCATTCAGAACTTTATGCTCAAACCCTCCTGGTGCCACCCTATGTCCATGCAGGTAGACACCACTCTTGAGTACAGAGTTGCCCTTTAAAAATGCCCAGTTTAGCTTTCAACATCCCCAGAAAAGCAGAGAGCCTCTGCACCTTAGCA
The DNA here is from genome assembly GCA_013399055.1 of Ramphastos sulfuratus. Lineage (NCBI taxonomy): Eukaryota > Metazoa > Chordata > Aves > Piciformes > Ramphastidae > Ramphastos > Ramphastos sulfuratus. The sequence goes on from WBNM01019593.1 coordinate 347,756, forward strand.
AGTACCACCAGAAGTTCCATTTAACCTTAACCATTAACACTGTCATTTGACAGCATCTTTCATTATCCCTCTTCTTTAAGGCTGTGTGGTATACCAGTTCATTAGCATAAAAGATCAAAACTTCATTTACAAGACAAATACCATAAACAAGAAATTAATTCAACAGAACAGATGATTTCAAATTAAAATGGTGATGTTATTTCAATGTTAAAAAACTCTCTTAATCCAGTAATTAAATTCTTTTCCATCAGATATAGTCAAACATATGCTCTGCCTACACAAGGACTGATTAATTGACCCTGAGATGACATCATCCACCCAGCAGTGGGTATCAAACTGTCCTACGTACATAACAGACATTAATGAGCCCAAGATATCACCTCCTGCTGCAGCAAAGAAGAACCTGATCTCTTCTGCCTCACTGAGCTCACCAGCCCTTCCACAACAGTGTGAAGGTTTTCTCTTCTGGTTCTCAGCAGACTCTGCCTAAGGTCCCCACTTCTGGCATGAGGCAGAAGGGATGATGATGAGCACTGGTGCTTGGTGCTACTTTCCACATTCTTGTATTCACCGATCTGCTCCCCCTTTATTGGCTTGGCACTGAGCAGTGTTTATGGGTTCTGCATGTGGAACGTGGCAGAGCTCCAATTTGTGCTGGACATCAGACCACAGGCTCTGCTTTTGCAAGTCTCTTTATCTAGATTAATGAGTGCAAGCTTCAGAAAGAGTATTTCAGCAGCCTCATATAAGGGGCATTAGTCACTGCTGCCTTGGTGCCTAGAAAGAGCCATCAATTTTTGTAAAGCAGACAGAAGAAACCTTAGAAGAGATGCAGCCAGATTCACTGACCCTGAGCTTTCTTCCTCTTTCTGAATTCACAGCTCCAGTGAGACCAATGAGAGTTTGGACTTCGAAGGAATGCAGGACCATGCCAATAACAACCGATGGAGAGCCAGTCCTCCATTCCCCGGCCAGTCTACACTGACATCCACTGCTAATGGAGACAGCTGCTGGACTGCTTGGCTTCCCTGCATTATCTCTAGGATGCAATGCAACATTCAGCTGCCACGGTGAGAGGACTGCACATCTGCATCTTCTGTGGCATGGCTGGCCACCCATGAAAGCAGGAACACACCATCTTTAGTCTTTTTTATCCCATAAATCCCCATCTGAGAAGCATTAAACTGCGACTCTCACCACTAACTCATCCAGCTTTCTAAAACAAGAAGATATAAACAAGGAGGACAGAAGAAAGAAACCAGTGGAGTTTTACAATTTAGAAAGCATAATTAAAATACAACAGCTCCTTTTGGAAAAACACTAAATATATGTGCAGTGCTTTTGTACAGTCAGCTGTTTGACAGAGTTCTTAAACTAAGTGTGATCACTAAAAGCAACACTGAAATTAAAGAGCAAATATATGGGACTAAAGTGGGTTTCACGACAACACCAGGGAAGAAAAGCTAAAGATGTTGGTCAGAATGACAGGATTTTGTTTAAGAACACATGTACCACTTTGTAGCTTGGGAAAGAAAAATTGATTTTCCAGACACAGCTATAAAACATGCCAAGAAACAAGTATAAACCAAGGAAAAAACAAGTTATAACTAGATAATAAAGCATCCAAAAATGTCCATGTATGCCCATTTATGGGTGGAAGGAATTAGCCTGTTCTTTGCCCCTTCTGTCACAGGTGAAAAGACAAGGAACATTTATAGAAAGCAAAATCAGTTATTAGAACCCAGAGGCACTGAGAATTATCAACTGAGTTGAGCTGATGAGCAACCTGGAACCAGCATCCAAATGACTTGCTTGGTACTGAGCAACATCCACAGGGCAGCAATCCCTGCAAGCCCAGGACAGAGCCAGACATACTGTGAAAAGGAGTAGTGAAAGGATATCTCCTCTTGGGTGGAAGCCCCATTCTGACCACTCATGGTGAGTAGCAACGAGTGTGAGGGCATACAGTCATGCTAAAATACTTCAATGTATTATCAGAGGGCAAAAGAGGTGTATACCTGTGCCCCTCCACTGAGCTGCAAAGAACTACAATGATTTATATTCATATCACCTCAGACTGCACTGTACAACAGCCCTCCTTTAAGCACAGATTTTAACTCATGCTACAAGTTACACAGCCAGCTAAATGTGCATTACTCATGCATTGCAAATGTGAACCCCAGAGAACCCAACAATAAGCAATTGCTGCACAAGTGCAATAAGAATAGGCACTGAGCTAAAATGACCATGGAGTTCTGGTCTATAAAACCAAAAGCTAAAGAAAATGATTCACTTGTCATCAAGACAATAATTCCACTTGTAATAATCACGTACTGCTTGGTTAATTTTTTCGGGTTATTTAACCACGCTTTCCAAAATTGCACTAATTTACTCCATCAGTCATGGCTTAATGCCATCCTGACATCTTTGCTTTCATTAGCCCCCTGATTCATTTCACATTTTATGCATCTTTGGTTTTTTCCTTTCATTTCTCTTTAGATTTTGGTAAATTCATCAGACTCACAGAAGATCTTGTCAAGTGGTTGAAAGTCAGTGCTAGGAGCTAAATCTCCAGCAGGCTCTGGAGCCAGGATCTGCAATGACAGATCCCCACATGTGGCCTAGCCAGGAGGCAGCAGGAGAAAGGCTCTTTCCATACTGCCTTTGAGGTCAACATCTTCCTGTGTATTAAAAGCATTAGGCTTTTAAAAAGGAAAGAAACTGTAGGAAGAGAAAGGGTGTAGCTGGCATCGATTTTCCCTGGAACTCCAAAGGGATGGCTCCTCAGTGCTGAGTGAAGCTGAAGGTAGGAAAATAAAGGTACCTTTTGTGAACAGAGGCTATTTACTCAGCCTGGGAAGCAAAACACACCACGCCTTGCTTCACAGATCAGAATTATCTGTCACATCCTGGCAAAGCTCCATCTGTGTGTCCTCATTTTCCTGCGGTGGCATGTATTGCCTAATGTGTATTTCCACTGATCTGCCCTCCAAGAAGGGAAAACTCTGGAGACCAGGCAGGACCAAGCACAGTCACCTCAACAGCTGTGACTGCTAGGGGATGCTGAAATGATGTTAAATGGGAAACCCAAACATCCATCTGTTTAAAAACCCAAACAGATGGGGGTTTAGATGGATATCTAGCTCCTGTCTTCCTGCAGGGATTGCTCTGGTGCATTTGAGAAGGCTGAGGGGGGATCTTATCAACCTCTATAAATATCTGAAGGGTGGGTGTCAGGATAAAGGTGCCAGCCTCTTTTTTGGGGTACCCAGTGATGGGACAAGAAACAATGGGTACAAGCTAGGACACAGAATGTTCTACCTTACATGAGGAGATTATGGTGAGGATGATGGAGCACTGGAACAGGCTGCCCAGAGGAGTTCTGGAGTCTTCCTCTTGGAGACTTTCAAAACCTGCCTGGATGCATTCCTGTGTAACCTGCCCTAGGTGATCCTGCTTTGGCAGCGGGGTTGGACTCAGTGATCTCTGGAGGTCCCTTCCAACCCTTACCATTCTGTGAACCTGTGTCTCCATCCCAGACCTGGAGATCGGTATCGATCCTAGCATCCACCCAAAAGGGACACTAAATCCATCTTGATTCATCTGCCCAGGGCAGGTCTCAAGCCAGGCATGGGTGGTGGATAAGCATTATCACCAGAACAACAGGCTGGGGGAAATAGTGCCTTTGCCTCCTGTGCTCTGAACTAGCAGGTTATCTCAGTGTGCAGAGCAAAGCTGAGCAAGTCCTGCAAGTTCCTTCCCCAAAAAAATGTAAAAAGGAGGGAGGAGTCGATGCTATTATTGGTGTCCTACTGTAGTTGCAATAAAGAAGTCTGCTTCTTCAGTTAATTTATTGCTGCTTTTCCCTGAAACAACAAATACCTCAGACTGCTTCTGCAAAAACAGTCAGCAGGGAGCTGACTGGCATCATGTGAATGTTAACTTCCCCCAACTAATGCCAAGATTTGAAACCACATGTCATTTCTCACAAGGATTTGTTACACTCCTTTGAGGATTGTAGGACCATGAACCAACAAATTACTACAGTAAACCATAAAAACAATATATCCATCCATGACAGACACAATATTATTCCCCAAAAGCACAGGAACATCTAGCTCACTTGCTGAGCTCAACAGCTTGAAGGCCTTAACTCTACAAATGTAAAAAAGGATAGTAAAAAGTAACTGATTTAATAAAATTGAATAATTGGTTTATCTTTTCTTAGCTTGAGTTTTTCATTTAAATCAAAAGCTATAAAGAGAATAAGGCTGAAAAGAACTGGGGAAACTGCTACTTTTACTTATTTCAGTAGGGATTGAACACTGTAGCATATTTCTCACCTGGGGTTTACCTTTTTATCTGGATTTTCCAATATTGGTATGACCTCATGCTATGATGAAGTAAAAGAACCTCCTGTGCATTTTCATTAGCCTATAACCACTAATACTATCAATGTAAATCTGCCACTCACCCAAGAGGCAAAGAGTTTGAATGTGACTAAAGAAAGCAGAAGTAAAAATTCCATTTCAAAAGTGACTTCATCACATATAGGCCATATTCTGAAGGGATTTAGGCTCTGAAAGATGCAGATAGGCATATACTGGAATTTTCTAAGGTATCTACCAATTACATTATACACAAAATCAAATTCAAGTAATTACCCTAATGGTCAGGGGAAAGCTGACTTGAGCAACTACTGTTCTACTCTCCAAACCTTGCTTTCAAAATGGTTGATAAACTATTCTTAATTTTGATGCTGGCCAAAACCATGGCACATAATTCCATTTAATTTAATATTGACTTCACCATAGTTAGCAAAGCACATACACATTTCAGGAAAACTTGGGGAAACAAATGTGGTAGGGAAAAAAGAGCTTTGTGATCGGATGAAAATCACCAGATCTCAGCAGTGGAGAGAACGGCTAAGTAAGAGCTGCACAGGGTAAAGGAAGCTCCAAAAGGAATTAAGTTAGTGAGAGTATGACTATCGATGATTTAATGTCCAATAGACTTCCTCAGCCCAATCTCTGAGCAGCACTTGGGAGCACTGATATGAGACAAATGACAGTATTCAAAAGAAGGCCAAGTTGTAGCAGGCAGACACCACAGAGTTTAAGAATAAGCTGTTGGATCCTGCTGGATTCACTGCTCTGAAATACTGCTCAGGGTGGTGTGTCTGTTTCCTTCTCCTTTCACCACATAGGATCCTTCCCTGCCTCTCCTACTCTTTCCCCCGTGCTACTGCAGCCAAACAAGATGGTGTTTCACAGGCTGAAGGGGTTATGAGGTGCTGGCAGGTGAGAGTGAAGAGATTTGCCAGCATTTGCAGGTGTACCTAGATAATCAGACAGACTAGGCTCAGCTTGTAACTGTCCCTCAGCTTAGCAAGTATCACTCATGAGAACATGCAATCACAAAATGCACCTTTTCAACTCACGTTAAATCAATAATTATAGTATTAGCCCAATTAATAACTCACAAATGCCAATAAAAATATTTAAGATTGTTTTTATCAGTACACCAGACACACAAACCACTGCAGTGAGGAGCACATCTGATTCCTGGTGTGCAAATACCCCACTGCCTCCAGGATCATATGGTGCAGTATTAAAATATTAAGCATATTCTGTTCCCTGGGGAATGCTTGATGCCTTTCATTATTCCAGTTTTATATTCACTATTAATCCTTTCCAGATCATTTCTCAAGCTAATAGCTCAATTCTATATAGCCTTAGTAACTACTAAGAGCAGTGAACAGCTTAATACAGTAATAGTTCTGGACACATCCATTTCCCATACATAAAGGAACTTCAATGGCAGAGTTACCAGAAGTCTTTCATTTTTATACAAGTGATCTTAAGCAAAAAGAAAAGAAAGAGGAGGAAACAAATTGCTTCTGACATATGATACCTGTTCAGCACAAATATCTGAGGCTGTGGGCTTTCCCTGGCATTTCTCTGTACATTTTGAAGTTGTACCTAGACAAAGGGCACCAGAAATACATGCTCTTCATTTTCACCTCAGGTGATGTGAATATGACAGATAAAACTACTTCTGCCTGTATTATTTAACAACATGGTCAAACAGGAGTTGTTAAATGAAGTGTTTTACTGAGCAACACCAATGTGTGATGACTAAATAACAGGCTACATATTTTTTCTCTTGTCATACAAGTATAACAAATGGCAATGTTTATTGTCCTACCAGCCAAATCTTTATCAAGCCCTCTTTTAACTAGATCTACATATTAGGTGTTCCAGACCATGAGCCTGAACTGGCATGTGTACACAGGGATGGGAAACAGATCATAAAGAGCGCTTTTGTCCTCTACTGCATGTTCATTCATATATTGGCCATCACATTTATTCCTTCTGAAGGTGACAGAGCCCTCATCTAAAAGACAAACTGGACATATCTGCTCTAAATGCCTATTCAATTGCATTCCATGCCTACAATTATGAGCTTTGGTCTCCCACATATTCAAGCCTGGAGTTAAACACCTGCAATCACCTCGTTAGTTCAATGGGAACTCTTTGCACGTAAGCACATATAAACGGGTGTATGCACAAGTGTTGAGGCATACAGTTTAGCAATGCTGATGTGTTTGCATTTTTTAAAGTGTATTTTCAGGGAGAAAAAGGTTTTATGGTGGCCTTGAGTCCTGACTCACAATATCTCATCCCAGCAGAAAGGAGGAGGAATAAATCCCAATTAATGCAAAGAGCGAACCAAATCCCGCTGCTTCTGGTGGCCATGTGCTCCCTGCAAAGAGCTTCTTGGAGGTCTGGAGATCCCAGATAAACAGCCAGTGCAGAAACAACAAATTCATTACACCTTGGATACTGATGTTTCTGGGACACACCACACTCATCTGACTTGTGATGCTGTGATCTACTGAATGAGACATTTCCAGAGTCCAGTTGCTTGTGCAGTTCCTCCACTGCAATGGTGGGTAGCTTAGATTTGGTTTTTTTGCATCAATACAGATATGCAGTGCAAGACATGGTATATTTCTTACTTCAGGCCTAGTAGTGTCAACAAGCTATAAATAGGATAAATTAGAATTCACAGAAAGATTTCTGGAAGCCAACTTAAAAATCTGAACCATATTTGTTTTATTTCAGCTTACCTCATACACCACTAAATAAACAAAGAATGCACCAAACGTGTAGTCTGCAGCAGTACCTAAATCAGTCTTCTTCACTTGCATGCTTTCCTTTAAACTTCTGAGATGTATTTTTATGCAGAGAAAAATAAATGTTACTTTCATTCTCCTTAAGCCCATTTTTATACTTTTCTGTGATAAATTATTCTTTTAATTTGGAGTCTGGAAAAGAAACCGAAAAGCTATTTTCTACAGGATGAAACATCATTGTCAAAGTAAAATGAAATCATCCAGTTCCACAAATCTAGAGGGTTTTTTGCATGTATAAATGTCTAAAGAAATTCTGGTGGAGCTGTTGTTCTGAACCTGTGCAGCAGGCAGTGATGGTAACAAGACTAACAATGACAGAACCAAGCAGAGATAATTTAGCACATGTATCTTTTTGTTATCACTATGTGATATGTCCCTGGTCTCTATAGCAGCAAAGCTGTGGATAAATATTTTCCTTCTTTCCTATCCTTTTGCAGGTAAATTTACATTTTTCTCTTTAGACAGCAACTATCATCCTAGACACTAACTGTCATTTGTGGGCCAAAATCATTCTGGAGTGAATGCTTCATCTTAAAAAGAAGCATCAGTCAGAAAAGCACTGGATTGAGTAAAATTAGAGTGAAACAAATTCTGTTCTCATTATTGTGCTTAATCAGAGGGTGTTAGGGGTATAATTAAAAAAAGAAAACATATGGCCCAGAAAGACCATAAGATATTCTGAAAGACCCAGATACTCTGAACTTGGGAAGAATGTGGCCCAACATTCATTCCTCCAGGTGTGTTTGTAATAGACCTCACTTAGACCTAAGCTGAAAGACAATATTTTGCAGAATTTGGGCTTTATGGTGTTGTATAGCTCAGTTGTAGCTCTTCTTGCCTCCATAAATTAGATTTTCCAGAGCAGCTATCGTAATTATGGATGATTACTGGGATCGGAGTGATGCTTCTGTTCATTCTGTATCAAACCCAGAGACACAAAAGTTCAGGAGAGCATCCAAGATCCAAGAAATCTTTTCAGGAAAAACACCTCTGGACATGGGAAGTTCTCAGTATATGGAACTGTGTATTGCTAAGGATGATAGAAAGCCTGCATTGTCTCTCTCCTCAGACAGCAGGATCGGAGAGACGCCACTGGATGCTTAGGCACCAATTTGTTGAGCACTGCTCCAGACACTGTGGGGTGTTTCATGTCTCCTTCTAGCTCAATATATTATCCCTTTGGCATCCTGCCACCTTTGTCATAACTGATTATAATTTCAATTTGATGAAAAACTTTGGACAGATTGCTCTGAGTCATGGCAGGGAGAAACCATATTCATTCTAGAGGTTTAATTTATACCTGCCAAACATTAGGCATACAGTACAGTGAAAAGGGATTCAAAATGATGGATACAAACAAATTTCTCCTGCTGGAAACTTTAAAATGATCTATGACCCAAGGCTCAGTCTGGATTTCTTTGGTTTACTATGTAAATAATTTAAGCAGTAAGAGAATTCTATATTCAAGAGTGGTGCAGATAACTCTGGGACTGATGGGATAAATCTCAAAATAAGCATTTACTGGAGAGGACTTTCAAGTAGTGTTAGGGAAGGGTTAAAAATGCAATAAAGTGTGCATATGGAGCACACTAGCAAGCTAGACTACAGGAGGGCAGTTAGAAATCTATCATATAAACATGTACAGGGAATAGAAGAGATCTTCCTTTAGAAAATCAGCAGCAGCTGAAACTATCCAGACAGCATGGAAATAAATTGCAAAGTTTTTGCTGCCCAAAGAAGCAAGAATCAGTATCCATGGTAGAAGTGATGCTAAAGTCTTGGCAGCATTGAAGGATGCATCTCAAAACCTGGAGGCAACAGATCAGCTGGAAATGGGCTATGGGATGAATAAGGAAGGAATGCTGTGTGGGGAGGTGGTGAAGCCACCATCCCTGGAGGTGTTTAAGAGGAGGCTGGATGAGACACTTAGTGCCATGATTTAGTTAATTAAAAGGTAATAAGTTGGGCTTGATGATCCTAGAGGTCTTTTCCAACCTGGTTAATTCTGTGATTCTGTGAATTCTTATTTTGCAGAGAGGACTGGGCAGGTCCCACCCCTCACAGTGCAAGAGGGCTGCAGCTCTGCATACAAATAAAACTACCACATCAGCTTTTAAGAAAGAACTCCTGCTCACAGCAAGAGACACAAGCATATATCAGGAATTAGGAAAGCTCTACATACAAACAGAATGAACTCATACTCTGGCTGCAGCAAATAATCATTGCTGACCACAACACAGCATCAGATAGGGATGTTTGTTAGGGAAGTTTTTAACAAGTCATTAGGCAATGGCTTTCAGAGAACAGATAATTGGATGTGTCTCTAGGTCACTGACTAAGTAGTGCTACTTCCAGCTACAGAGGAAAAAAATTACTGTAATTTCTGTAATTAAAAAATAAAATCAGTATATACTCTACCTCCATCTAACAAACCACAAGCATTTGTCATCTGTACAATTACAACACTGAAACTCGATCTATAAGCCAATCTCCTAGGCATCAGCATCCCAATCCAGACAAGTTTAGCTGATCCCTGGAATCAGAACACTCATGTTCCACAGAGCTCCCAGGAGAGCTGGTGCTGTCTGCCCGACCACTCAAGCCACCAGCGAAGGCTTCACCTGAGCTGATCACAGAGCAGCCCAAACAGTATCCTGTCCCAGGGCAGCAGCACATTTTGCAGGAGTAGATTGGGATTTGAACAAAAGGAAAGCCTCAGGCTGTCATATCCCACTCTAGACACCACTCAAAAACTGATGATTTATTAATTAAACTAATCCCCCATTGGTCAGATGAAGTCTCCACTAAGCTTTTTGAACTGTACCAAGCTCTACTGCTGCAAATACAACTTGCTCCTTCTGGTCTCTTAGTACAGCTTTCCTCCATAAAGGGTTATAACATTAATACTACCTTAAAAGTGTTTGTCCTGATATAAACATGGCAAATGAGATTTATCCCAAACCCTTGAAAAGAATTGGACACAACCAGTCCATCAGTTTCGGTTGCAGAAACTCCTGGACATCCTGTAACACTCTCCTTGCCTTTGTTTTGGCAGGGAAATTTAACAAAATGCCCAAGATGAGTAAAAACAAACCTAAACTTTCCTGTGCTGCAAATAATCAGCTTCAAGGTCTCAACTCTACTGTTTTTCAAAAGGCAGCTCTAGGAATGGAATCCTCATGCACTACTTGTCTTGCTATAAACTCTGCTAGCCTGTGAAATTCTTACAGATATACCAGCACAGCCTGATCTAATTTGTCTTTTCCTTCCTGGCTATGTCTATACTGGTGTAAACAGAGTCTGAACAAAGCTAACATGATTAGTGCAATTTTCTAAGGTACCAATGACTGTAAAGCCATAAACCAAAAGCAATGAGATTGCAAAATAAATGCAAACAGAATTCAGTACAAAACACCTATAAGTACATCCATAAAAACAACTAACTGGAAATTTGTTGCATATAAAAATACTTTAATAATTCAAACTACCTAAATGACTCCAAAATATCCCCAGCGAAGCACTTTTGAAAACCCCACACTGCAACTGCCTTCCATTTTACACCACTTGGACATCAAATACAGTTCATGAGGAGAGTTAAGTCCCTAACCAAAACAGAGTAGATGGTATCTCTCCAGCACACCCTGTGTTGATGCTTGAGTGCCCATTTTGTCATTCAGTTGGTCTGTTGTATTTTATCTACCTGTCTGCCAGAAAAAGAGGAACTGCCAAGCACTCATTAATATCTTTTTATCAGTCTACTAACTGCTACTCTAAGATCTGATTAGCAATGCAACCAGGCATTATTATAATGATGACAGCATTGCAGACATTACATACAGAACTGAAAAGTGTGGAGACATTTCTTACATTTGTGGAAAAAAAATGAATAATAAAACTTTACCTTCTGTAGTCCTAGAATGCCTGCGGATACAGGGGACTACAGTGGCCTTACACTGCTTGTTACTACAGAGGAGCTCTCTGTTTGTGAGTTATTTCAACAGCTTTGTCAAGATTGTGCTGTTCTCACTATTTTATGAGAGAAATAACAAATGCTAACTTTGTTCTTCAATTCCCAACAGCACCAAGAACCAACAGAGAATTCAGTTGTTCAGTGCACACACACCCCCCAAATCCCCTTCTTACCAGAATAAACACAGAAATAGCATAAAGGACAGATTTATTTGGCTCATGCTGGAGAATTACTCTTCTTTTTTCATACTGTGGTAGCCTCTAGGAGCCACAGCAGTGGATTTGTCCTCACTGGATGAGGACAAACAGAATTAAGAATGTTAATTAAACCATAAGATGCTTAAACCCTAAGCCAAAATACACACCAAATAAGAAAGAACTATGATAATCTGTGAACTTCCATTCTGCCCACACTGTGCCAAGAGACATCAGCAAAAGCTACAAATGCTACAATACTTAAAGAGATATAAAAAAGCCTCAGGCCTATCTGAGATCTTACTCAGGATCTATCTGTGACCCCACACCAGTTTTTATCACAGCTAAGGGAATATTGACATGAACTTCAGTGGGAAAAATAAGTGAAAAGTTGGCACGACCAAACTTCAAAAAGCGTGCAACTGAAGTTTGCTGCCTAGAAGAGTTTCTAAATTTGCTAAAGTTGTGCACAAAGAGGAGATGTCAAGAAATATTTTATTATTTCTTTTTAGGCAAACCCATGAGTTTCAGAATTTCATCAGATGTGAGTGACTAATGCTTAGTAAACCACCAGTGAAGAACCTGATTTTATTCTTATGATCTCTACAAGAATTATTTTTTAAGGCAACATTTCATAAACTTAATAAGAAGGAAAAGAATCTTATTAATCAGAAAGCTGGTCTACATTTTGTGGCAATTTTGCTCCAAGCAAGACGTACAGCTGAACAATAATTAGGTATAACTACTACATTATGCAGTCTTGCTTCTTGTATGTGAGATTCCATCTGTGAATCACAAAAATTACACATTGTTTTAACTTGAACTTATCTACCCACTACCATTTTCATGTGCTAGAAAAAACAAATCTCTCCTTGAGATATCTTGCCTGGAGTCTACTATATTTTCTTATTTTAACTGTTAATCATTTCAGCAGTTATTGACTCATAATGAGATTAAATTAATAAGATGAATTTAACAAAAGAGATGTTAAGGTTCACCATACAGCCATGAAAAGTATTGGGAAGATTTATTCATTAATTTAGAAGGAGAACAGTATTGTGGTGCTCTAGATTAAAAAAAATAATAATAACAACATACAGTGACCCACCAAAAAGTGTTTGAACTACAGTCAAAAGCATTTATTTCAGGGCTCCTTACAGCTACAAATTAACTCATTTCTTTGCTAGGGAAGTGTAATCATGCCCCCAAAAGTGGACTACAGAGGTAGATACTCAGATATTCCTCTGATAGCATAAACATATATATAGTGGTGATTAATGACTGCCCCTTACCATTTTTCACCAAGAGCTTTCCAAAGACTTGTCACAGCAGATCTGTGTAAGCTACCAGCACAATGTCCCATCTGCAGCTCCTCAGTCCTCACATGCAGCCAGCACCACGGCAGCAGTAAAAGACCCCAGTGGGAGCAGAACTGCAGTCCCCTCATGGGAACAAAACCCTATGCAAGCTAGACTTTTATTGCAACACCAAACACCTGCCTCTAACTTCAGCAACAATTAAATTAAAAAACAATCATTTGAGTACAAGTGGAAGGATCAGATGGCTGGTACATGACTTTCCTATGCAAATAGAATCTGTATGGGAGTGACTAACAAGCCATCATGCCAACTGACAGTATAAAATATGTTGTGAAGTCTCCACATCAGTGACATTTGTACCAGTTATAAAGTTCCCTGCCCTAGTGAGGCAGTCTGAGTCCTTGAGGGTTGTGTTCTCACCTAAGGACAGTATTCTGAGGTTAAACACATTACAGGGTCACATATCTGGGAATTTCACACTGCTGCATATCTTCCACAATGAAAGAATAGATATTACTAAGAAATTCATCCACAGCAAAGCCAGAAGGTGTACTGGCACCTGAGGGTTTCCTGGCATTGACTGAGACACAGCTGGATCAGGCAGGTTCTGTGGCAGCTCTGCAGTCATTAGGCAAAGCTCACCCTATTCCCACTCACTCCAGAGGCCATTCTGCCCAAGGGATGCAAAAATCATCCCATGAGGCTCCTGGAGAAAAATTACTTTGCTCACAGAGAACAAAAATATCACAGTCTGGCTCCGAGTTTAAAGGACTGCTTTAAATTTTGATTAGAGATGTGGAATTGCACTGAGCCACCAGAAGCAGATCAGTAGTGCATGGTCAAAAGGACAATCAGTAGGGTCAGACTGCAGCTCTCCAGCCAGATTTATTGTTTACAACTATCAGCTGTTCTTTCTCTTTTTCTGCAGGGCTGCAACCACTCATAAAGTCCTTTAATCAAAAGTATTAGGACAAAGATAATTATTCCACATTCACAGAATGTATCACGAGTATGAGGAACTGACTGAGCCAGGGAAAGAAATGCAATGGAAGTTCACCTCATCTTCTTTCCTCTCTTTGGAAAGAAGTAAAAGCCTGAAAACCATGTGCCTGGTCACCTCTAGTCACACTTGGATAGTTTGAGGAAACCATCACCAGGGAACAACCAGTAAATTTAGTTTGGCGTTAAAGACTCTCTCCCCCTTGAAGTGTTTCATACCACAGGTCCAGTTTTGAAAGCAGGGTCATTAGCCCTCTCTGTTTCTTTTTTCCTGCCTATGGAAAAGGGCTGACAGTAAGAGGTTGGTCATTTGAAGGACTCTCGTTCAGATTGAAACGCACCAGAAAAAGGGAATGGCAGATCCAGATAGCTCTGTTTTCCTTGCAGAGGATTTTGAGTCTGATACCCCAGAATTTCACCATGAAGTAAATCTAAGAAACTAGCCCTCGAGAAATAAAGGCTGGACATATGGATGTTTAGCTATGAGTTTATCCAGGAGAGGAAAACAGGCAGCACAAAGACACTATTTTTTGGGAGAAGATACCATCTTCTGTTCTGATCATCCTTGTGCTCAAAAATCTCCATGGGTGAAGGTGAGGTGAAGGTGGGGAGTGTGCAGTGCTGTGCTTTTTGTTGCATGTGGATTGTTCCATTTGTTACAGAGGTGGTACATGTGTTTTTCCTGCTATGCCTTGCCCACAAAGAATGAACTGCAATCAGATGGGTGGGATGAGACGGGTGGTGTGATGAAAGCTGTGGCTGGGTGGTCCTGTGGGAGTCCAGGGGAGCAGGATTCCATGAGTCTTATCCAGCAAATAGAAATGAGAGAGCCCTGCAGTGAGCTCTACACCTCCCCAGATCAAGCAAAGCACCAACATAGTCAGTTGGGGCCCAAACTTACCAACTTTGTGTCCACATCAGCAAAGTTTACAAAGTTCCAACAATGCTTACTAAGAATTGCCCAACAGAATTCATATTTCCATCAGTTACATCTGAAAACACACTCCTAGACCTATATGTTAAACACATGAACACATTCACATTTTTTCCAATGCCTTGAATATAGGAGAGAAACTATGATTTTCTTTGACTTACCTGAGACAGCTGCAGTAATTAAGTATTTAGGAGCATTATCCATTCTTACAAAGCTGAACAACACTAATGCTTAAGCGCATGCTTGGAATGGCATTTTTCAGATTCTTGCAAGGATCTTTCAGTTCAGCAATCAAAAAAAAAAAAAAAAAAAAAAAGTGATGCTTTTGGAAGTCTGCCAGAGCCATGATAAATAATACACTGTCCCTGATAGCTTCAATACAGCAGTTGCCTGAAACTCATTTCAGCCAAAGAGCCTTCCTGTCCTGTAAACAATTCTGCTGGTCTTCCTGGTACATGATATAGATCAATTATTAAAACACAGTTGAAGTACTGCATTTTACCAAACATTTTGGAATATAAATATTTTTAAACCTGGTCCTCTGATGACATTGCACAGTTTCAGTTGCATGCCTAAGGTGAAGGGAATTGAAAATGACAAGAGTCACCTGCATACAGAAATTCCCATTTGCCCTTTGCTACTGTGTTAACCACACATTCAGATGAGGCAAAATATACAAAATATTTGCATGCAGAGGTTTCTCTCCACACTCATGCATATACAAGATTTTCCAAGGTTGGATGCAACCCAAATTGGAGTAGAGAGCTGCACAGTCAAGCACTTGAGATACATCATTAAATTTAGGAACAAATGCTGCACTAACTAAACCCCTGCAAGGCTGTTCAGGTACATCCATACCTCTCTGCTTCTTTAAATCATAAGTTTTCTGCACAATTATGCTCCTGACTTCTTTTTGCTTTCCAGTTTTAGATCCTGTTGATTTCTCAATTTCATTGTAGAAGCGTTTATGCTGATTCTGGTGTGATGCCCACCAACGTATAGAAATCAGAAACTTGCCATTTTTCCCCACAGCAGGCCACAGGTATCAGAATTCACCATCTGGCCAAAGGAGTATTCAGAAGTATCATCATCTCTGCAGTGGGGATATGGGGGAGGTTGGCAGCACGAGGTACTGGAGTAAAATTTAAAGTGTTTGTAAATTAATTTTAGTCACATCGGCCACCTTGCAAACATAAACATAACATCTACAGAGCTGCAGATGGAGGAGGTATGTGTTACTCTTCACTCCTTCAATGCCACAACTAACGCAATACAGACGTGCAGAAGCTGGTGCAGGAGTTTTGAATGATTTTCAGCAGCAGCAAACAGAAGCAAACCAGTAGAAAAGCCTCATTCTGCCCATAAACAACCACAAAACTTAACAGAAAACTGCACAAGGCATAAAGCTAAAGGAAAGCTTTTCTCCCAATACCGATGTCTGAGGACTTGTTTAGAGTAAGAGGTCTCATTTAATCCTCTCTCTGCTGCAGAATCTCTGTGATCTAATGCAGGTGATTCCAGGTGGGACTTCTCTGACCACTCATGTGGGCATCAGTGCCAGAATTACCTGAGGTTGCCTTTACAGTGGATTGAGTTGAGTCACCCACTGAGACAGACAGTTTGTTCCTGTACTTTAAGGTGGGTAACCACATGTGCTCAAATGTGTCTCAGTCAGCAGCAAAGGGAGCGTAAGGTGACTGAACTGACAGGTTTACCTCAAGCAAGGCAGGAAAGGAAATCTTTAGTATTCTTTGGAAAAAGGCATCAAAACCAAACATACCACTACAACGCGGACCAGGACTCAACCTGCTACGTGTGCCTGAGGGGAGGTGCACCAAGAGCTCTGAGACACCATTGGCACAGCAAGTATGTGGCTTTTAGCCAATTTCTTCTGGCTGGCAGAGCCCTTCACTCACTGAGGAACTGCAGTAGAGATGAGCAATGCTGCAATTCAAGTGTGCATCTGCATAGCTGAGAAGGACATGATCCAAACCAGGACATGGAGAAACCGTGTGGATCATGCTTTGTAGGCAGAGTGAAAGCTTTTTTCCAGTGGGAAGTGCAAGATGTGAGGAGCATGGAAACACAGGAATGTGGATTGTTGTGTCTAGTCTCCTGCTGTTGCAGCCCTGTAATATGCCACTTTTGGATCTAAGCACCTCTGTGAATTCCGTCGAAAGACAAATTACTATTTTAACTGGGTTATTTGTAATCAAACTGAGGGACATGTTTTGTGGCTTTATCCATGGGAAGGTGTGCTACAGAAGCACTGCACTGAGTGATAGAGCTGTTCATGAGAAAATACACAGGGAGAGCAAGCAACAAAACTGTCCATGTAGACCATAAATCAGCAAAAAATGTATCACCATACAGTGACAAGAGAAATGGGTCCACCTACAGCCAGCAGACAACCTGCTTACCTTGAGAGGACAGACCTACCCTTATAGTGGGCACCCTGAACTCCTCAGGGGAAGCTGACAGTGGCAGTAGTATTTCAACCAGCAATTACCATCAAAACGTAGAATCATTCAGGCTGCAAGAGACTTCAGGAGGTCACCAGCCCTGCCTTCTGCACAAAGTGTGATGAAGTGCTTGCAGCCTTAACTGTCTGTACCATAATCACAAGTGTGGTACCATTTTCTTCCTATAATAGCAGGAATACCTAAACTGAGAAATAGCTAAACTGAGGAAGCATGGTCTGGATGATCTGGTAGTGAGGTAGACCCTGAATTGGTCAAGGGAAAGAAGTCAGTTGCGGTCAGTGGGACAGTGTCTAGTTGGAGGTCTGTATCTAGTGGAGTCCCTCAGGGGTTGGTACTGGGGCCACTACTATTCAATACATTCATCAATAACCTGGATGAGGGAACAGAGGGCACTGTCAGCAAGGTTGCTGATGACACCAAACTAGGAGGAGTGGCTGACACATTTGTGCTGCCATTCAGCAAGACCTGAACAGGCTGGAGAGTTGGGCGGGGAGAAATTGAATGAAATACAACAAGGACAAGTGTAGAGCCTTGTTATCTGGGAAAGAACAACCCCACGGACCAGTATAGGTTGGGAACCAACCTGTTGGAAAGCAGTATAGGGTCCTGGTAGACAGAAGGATGATCGTGAGCCAGCAATGTACCCTTGTGGCCAAGAGGGCCAATGGCATCCTAGGGTGTACCAGAAGGGGTGACTACGAGGGTGACAGAAAAGTGGTACAGGCTGCCCAGAGAGACTGTGGAATCTCCTTCTCTGGAGACATGCGAAATCCACCTGGATGCACCCCTGCGTGAGCTACCCGAGGTGATCCTGCTCTGGGGTTAGACTCAAATGACCTCTGCACGTCCCTTCCAACACCTAACATTCTGTGATTCTGTGAAATCAAGGTACAAATGGATCTGGGTATAAACAGAAATAAAGGACAGATTTCCCTCTTCAAGGAATTCCCTCATTTAGTATGAAAAAAACACTGACACATGGCAGATGGTATCATGAGCTTTGACATATTCTTTTCTTGAGACCTTTTTGAACCTGTATACAACAGTGGCCTGTGCTACCCACATTCTGCACATATATTATATAGCATCCTTAAAAGATAAACCCATTTTGACATCCATAATTTATTCAAAGAGCTTTTCTTCTATCCCTGTTTACAGACTTTTTTTTTTCCCAAACAGATGGCACTTTTGTAGTGTATTCATTAGTTGAAATTTTCTGATTAATGGATTCTGTGAATAATCCTTGGTCTGTATCTTGGGACTGAAACTTGTCACCTTTCAGCCACATAGATAGTTAAATTCAGTTCTGTTAAAGTAATTTGGCCTCTTGCTTTGTTTGGAAAGTGAGAGGTGGAAGGTGTTGTAAAGTTGCAATACCTTGTTTTGCTGGCAGCACTACTCCTGGCTGCAGAACAGTGCTGGAACTATCTGTAAAAGCCAGAGAAATGATAGAACAGGATTTCAATGTCAACTACCAAAGCAACAGAAGGAACAGCAGCTACAGGCTGCAGAAGTAATGAAAGTGAGATTACATTTTTTTTTTCTCTACAGCAATGCTAATTCCTCAAGGAGCACAAAGTAGCAGACTTACTTTGAGAACCCTCAGTCAGTTCACCTCAGGCAGCTTATCACTATAGAAAAACTACTAGCACACTACTTGCTATCTTCAAGGGCATGTCTCATCTCTGATTTTCACAGGAGTTCTGTGCTCATGAAGGACGTAGGCAAGGCATGCCTGAAGAGTAAAGACCTCAATTTGCCAAAGTAGATTTAATATTGGCCACAGTTGGTGATCTCACACCTGACTTTTATTTCTCTTATCAATGTCAATAAAGTCCTTGACCTCAACTGAATCTGCCAAATGAGGTGGCAATTTCTACAGCAAGTAGCAAGCAAGCTGCAGGACATTTATATTTATACTGACCACCAAGCAGGAATGATTTTCAGTCATTCTTGCTCAAAACTGGATTAGAAAACTGCTTACTTGCAATGGATAGTTCTGCTCTATGTCTCTCTCCAAGGGCTGCTATTGTGATACTGATCTGGTGTGATTTAATAGTAAAAACACTGTTGTAATTATATGGAGTGGTAAAGCCATGTTTTAGCCATGCTGCTGTGCTTCTTCCCTAAAGGACAGATGTAGCTTGGACAATCAGACATCATAGAAATATGGGCTGGTGAATGTCTCAGAAGATCACTGAATCTCTGTCCTGCCTTGAGGAACACACATGCTACAGTGAGTCCTGATAGCTGTTCAGCTAACCTCCTCTTTAAATCTTCACTGAACAGATATGCAGCCTCCTTACATTCCAGCTACTCACATGGTAATAGTTTTGTCTGGTCTGTTTGCTTTTTCCCTGATATCTAAAGTAATCTCCCTAATTGCACTTTAGTAAATTGCTTTTTATCCTGCCACTGGTGGTCACAGAACAACGTTTACTGTCATCTTTATTAATGTGTTTATAAATTTGACGACAGTTGCCATGTCCTTACATTGTGTTTGCTCTTCCAGATCAAATAATCCAATTCTATCTTTCCTTGTAGCTTGCATTTCCTAAAGCCTCTCATGCTGGTTTGGTTGCTATTCTATCATGTTTGTCTACATCTTTCTTTAACGAGTTAAGTGTACTGCTTGAAACTGGATAGAGTGCTTCAGCCAAGTTTGGCTAGTGCTAAACGAACAGAACTAACGCCCTCCAATGTCTTACAGGTGATTCTCCTGTTACTAGAGCTCAGAGCAACACGACTATTTTGCAGCACTGCGCCTACGATCCACTACAGTCCCCAGAATCTTGGTGCAGTGTTTTTATTTAATAGTCCTCCCTTGACATGTGATATTCCTTCCTATGTGGCATAGTACAGGATTTTTTTTTTTCCCCCCAGAGTTTTTATCATGCTGAGCTGAGGCTGGCTCTGCAGTATATCAGAGTCAATGTAAATCTCAGCCTTACACTCTGGTTAGAATCACTGCAAATGTTATAGAAATGCCCTTCATTCCAATACCTAAGTGATTACAGAAAACACTGGCAAAAGCCATTCCCAGGTAATGCCCTTGGAGACCCTACTTGATGTGTCCTTCCTCTTTGACAATTACTAACGAGGGCTTTTTCTAAATACAGGTTTTCATTAACAGGACTATTACACAAAAGCCCAAACTCCTGATACATGGCACTGCGGTCAGTAAAGCCAGTCACATCCCTTCTGCAGATGAAGGCTGAGAGCCGTGCTAAGGAACCTTTATCAAGCCAGATAAAAATCACACACACAGTACCAAGGAAGAAGAAACTCGAGCTGCCCACAGCCACAGCCTCGACACAACTGCTGTTTAACAACTAGGGCTGAAGAATATAAGCATGACTATTTCTGTATGCCCACACAATCCTCAACCACAATCCAATTTAGCTTAGGGGGAAAAAAAAAAAAAAAAAAAAAAAGGTATTTTGCTAAAATTACTATAGGATAGGTTTTTCATTTATATTACCATAGCAACAAAGGACCTCATTTGAAATGAGACCCCCACACACACCCTGCTCTGAGTGAAGTGCACAAGGCTCACAATAAGAGACAGCTCCTGTCCCAATGAGCTTAGAGGTGACTGTCTCCATCCTGCATCTAGGTGCAGGAGCTCACTTGCAGGACATTCCTGCTTAGAAAGAAAACTCAGAGGCCAGAAGCACCCTGATCTGTTCCCACTGGGCGACAACCTCACACAGATAGGCGCAATTTGCACTTACGAGTACGTGGCAGAGCTTAAACTGCTGGTGTCCCCATAACCCTGGCACCAAGATCTAAGTCTACAGTTTAAAACGGAGATTAAATCCACACAGACCAGTTTCCACTCAGATGTCAAAGAAATGTAATTAAAAAGTAGAGATATGGAATGCTCTGCCAACCTCTGACAATCCATAACCGCAGCGTGTCAGCTGTCACTGCACTTCACAGAGGTGCCACAGGGATAGAGCTCAGGTTTGTCTCTCCTAGAGTCACTGCTGGGGACTGGCGGAAGGACGAGTTATGCTTTAACGGACACTCCGAATGACATTTCGCCAACACCAAAACTACCAAAATTAGCGCGGAATGAGCGAAGCACCACAAGTTTTACTGACGATGCCAGCAGACCGGGACGCCACCTGTGTTCCCAGCCCCTCCCGCAGAAGGGGGGCGACGGGGGCAGAGGCAGCAGGAGGCTTCCCCAGACCAGCCCGCACCACCGCGGGCGCGCAGCCGGAGCGGGCCCGGCATGGCCCTACGCGGTGCCAACCTGCCGTTCCTCCTCGAGAGAAGCGGCTCCTGCGGAGCGGAGAGTCGGGAGCTCCTCCTCCCTAGTCCCCGCCGGCAGGTCAGCCCGGGCCCGTGGGCATATCTGGAGCGGCGCTCCGCGCAACCCGCCACTAGCCACCTCCGCACAGGCGCGGAGCGGGCCGCGGGCATTCTGCGGGGTGCGGAGCGTCGTCCGCCGCCTGTCTGCCGGCCGCACCATGCGGACGCCCAGGGCCCCGCCGCCCGCCTCCCCCAGTNGGGGCCGCGCTCGCTGCCCGGCACCGCGGGTAACTTGCAGGCAAGTTTCCAGGGAACTTTTTCTTCCGGGAGCGGCTCGGTGCCGCGGCACCGCGGGTGTCCGGGAAAGGCAACGGGAGCGGCAGGCAGCGCCCCGTGGCGGGAGGCAGAGCCCAGCCGGGGCCGCCCGGGAGGGGGTTCCCGTGGGATCCCGCTTTACAATCCCGGAGGAGGGGTGTGCATGGGGAGGGAGGGGGCGGGGGGTCGTGCGAGTCGGTGCACGGGTTGCAGCAACAGGTTTTCTCCTTCAACAGGGATGGAAGAGAGGGACTGTACCCCCGCGCCGTCATTGCTTCCCGACACCGGGCTGCCTTGGCTGCCGGCAGCGGGAGGGGGCCGGCTGGTGAAGGGGACGGCTCGGCTGATTCCTGGCGTTCTCCTGTCCTGTCGCGGAGGTGGCTGACGGCTGGCAAGGTAGATCCATCGGGCTCGGTTTGTGGCGCTCGGTCTTCTCCCTTCCCGGCTCTCCCTCTCCCCGAGTCCTGTGTCTGCACAGTGCAGTATGGAGGCTTGTCGTTCAAATTTCCTCTTCTTTGCCTGATCTGAAGGTCCTTTGTAGCTTTACTTTTAAAATAATTAAGAGATGCCTTTTATATTGATCTATTTACTGACTTATGTTCACTGACAACTAACACATCGAGTTAACTGTTCTTGATAGGTGATGTATTTCTGGCAGATTTTTTTTTAATTGGAAAAGACTTGGGAGTTGGGGGGGGGGTGGACAGAGGACTGACAGACATGAAATAACTCTTCCCATAAGTATGTACCTCTTCGTGTCAGTGGCAAAATATCTCAATAAATACATGACAAATCCTTTACTCTTTGAAAAGATGTTTAAGAGATTGTTTTAAATGTGACTTACAAAAATTTGTTGACAAATGTATTTCACAGCAGGTTAT
The DNA here is from genome assembly GCA_013399055.1 of Ramphastos sulfuratus. Lineage (NCBI taxonomy): Eukaryota > Metazoa > Chordata > Aves > Piciformes > Ramphastidae > Ramphastos > Ramphastos sulfuratus. The sequence goes on from WBNM01019593.1 coordinate 370,309, forward strand.
AATAACTGTACTTATTAGCTCTAATGTATTTCAGAACATTGTCCTGGGGATATAACTTATGGGCAAAGTTATTTTACTGCTGATTGTTATCAGCAGGATAAGGCTCGGCTTTATAAAGCCAAACAGAGCAACGTATTTGTCACCATTCAATTTGTAGGTTGTCCTAAGCTGCCAAAAAGCACAACACTGGCCATCCAGATCAAGGAGAACAATAGACAGATATGAGCATATTTTTGTAGATCAGATTTTTTTTAAGATGGTTTTCTTTCATGTTATATGTTGACCTGTGTAAGTTGTACTTCTGATTTGACTGGAAGTTCACTGTGCAAGCAGAGCTGAAGTTTGAGATCAGTTCTTACTATGTAAAAATCTGCAGGAGTTTAAGGAGGGTACTGTCAGTGTCGATACAGTATGGAAGTCGTGTCAGAAAACAGCTGAATTTAACACTGCTTGAAAATACTGCTTCTTTTAACTAAGGAAAGAGCAAAGGAGGAATTACTAAACTGTAAAGCACTTTCTTATAGAAGTCTTAAGGGAAAAAAAAGGCTGTATTCATATTCATCCTGCACTAAAATGTGAAACCTTTAAAAAATTATTTAACTGGATTTATAAATGCTGAAAAGTAACAGAGACTAGTTCCAGGAACTGGCATTGATAGAAGAGTCTCTGGCAGAGCGATGCATCTTCCTTGCTTGCTTGTTGTCATCCAGGCACAACTTTGAATTGTCTGCATCACAGAGCAGTATCAGGACTCCTTGCAGGAGCTCTGATTACATCAGAGATGCACTGCAGAATTCAAAATACTGCAGAGGATGCTTGGGATGGGGGGGTTGGAAACAACATTTGCAGTGGAATTTTAGCATGTTACTCATGATTTCTGTTTCTTTTCCTCAGAAGGGCACCTTTAATAATTCTGTCCCCCTTTGTCTAGGAGTCTGGCGCCCTTCCTGAATTTCAGCTGAAAGTAAGAGCAGTGCAGTTTCTGATTTGATTTCTTCACCAGACATAATGGGTCAGAATATCATCTTGTGCAAGACAGATTTTTGATGTTCTGTTTCACTTCACATGCATACCATACCATGTAGAGTCACCAAGAGCCCTTGCTTTGGGCCAGTTATTCTGTATTACCGTAGCTCCTGGAAGCCAGAGCAGTGCTCAGGATTGTATAATGTAGTTAGAGACACTTCTTGCCCCCAAGTAAGCTTACAAACAAAATAGGAAATGATGCTCAAAGAGAAGTAATTTGCCCAAGATGAGAACACATTATCAGCAGAGGAACTGGAAAGATGGACTGGGCTTCACTAACTCTAAAGCATTCAAAGGGCAGAATGCTGTTTCAGACACAGAGGGATTTTACCATTGGACCGTGCTTATCCAGAGCAGGTTTATTTGAGCATTTTAGTGTTACAGCATATCTTTAAAATTCATCATGTTTAATTATTGGCAAAATTGTTGCTATAGGCTAATGTATTTGTCCGACCTTACATTCCAGTGTGTTGTCTTTAAACACATTTCTTACAGCCATTCCAAATGTCATCAGTCTGCAACATATGAGTAAATCAGTTTGTTTGCTTTTTTTAGCTCAATAGCAAAATCCCCTTCCATTAATTAGATCTCTCCCATCCTAAAGCAGTACTGACCATCATTCTGTAGAAGCACCTTCTAAAGGAGACTGAGAAACAGAGAGAAATGTATGGGTTTATTTTTCTTTTTCCTCCATTCCTTCAAGCCAGGCCATCTTCTCTATTGTCCCTTATTTTATCATATTTTTCCCTTTTAGTTACGATGCTATGTGCACCTGAGGCAAAGATCATGTAAACAACACGTGTACAGCATCAAATACTATCACTGCCTGGTTGGGATCTGTGGGCTTGCCAGTTCTGGTTCTAGAAAAAGAAGGAGCCACCTTTTGTAACTGCAGTCACTCAATGTGTTACATAGGGGATTCATTAGTCTGATTTACTGTTGTGCACAGGTCGAGAAACTGGAAATGAAGAAAGAAATTCTTTTTTCTTTGCTCTGTTGTTTCACAGTTGATGCCTCAGGGTTACAGCAGGAGTCTTGACACATGCAGAGCATTTACATCTCCCTCTCCCCTTTTCTTTCCATTGTGTCAACAATGGATGCAGTGGGAAATGAAACCAGTGACAGAGATGAGCTGCCTCCTCATTTGTCCTGGATGGGATTCAGAGGATAAGTTGTTGCTAACCAACATCATATGGCATTACGGAAGTGAAAATGGTTAATAGCTCCCATGTATCCATAGTCTTACATCAGTCATAATATTTATTCTCTTTGGGCCAGCTCTGCCTTAGACATAGGTGAGGCAGAGGGCAAAACACTTGTTTCTACATAAAACAAGAATTGCTCTAAGAAGAGGAGCTCCTACATAAACATATATCAGGTAGCCCTGTTTTCTCACATCAAATCTATATCTTGAACTCCCAGGGACATTATTTCTACTTGTATCTTGGGAATGATTTAACAGAAGACCAGTTCTGAGGTCATTAGAAGTGCTTCACATGATGGGACTGTATGTCAGGGTAACTGCATGTTCAGCTGTTCTGTCCTTCTGTTCAGCATGGCACAATCTGCAGCCGCTATCACTCTCCTCAGATCGCTTCATTTATCTAATTCCTGCAGCTTTTCCTCTGGGCAATGGCAGAGTGCCATCACCTGTCATGAAGCTCCACTGATAATCTCAGTATTGGCTAGAATTTCCCAGAACGTGACTAATACAATTATGTTTCATGTTACCATTCTTTAAAAAACCCAAAAGGTTTCCAGGTCAGAAAGTCTTCCCTCAGTCTTTGCTGAGGCAAGAGACCAACCAAAATCAACTGGAAGTTCATTTGTGTGTAGACCTGCAGCATTTTGTCATTGTTTGCACCCTTCATTACTTGTAGAGGAGTTTCAGAATTGCCCATCCCCTGCTGTGCGTATTTTCAGTCATAACTCAGCAGCAGACAGAACTCAGCAATACAAGCAAGTATATGGTGATGAGGCACTGGAAGCTAAACACAGTTAAGATTTTGGCATAGAGAACAGGTTACTTGCCAAGTAGCTGCTCTCAAGTCACTAGCAGTAATAATAGAGATCCCACTCTCTGATAAAAGAAAGATGACAACGCTTAATTCTGTGATTACCTTTGGCTAGGAAATAGTACTAGAGCTCTTGGAAGAGTTGAGTCATTGCATTGTCCATTCTTGTATATTCCCATAGGCTCACTTTATCCACATGCCCTAAAGGTAAGTAAATTAATGATTTACTTTGGTAGTAAAGAGGAATGCAGATGAGGAATCAGGAAATACTACTCCATCCAAAGCTCACCTGGGGCCACTTGTTTGAAAGAGTATATAAAACAACTGTTCTCTTCAGGATAGGCCCTCTGGGAAGCTGAGGAGCAGGACTGAGACAGCATTTCATTGAAAGGACCATTCAAGTCCTCCTGCAGCAAGGAAAGCCTGTTGCTCTTAAACTGAAGTGCAGCTGTGTTTGAGTACCTTGTTGGTGTCTATTCATGGGGTTTTTGTCTATAATAGATATGTAACACTATTGATGTGGTTTATAAACCCCAGCTTCTGAAAATGACAGTTCCGTGTTTAAGGAAGTCACCCTATCAGGGAGATAGATCCCCAGGGTGTGTATCAAAAGGGGGTGAGTACAGTCAGGAAAAGAACAAAACTGTGTACTGCTGCTGAAGCCTATCAGGTGTCATATTTGTTACTTTCCTGTGAAGTCAAGGCTAGAAATTAATTAATAATTAATATTTCAATCTACTTAATAAATAGGTACTTTTATCAAATGAAACACAGATTAAGCAGTAGCTGATTGGAAGATGGAAGATCTAGAAGCAGTACTGTGCAACTCTCCTGTGCATGAGCAGACTTTCAGTCTGACTTTTAAAAGCAGTGAGTTAGGAAGACAAAGAGTTTAAGATTTCTCGAACCTGATTTTTATACTCATTTGAACTATGTGGTCACTTCATTCCACAGACTTTACACTAGTGTGATGTGAGCAGAATTTGAATGTGATTTTCAAAGTTTTTGGTTTCCTATGAGCAGAGGTGAAGGCAGTCACCTTGGCTACTGCTCAATCCATTGCAAGGACAAAGACCTATTACTGCATGTAGGGTGACAGCTGTAACTGAAGTAAAATTCCAGTCTTTGTGTAGAAGTCAGCTATTTCTTTGCAATCATTTGTAAATGAGGCCATAGAGATGCCATGTCATTAAATGTATATAAACTCTATACAAACATTTTATATGATTATCAGTATAAGTGTTGGGAGTTTATTCCCCACATGTTTCCATGTGGACTTTTAAAAATTAGTCTTGGATTGACATTTTTCTAAGAGTGTATTTCCTAGATTCCAACATATTTGACTTTTGATTCTTTCAATATATTTCATTGTGCACTTAAGATTTTTATGTATAATAGTTGAATTCAAAGATACAGTTTCCTTTTCTACAAAAGGATGCCATTTTGAATGCCATTTTCATATTGGATACTGTTAGAATTTTTATACTTCTGTTCTGAACCAGGTCTATCCTGTCACATGCAGAAGTTACTCCTGGTTCCCCTCTATAACCACAGAGAGCTGAAACCTCTGTATCTACAACAGGAGAAGCCCCACAGTGTGGCAACTACACTAAGTAAAGTTCCTAAACAAGGGAGCACAGAATCACAGAATTGTCNCAGCCCTTGATAGAATCAGTTCTACCCAGGTAGACAAACACAGCCTCACCAGAAAGCACTTCTGACTATACTCAGTCACTGCTGTTTTCTTGCCAGTTATTTTTATCAGCCATAAATGTTTCTGAGTTCAAATCACTACATTCGTTCCCAACTTGAAAATAACCTCTCATTCACTCACCCCATGTATCTGTTTTTTGTTCCAGAAGACACTTGAAGAAGCAGTGAAGTGATGTGAAGTTATCTTCCAAGATGACTCTTCTACCTGGAGAAAATTCTGATTATGACTATAGTGCCCTGAGCTGTACTTCAGATGCATCCTTCAACCACACATTCTTTCCAGAAACAGAAACCCTTAAAGGAGTCTTTTACCAAAGAGCCAAGCTAATTCATCCTCAAGAGGATCTGCTGAAAGCCTTTCACCCTGATGATCGGAAGCATCACATTATAATAAACGTAGGGGGCATTAAATATTTGCTCCCCTGGACCACACTTGATGAATTCCCATTGACACGTTTGGGACAACTAAAGTTCTGTAATAATTTTGATGACATTCTAAACATCTGTGATGATTATGATGTGACATGTAATGAGTTCTTTTTCGACCGAAACCCAGGGGCATTCAGGACAATCCTGACCTTTCTGAGGGTTGGAAAACTTCGTCTCTTGCGTGAGATGTGTGCGCTGTCTTTCCAAGAGGAGCTGCTCTACTGGGGAATTGAGGAAGATAACTTGGACTGGTGTTGTAAAAGGAGATACCTGCAAAAAATGGAGGAGTTTACAGAAATAAATGAACGGGAGGATGACCTCATAGAAAATGAAACAACAGGTGAAACAGTAGAGGAGACAAAAATTGGCTTGTGCATGAGAAAGTTGCAAGACATGGTGGAGAGGCCCCAGTCTGGCCTCCCTGGAAAGGTGTTTGCTTGTTTGTCTGTTTTATTTGTAACTATTACAGCAGTGAACTTATCCATCAGCACCATGCCTGACCTGAGGGAGGAGGAGGAAAAGGTAAGTCAGCTTTTCAGGATGGAAAATGGTATGTGCTGGAAAGAACAGAACAAGTACTGGATCTGATGATATTGATTTCAATGGGGATTTTGCAAAGTGGGGGAAAACAGCACAAAGAATATTTGAAGTCTTTGTGGTCAGTTACTTAAAAGAGAATGAATCAAATTTTATGTCCAGCAAAAAAATTTGTTAGTGTGCGCTCTACTGTACAGCTATATAGTACCTTGCTCAGATTTGTATTTGCTCTTTAGAAAGTCTGAAATTATCAAGCAATATCTTCTGTGGAATAAGTAGTTCTTTTTTGAGTTCTGCATTTAACTTGTTCTAATTTGTCAATGTGTTTCCCCATAGCAACAGCTTCACTTCCTTTAATATTTTGGTTTAAAAAAAAAAACAACACAGAAAACCTCTCTTCTTGTCGCTGTACCAACTAAAATAGTTATTATCCAGTGCCAATTACAAACTCCTCCTCTTTCCTGCAGGGTGAGTGTTCCCAGATGTGCTACAATATTTTCATTGTGGAGTCTGTCTGTGTGGCATGGTTTTCCCTGGAGTTCCTGCTCAGATTCATCCAGGCAAAGAGCAAGTTCGCATTTTTGCGGAGACCATTAACCCTGATAGACATCATAGCCATCCTGCCATACTACATCACTTTGCTAGTAGACACCACTTCAGTGGGCTATAAAAAGCCCAGCTCCGGGAGCATCTACCTGGACAAAGTAGGTCTGGTCCTCCGTATTCTCCGTGCCTTGAGGATTCTCTACGTCATGCGGCTGGCCAGGCACTCCCTGGGGCTGCAGACGCTGGGGCTGACCGCTCGCAGGTGCACCCGGGAATTCGGGCTCTTGCTGCTCTTCCTCTGCGTGGCCATCGCACTGTTCGCGCCGCTGCTCTACGTCATTGAGAACGAGATGGCGGACTCGCAGGAGTTTACCAGCATCCCTGCGTGCTACTGGTGGGCTGTCATCACCATGACCACGGTAGGCTACGGAGATATGGTTCCCAGAAGTATTCCGGGCCAAGTGGTGGCACTGAGCAGCATACTGAGTGGTATCCTCCTCATGGCATTTCCAGTCACCTCCATCTTCCACACGTTTTCACGCTCCTACATTGAGCTAAAGCAGGAACAGGAAAGAATAATGTACAGGAGAGCACAGTTCTTAATGAAAACAAAGTCCCAGATAAGCGATGCCTCACAAGGGAGTGATATTTTATTCCCTGGTCTCTCTTCTGAGAATAGGGACAATGAATGAAATTTTAAGTTACTATTTCTCCCGATGTCATGTAATGTTTTGTTGTATCAGACTTCATCTTTTAATTTGCTTTGGAAACATATTACGAAGGTAACCCTCATATTAAAATGAAGGAGCTATTAACCAGGAACTGATGTGGTTNGATTTGTATTTGCTCTTTAGAAAGTCTGAAATTATCAAGCAATATCTTCTGTGGAATAAGTAGTTCTTTTTTGAGTTCTGCATTTAACTTGTTCTAATTTGTCAATGTGTTTCCCCATAGCAACAGCTTCACTTCCTTTAATATTTTGGTTTAAAAAAAAAAACAACACAGAAAACCTCTCTTCTTGTCGCTGTACCAACTAAAATAGTTATTATCCAGTGCCAATTACAAACTCCTCCTCTTTCCTGCAGGGTGAGTGTTCCCAGATGTGCTACAATATTTTCATTGTGGAGTCTGTCTGTGTGGCATGGTTTTCCCTGGAGTTCCTGCTCAGATTCATCCAGGCAAAGAGCAAGTTCGCATTTTTGCGGAGACCATTAACCCTGATAGACATCATAGCCATCCTGCCATACTACATCACTTTGCTAGTAGACACCACTTCAGTGGGCTATAAAAAGCCCAGCTCCGGGAGCATCTACCTGGACAAAGTAGGTCTGGTCCTCCGTATTCTCCGTGCCTTGAGGATTCTCTACGTCATGCGGCTGGCCAGGCACTCCCTGGGGCTGCAGACGCTGGGGCTGACCGCTCGCAGGTGCACCCGGGAATTCGGGCTCTTGCTGCTCTTCCTCTGCGTGGCCATCGCACTGTTCGCGCCGCTGCTCTACGTCATTGAGAACGAGATGGCGGACTCGCAGGAGTTTACCAGCATCCCTGCGTGCTACTGGTGGGCTGTCATCACCATGACCACGGTAGGCTACGGAGATATGGTTCCCAGAAGTATTCCGGGCCAAGTGGTGGCACTGAGCAGCATACTGAGTGGTATCCTCCTCATGGCATTTCCAGTCACCTCCATCTTCCACACGTTTTCACGCTCCTACATTGAGCTAAAGCAGGAACAGGAAAGAATAATGTACAGGAGAGCACAGTTCTTAATGAAAACAAAGTCCCAGATAAGCGATGCCTCACAAGGGAGTGATATTTTATTCCCTGGTCTCTCTTCTGAGAATAGGGACAATGAATGAAATTTTAAGTTACTATTTCTCCCGATGTCATGTAATGTTTTGTTGTATCAGACTTCATCTTTTAATTTGCTTTGGAAACATATTACGAAGGTAACCCTCATATTAAAATGAAGGAGCTATTAACCAGGAACTGATGTGGTTTAAGAAGTCTCTTGTTATGCTGTTTATTCCCTCCCCTCGCCCCTGGTGTAATGTATAAGACAGACCTTTCCCTGAGATCATAACGGTGGGATTGTAGGAATTAAAAGTTCTCTGACCAAAAAAAAAAACAAAAACCAACACATAATTATGTACTTGACAGGCTGTTTTTACCATTTGTAATACACATTTTTCCAACTGAATCACAATGTATATAATCATTAAACAGGCTGCCATTTTTCTTGTTTTTCTTGTATATAAATAATGTAAATACAACAAAATTAATGGCTAAATTCTCTCCCAGTAAAATGCCTTCAGGCATAATGGAAATAACCACAGATGTTTGTCCCATTGTGCTCTTAAAACATTAAGCAAGATTTGTCATTCACACAGCAGCTCTATATTTCTTTTTAAGTCAGCCCTAACCATACCAGAAAAGAATTGAGCTGTTTGTATTGTAACCTTGCTAAAGATGTAAGATGTAAATACTTATAGCTCACCAGCTTCAAAATTGAAGTTACAGCGCTGATCCTATGTCACCGAATGCAGTATTCCCAGGAACAAAGTCTTTGAGTTTTGTAACATTTAATATTGTTATCAAGAGGTTACTAGCTGCAAATCAAATGAAATATGCATGATGAGATGCCAGTCATTCCCTACCATCTGTTTCCATGTTTTCACTTTACCTCAAATACAAAGCAGAATTAAAAGAGGCCTGTTTCCAGGGGACACCCCACCATTACTTGGCAAATCAACACTGTGGCTGCCCAGTCACATTCAGCATTTGGTTCTTTAAAAGGAGCAGAAAATAAATGGTCGTGGGAAGTTGCCAATGATGAAAAAAAGAAAATATCATTTGAGTCATGGAGTGGGGGGTACTGACAGCTTTATACTTTACTGTCCTCAGTCTTGAGAGACTTAAAAATTAACTCTAGCTTTGCCATCTTTACAGACCTGATAGTAATGGAGGAAGTTTTAAATACTATATGAAAAAAGCAATTAGGGTCCCAAAACACAACCATGTATCCTTCATCCACGTGTGTGTCTTGGTCCAGGTTCCCCAGCTGAAGTCAGTGGGTCATCAAGACATTTAGGTTTGACACAGCCCTCTCATTTATTTTAGAGGGAATGAGACTGACTTGAACAACAGCTCAGGAGAAAAACTCCAGAACGTAAACAAAAATAATTAAATCCACTTGTTTGATTTTTTTAAATACAGTTGGGGGTAAAGAAAACTTAATCTGAAGAGCTTCACCTTTTTTCCTCATCTTTTTTACTAAATTTACTTAGTAACGGTTAAGAGAGAAGTAGTTTTAGAAGTTCCCATTGTATTCACCAGTGCTTCTATCCTAATTTTCAAAACTCCTCCTGCTTATTGGCATTTGTGGAGCAGCTTGCTAGAAATGCCAGGGTGCATGACAGTTTAGTGATATAAATTGAGGCCAAGGACAGAAACGTTGTCCTTTCAAAAAAGGTTGAGTTAGTTCCTCGGCCTGTGCTGTCTGGCCAGGCCCACATTACACTGTTTTTTGTCTAAAATGCCTTTAAAATAATAACCTGAAGGTGATCTGATAAATAATAACTGCAAAACTTTTTTAAATGCACTTGACAAATAATTAGGGCTCTAGCATTCTTCAGCCTGTCTTAGGTAAATGAGCCTTTGGAGCATTACTGCAGAGCACAAAAATACCCAGCCTAAACTCTTGGCACTTAATTTTGTGCCAGAGCTATGAATGTAACCAGCTTTTCACTCTCGTTCTTCAGTTTTAATTAGAGTTGGACAAAAAACAGGAACATCGTGACAAAAAGGGGACATATTTTCCATCCAAAATACTCTTAATTTCAAAACTGTTTGATCATCTGTAGCATTGGCTTCAACACAAGTGCTATATGTCCTTCTACCTTTGTGTCAGCATTCGTTATAAAAAGAACTGGTAATTAGATTAGTCCTGTGAGCAACAGTTGCTTATCTAAGAATGTGTTTGACAGGCTGAGCCATAAATAAGAAGCTGTAAGTGAATATAAGGAGAAATCAAGACTTACCAAATAAAGCTTAAGCTTATTTCCATGTTAATAAATGCTGAAGGTCCATCTATTTTCTCAGTGTATTAACATTAATTTAATGCTCATTTATTTCATGTATCACTTCATTTTTTTTCTCCCCAATGATAGCTTGATTCCAAAGTCCTCATCTAGTTAAAAAAAAAAGAAAATATCACCATGAAATTGTGTGTTGGCTGAGCAAACCTGTGAAAGCATATTGCATGTTGCAAGTTCTGCCTAAGCCACGAACAAATAAGCTGCCCAGCATGTACTACCCCATGTCATTTTGTACTTGGCAACACATCACTTGTGAGCATATCAACATGTTTTACCATGAATCACTGTAACAAACTTGCTTATGTTTTACAAGAGGTAATGCATACTGTAGTCCTTATGCTAAATAAGCCCAGTTATTAGTCTTGAGAGCACAACTTTAATATGAAACCCACATGCTGCATTACAGCTTTTACTGTGCAAGCTGAGGGTCTAAGATGATTATTCCTCTTCACAGCATATTATGTGAATTTTTAGGCAAATTCATGAAAATTAGGGATTGAGTCAAAAGCTGACTGTTTCCAGTGACACAGCTGACAGCTACTAAGTCAGCTATCACTCCTTTTGCGCATTTTAACAGCATGTGCAATCAACAAGAAAGTTCCAGTAAAACACTTCGTGCTTTTATGAAGTCAAAAGAACTGTTTGAGTTGGCACTGATAGAATGGTGCATGTCTCCAACAGAGGTAGGCTTGCATTGCTATTTATATTACCCTCTGTATACTGCAGTAATATGTACAGTATGAATTCAAACGGCAGTAGCTGTATTAGTTTTGATTAATAAAGTGTTAGGCTCTCATTTTCATGTGCTTCTTATGGTACAGAAAGACTGTCACATGTGCTATAGGCATGCTCAGCAACCTGCAGTCAATATTAGAAGTGAGCAGCAGCTAAGGTAGAATTTGGGCTATGAGCATTGCCAGCTGAAGCAGCTGTGATAGGAAGCATTTACTAGGAAGGGAAATTATCTCAGCATAGAGAAACCTAGGTGCCAATTCAGCAGCTTCTGTAGGGAAACCTCTTTCTTGCATGTTGTCCCAGGAATCACAATCACAGTCAAGTGGGACATAACTTGAAAACATTTGAACCATTTAAGCAAAGAGTCTTAACAGATTCAGAAAAGAACAAGATGGATCTGTGGTGACTGAGGAAAAGAAATACTCCTGATAAAAACAGGATTTCCAGGTAAGGTGGTACACTGAATTACTTTCTCCAAGTAACCTTTCCCCCATCCACCCTGCTTCCTCAAGAAGAATAACAAGAGGCACAAAGATCAGTTGGTGAGTACAGCACTGATAAATGACAGAGCCACAAGGCTTTTCAAACTGTACATCAAAGCACATAATTTGCAAGGTAAGTTGGAGTAAATAGTATTACACTAGCATTCATTGCAGGTCAAGGTCTCAGGGAAATGTCTCTTTAGGGAGTATATAAGACTTGCCTCTATTTGTCCCTTTCTATATATTTTTCCCACTGTAATTCAGTGCTCCAAATTTTCAGTCAGAGGCTTTAGTGGTGTCATCAAATAACAGGACTCTTCAGCAATGTCCAATTAAACAATAAAAAATCATGCAGAACTGAATCACAGATTTACACATCAGATGCACGTCTGGGAAGGAAAACTGGCAAGCTCTACACATTCATGACTTGTGTGGGTAGAGTATAACTGGGTATTCAGGCTGGTGGAAAAGCAAAAATTTTTGCTGTAGAAGGTTCTCGTTCCTACTGCTCTCCTGCAACTAAACCCAAAATTACACAGAATTCTCTGAAAACAAGCTTTCCACTCAACCAGTCCTTTAGGCTACAGATTGAGACTCAGAGTAAGAATTCAGTTTAGGCATCAGTGCCTCTGGAGGCAGCCTCATCAAAAGATCTGAATCACCTCTGGAAGAAGTATAGTCTTCTCTGGTTTATTTTTAATAGAAGGAGCTTAGAATGAACTGGTTCCTCAGTTCACATCGAAAGGCCAATGTTAAGTTCAGCTGCATAGAACAACCGATGTCTGCCAGCAGTAACCACATTATTTGTCCTTTCCATGTCACATTCACTGTGGGGACCAAGGAACATGAAGCAGTACTAAGAATTTGGATCCAAAGAGGTCAGCTTGTTCTTGGTCAGGGTCAGTTTGAAACAATAACAGCAGTTCTTGACAGCTTGTGCCTGACTGTAAAATAGTTCTCCTTCATACAATTACTGATTTTTTTTTTTCTTAGATAAGTTAAAAGAAAATTAAGTTAAAACAACAGGAAAGGAACAGATAGTTCTGATAACAAAGCCACATTTCATATTCCCTTATTGAGTTTGCAACAGGCTGGAATGGATAATACTAAGCCTACACAGATTTAACTGACTGTGTCAAATCAGATATTAAACAAAAAGTGAAAAATGTGACTTTGAGGGCTGTGACGTCTATCTCTACCCACACATCAGCCAGTGACATTAACATCTAACCTGAGCAGTTGACTCAGGTCCATGTGTCAGAATTTCACCATTTCCACATTTGTTACTCATCACCTCCATTTCTGCCAGTACTTGCTACAGCAGTATATGGTCCAGTTGTTTCTGTCGGTACCTTACGCAAGATTTGGCAGTGAATTTAGTATCTGTTTATGAAAAAAAATTATATGGGTACCAAAAAAAAAAAAAAGGGGGGGGGGGGAAAAGGTACAAAGCCTGAGCAGAATGCTTTCTGTGGTATCTGTGGAACTGTGGTATCCCACAGGCACAGAGTGCAACCTACAGAAACCTGACAGAACTGAAGGCATGCAACATGACAGCAGATGAATGTCACTCCTGTCAACAAAAATACACTTCAAAAGTTCTACTGCTAAACCAAAAAATGCTTAACACTAGATTTACCCACTCACTTGTTTACCACTTCTTCTGTGGTGTTTTAACAATCTCATTTCAGCACTGCTAACAAGCTCAGCATTCCTAACGTAGGAATGATCATATGAAAACCAGGAAAGTGAAGATCGGTTTAGATCCAAAACTTGTACTTCACTGAATCAATTCAGCTCTGTGCATGTTCTGTCTTGTCTTGTAACATTAGAGTGTAAGTCCTTAGGACAGGATTCTTTCTTTTGGTAGCTGTTGGTTGCTATGTAAAATCATACTCCACAAATAAAGACACATTTCTATACCACAAATAAAGTCAAGGAGAATTTTGCCTGTGCTGCCAAATTGAAAATGTTCAGAGTTTGGCCCATTAATTATTAACAATAAACCTAGACTTTTCTCCTTTTCTTATTGTTTTTCTTTATCCTTTTTCAGCATCTTGTGTTTTCTGAAATAATCCCTAAAAATCAATAAAGCTATTGCCACTAGCCCTGCCAAAAGCAGGATTGCAATACCAGGGGATGTTTCTCCCTGTCCAATAGGGCTTTTACTTTCGCTTTGCCTGCGGGACCTAATCCAGAAGCAAATGTCACTTGAACAGAAATAAAAGTTCTGCCATAACTGGAAATACAGCAGGCCAATTAGGTTAATTAGACCATATTTGCTACACTTTATAAATATTAATTTGCCATCCCTGTAGCCCTTGTGACATGAGTTGAACAGCCTTGGGCACCACCGAAGTCAGCTAGAGCACATAAACACATGTAATGCTGTCAAGCTGAGGTTTCAGCTTCTCCTTTGCCAGGTGCCCTTTTTAATGATTGCAGTTCTGTAGCCATTCTTAATTAAAGTAATAATTTTATTCCTACATTCATTGTGGATACAGAAAAATAGGGCTGTAAACTGCAATAATTAGTCTGTTCAAGTGCCTGACCTCGAATGCAAATGCTTCCAAGCCATCATCTGGGGATTAGAATTTTTAAAACACTAAGACCATTTGTTTCCAAAATTAAAGAGCCAATTTTACAGCTAAAAGCGGTCAGCAGGTATAATCACATTCATCTTTCTCTTAATGATAACAATATAATTTAAATGGTGACTACCACTAGAACAAAGTTGTGTGGGCTAGCACAAGTTTCTGTAGTTAATGTCATAAACTTTTGACACAGAATTGCTTAATGCTAATTGAAGCAATGCCCTCATTCTCATTAGTGATGCGCCTCATGTCACAGAGAAGCTGAGTGATGTAATCCATTACTTTTACAGTGGTAGTAGTTCCAAGGTCAGCCAAGAAAAAAACAACTCAGTTTCACTCATAAATAAAAGCACATTTTGATAAATCAAGAAATATTATCCTCAAGCAAACCAGATTCAACCTTGTGGAATTGCAGGTGTCTTTAGTTTTGGAAAGGACTATTTCTGGGGGCAGCCTGAGTGGGGGAAATTCAGACTGCAAAGCATCACATGGCACAGTAATAGGTGAATTTACCTTTTAAGTGAAAGCAGAGAGCACCTCTTCAGCATGGGCATCACAGAAGGAAAACAGACATAATTTGATGGGAACAGAGAAGAAGCATGAGAAACAACAGCAAGGATGGCATCTGCATCCCACCACAGAGGCTTCTATGAGCCCTGAAATTGTGTTAATAAAACATTCCTCTTGGTGAGACTTGCATACACCTGCCCATGTGTTTTTTCACTGACTCCTTGCTCTTCCAGTGAGAGCAGGAACTCTGGCTCGCAGCTGAAGTACTTCAAGCACTTGCACAGGACCATGATGCATATTTAAATTTTGCATACTGCTGATGTGAAAAGACAAAGTTTTCCCAGTAAATTCAACTCTGTCATCGTTTGCTGTATTAGACCATAACTGAATTTCTGAGTATGAAAGCTATAGCACTCAGAATGCACGACCAGCCACAGAGGATGCGTTGGTCGGTGCTGCTGGAAGGGTCAAGAGTTACTGAGAAACACCACAAACCCAAGCCGTGTGGCAGCTTTTGGGTAACATCGAGGCGGGGCGGGGCGGTCAGCAACGCAGAGTGGAGAATGTGCCTGATTCAAGGATCTTACATTGCCATCTACGGGCCACTCCCGGCAGCTCTCCTCTGAGTCCCGCAGCGCTGTCCTAAAGCATCCATTTGTACCCAGAGTCTTTTAAAATATGTAAAAAGTACTTTGAGAAATTATTTTTAAAATATAGAAGAAAATGTTCAATCCATTGCACTGTTTGGCTTCACTAAACGCAGCCTCTCACTTGCCAGAGCAGGGTGTTAGATCTGCATGGAAACTAGGATGAAGATACCATCATCATAGCTCCTGGAAAGTGTGAAAGATAGATTGACACTATATAAATGCTGCATAAGTATTTTTATTTGGCTGGAATGTGACATAAGTGACATTTTTTTAAAGGCTAATGAAACTTTATCTGACTAAAATAAGCAAGCTTCAAGGTCACATGGGGAAAATGTAAAGACCTCCATCACTTGTACAAGCAGTCTGTTAAGTAAGCAGTTATTTTATTTATAAAAGAAATTACAAGATCTGCATCAAAGGGGAAAAACAATCATTCAGTTAGCTGTATCTCAGCAGGTGCTCAATGTTCCAGGAGGTTAGATGTGCATTAGCCAAATCACTCATTTCCATTCTACCCATACTGGCACTCCTGCTGCTGTGGGACCAGGAAATTGATCTTGCTTAAAAAGATATAGAGTAGAAGATTCCCTCACTCAGTTCACCCTGAAATCACACAAACACATGTACCAGGCCGAGGCAAAGGGCAGCAAGGTGCCAGGGAAAGTCCACCGCACCACTACTAAAAAACCTGCTTGTGAAATTTCACTTCAGCGAGGCATCTGTCCTCACCCAGCTGACTGGACAGGGTTCAGCAGTTTTCCCAGCCATCCCAGACACTTATAGCAACCTGGGGTCAATTACCCTTCAAAGCAGAAATCTATTTCTCTCCCTAACTACAGAGCGAGCATGAATTTCATGTTAACCCTTAGATGTTTAAAGATGGAAGAAGGTAACCCCACATAAAGCATCTTTTCTGAGAGAAACTATGAAATTGCTTTTTCATTGTCAGAGGATCAGTTTCTGTTTCTCAAATTTACAACATATTTGTGAATGCTCAAAATGTTATGCTCCATAGAGAAAAGAACTGTCACTAAGCACAGATCTGCAGGCAGGCACAGAATTTAACACGATGGATAGGTCAAGTTCAATAGAGCAACCAAGTCTTTCTGTGCTGGTAAAGCAGCTGTAAATGAAGCAGAGACTGTTAAGAGCAATGGGCTGCCTGGCAAGTGAAACTTAAATCTTGTGACATCCAAATCCCAGATGTCAGAGCGTAAATCTGTAGCTTAGGGTGCTGCTCCAGTACAGTACAGCGTCCTGCTCTCCCAGAGCCAGCTGTGAACCCACACCCACATGTTCCCCTCAGCGGCACCAACACTCCTTACAAGTGATGTAACCACTGCTGTGCTGGGCTTACTTTTCCCCTGGAAAAGGCTCCCTGGGGAGCAAATCAACACAATATCTGAGGAAGGGAGGGCCAGAAATGAGCTGTTTTCAGCAGAAGAGATAGAGGCAGCACTAATTTAGAGTGACTTGTGGATGAGGAAGAGAACAGAAGCAGGGGACCTGTAAGCTTCACCCTGAATGGAAAGAGAAACACTGCTCATGGGAGAGTATTCATTTTGAGATGTTCTGCAGTTAACATAAAACAAACCTTGCCTTTAACAAAAGGAGGACTTCCACATTCATTCTTGTATACAAACAAGATGGTACCAAGCTGCTAAGCTCCAATTTTCCATCCAGAGACTAATGACCTTATGAATTTCAGATTCTAAATTAAATAGCCCAGGAGGAAAATTCACTTCTCTGTTGTTTCAGGTTTAGGAAAAGAAAAGAAATAAATAAAAATCTATTTCCAAAAGTGCACGAGAAGTCTTAGGAAAGGAACAGTGCTGCAGCTTCTTACATTTCAGCTAAAACACTACCATGTTAAACTCCTGTGACAGTTCGGTTAGCAGCAGGGATGCACACACAGCTATCAACCAACTCACTCCTCTGCACATAATTTCCACATGTGATTTTAGTTCTGAACCTGTATAAGCAGAATTGATTAACATTTAAGTGACTTTCTCACCCTTTCAACTTCTGCAACCTCAGAGCTCACTAGAGAGAACAAAAATAGGTAAATGACAAAGAATGGGTGGGGTGCAACCACAATAAATAATCTTCCTGTACTGTAACTACTTACAGAAAAACTATCTCATCTTCTCAGCTGGATCTCTGCAGGCATGGCAAGGATGGTGGATCATACAGAGAGCTGCAAGAGAGAACGAAGTGTCCAGCAGAGTGGAGATCTGTGGATGTGGTGAGCAGTTCCTGAACAAGGACCTTCGTTCAGCTTTTGCTACTGCTGGAATAAAGAACACTCAGCAGCAGCACCAGGGTGCTATAAATCCATCAATGTCTTTTTCTGAGTATCTGTGCAAAAAGTTAAACCCTCTGTTATTCCTAGTAGTTGTCACTTTTTGCTAGTAGAATAATGGCTCTTTATTTTCTCTTGGAAGAATTGTACATCAATACTGCCATTGTTTTTAATCACAGTACAAAGGGAAAGGAAATAAAAAAGGAAACACAGTAAGAACCTACAAAACTGTCAGTGTTGGAAAAGGCTAACAAGGTGAGAACATTAGGTTTAAGTTTGTCACTACTAGAACTGAAGAAGTGCTTGAGGTAACTTCAAAAAAAGACCCACAAGCAACCTCCTCTCAGAAATAGTGCTTTGAACAGATTGTAAAACAAAACTGAAGATGTTTTAATTGAGAAGGAAGCTGACACAAATCAGGGCAGCAGACGAGGAGGCCCCACAGCAGAACTTTGGGGAGAAAGCAAAGGCAAGAATTAAAGTATTGTTTTAAAGTGTTGATATTCAGATACTCCTTGAATCGGTACAGCAAAGAAGATCACCACATTTCTGAGTGTTGAAGAACATGTTGGTGCTCTCATCTGAGAGGCATGTAACCCAGGAAGACACAAGAACACAAATTCAGTTTTAATAAACTGAAGGTTAAAGGCATCTAAAAGGTGTTTTATTGAGTTCCAACCACTGTAACACCTGTTACCTCCCATAGCTACAGCAACAAAACAGAAACAGAGAGTTTCATAAAGATATTTGAAATGGACAATGTGTGTGTCCCAAGAACAATTTCTATAATTTTACCTAACAGTTATGGTTCCATTACATAGCACCTGGACTGTGCTTTTGCTCTGGAGATGCACATATATTTGTGTATATAGAAATATAAAAAGACAAGTTTAAACACTTTGATTTGTAAAGATCCTCGAACCCTTACATTGTGAAGTTAGAAATCTATTTCATAAAATAAGAACTTCCTTTCACTATTCAGGAGCAGGTGAATGCCCATTTCTACAAGACACTTCATTTCCCAGTTAAATATATAAGAAGCCATTTTAAATTTGGAAATAACCTTTCTTTGCAAGCAGAGATTTGGTCTCCTAGCAACAGCATGAACACCTTGTGAACAAAACTATGGCTTATTTTCACAGAAGGGCCTCGTGCCACAGGCATGGAGAAGCCACAAGAGCATCCTGCTGCCAGTTTCCCCTGGTGGATGATGGTGAAGGGTCAGGTCAGCAAAGCCTACAGTCAACACTTGCATAAAGGCCTCAATGAAGGAAGGAATATAGCTGAAGTCATGTGGATTCTTCTACCTGAGAGCTCCTTTCCAGATCTTGCCTCTGGATACAGCTATAGCCTGATTCTCAAGAGATACTACAATATTAAGTAGCCCTGACACAGAACAGGAACAGCTGCTTTTCTGGCTGGAAAACTTGTACTGCAATAGC
Organism: Ramphastos sulfuratus; assembly: GCA_013399055.1. Classification (NCBI taxonomy): domain Eukaryota; kingdom Metazoa; phylum Chordata; class Aves; order Piciformes; family Ramphastidae; genus Ramphastos; species Ramphastos sulfuratus. The sequence goes on from WBNM01019593.1 coordinate 389,384, forward strand.
AGTAGACTGAATTTATATCAGTTTGCTTTTCTGATAAGATTCGTAAGACAGATAACATTTTGGATGGAGGCTATTTTTTGTTCCTAGAGTGTGCCTGAAATATCAGAATTGCAAGTACCTGACAACAAAAAGAGGAGGAGGTCAGGGCAGCACCATCACGCAGATATATTTTAGTGGCTTTGACAATCGACTGATCAATTGCATGAACTATATTGTGGAAAGAAGATTAAATAATTTACACATTCAGTGATTAACAGACTAGGGAAGAAACAAACAGAAATAATTTTCCTTTCCTGCTGTTGAGACCAGAACACACCAGCCGCAGATGACAAAGAGCACACAGCTGTATGGCTCAAGCTTCTGGCCACATAATAAAGATGATGATGTATTTACACTCTAAGTGACCAAGCACTTCTCACTGCTTCCAGCAGAGCAGATGCAATATCCCACTGCTTTGTCCAAGCCACATAATCCATGAATTTTAGTTCTTAGAGCTGTTCTAGAAGAACAAGCTTACTAAATGGCTTCCTTGGGATCTGGTCACCAGAGTAAGATTTAAACATAACATGCACACAGCAGCGACTGGGGACTTGTCCAGGAGGACTACAGCTAAAACTTAATAGAAACTGTGGATTTCTTCTCAATCTTTTGCCTTATTCATTAAACCATTACTCTTTCAGACAACTCAAGTTATTTGAGGAGAAAGCCCCTGGGAATCTTTGTGCCTTCTTCCTACCTGTGGGCTCTAATCATGCACTGTTTCTTTTCCTGTGCCGTACTTATTTTCTCCACAAAGATTTTGAAGTGTCAGTTGAAGGTAAGCAGTGGGACTGATATATTTAACCAACAGTAGCATAAACCACAGAAGGTTAACACCACGAACCTCTGTGTGTGTGTGTATGTTTTCCTGTGGTTTACATTAGCATTTGCTAACTGTGCTCCAAATTTTGCTACCCAAATATATGTCAATATTTAACACTTCTCTTAGTCTTAATGTAGGAGGAAAAGTGCCCACCAGAAGTTCAGAGGGCTGGTGCTACCTTTGATGAACTTGTTAGCCTTCAACCACAGTTATTGCTGCTTTTGATTGCCCTTTTCTTCTCTCAGCTACTCTCTTGTGTGATGGAACTGCTTTTTGTTCAGCCTTGCCATTTCAAAAATATTGAACTATTTCTGACAGAAGTCCTGTAGTCAAGCAGCACAGTTTGTATTTATCAAGCTTCCTGCACCATTAAAGGCTGACTCAGTTCCACCATTCTCATTCTGTGTGGGTCCAAGCTTGGAAATAACCTGCTCAGTGCACTGTAGTAAGTGATCCTTCCTTTCAGCAGGGAAGGAAGTTCTGTGTAGGAAGAATCCCAGCCAGCATAAAAAAAGATGATGTTGTTACTAGATACTCTTGTTTCTTTTTTTTCACCACATTCAGTAAACTGCAAGCAACCTGCAAACTGGACCAGTAAGCCAAAGTACCTGCTCATTATCAGCACTTTGAAGAAACCAATTACTTCCCTACAGCAAAAATAAACAAATGAAGTAAATGAGTTTTCTTTTAAAGCTTTGTGTTTTCATGTATTTGCTTTACTAAGCAGCATTGCAATTTAAGATTTTTGTATTTACAAAGCCACGAGCTGTAGGACATTACATTTTACAAGGTAATTGTACTTTCTGGAATACACAAGATAGTTTGTAAATTAAATGGCATAACATTATTCCTCTTTAGTTTCCTCTCACTAAGAGTATACTTGCCAGACAGTCTCAGATAAATGGAACCTGCTGTAGCTCAATACATTTGCTTTCCCCCCCAAGAGGCAGCTGCCACCTTTTATTAGTATTAGGTGATTACATGTGAATAAAAGGCAAAAGCTTTCAGTGTCATACCAGAAGGAATGCAGGGTCTGAATATACTTTTACTCCATAAGAAAAAGCAAATCCTCACTACATTCCAATCTACAGCTCTTCCTGGGGTATCATAACTCCCACTGACATCATCAGGCCACAGCAGAATGGAATCTTGTAAGAAGAACAGAACAACAGCCAAAGGTGATTTAGATTTTATGCCCTAAGTTCTGTTTCACAAAACAGGAAAGACAAAAAGGAAACATTCTTGACTTTTCAAAAATCCCTGCCCTAACCATGTGAGAAAACTTACTCTGCTCTTCATGTTAAGAATGTACCTGCTCTACCTTTGGAGTGACAGTCAGTTTAAGATCTACATTGAATTTTGTCCTTCTTCTATACAATTACTCATTCTGGCTGTAGAAGCATTTCAAAACTGCATGTGAAAAAGAATCCTCTGGTTAAGTATCTCAATAAAACAATGCTTTGACAACTTAGAAAGCTCATTTCTATTATAGTTTCTTATTGGAATACTTTAAACCACTGCTCAATTGCTCTGTTTCATTCTACACTATTTCCTAGGTCTTTTTTCAAAAGAACTGAACACCACCACATTTTTCCAAGAGAGCCTCAGCTCTTGCTAAGGCTGAACTGTATCTCACAACCTAGGGAATGATTTGGTTTATTAACTTGCAGTGCCACCTAGCACACATCCTTAAAATTTTTAATTCTGATGCAGTTTTACAAAGGACAGCTTTCCTATTAAAAAAAAAAAGGCACAAACTTGTGCTTGCAGTATTTAAAGCCTCTAAATCATAGAATGTAAGGTTGGAAGGGACCTCAAGGATCATCTAGTTCCAACCCCTCCACAGTTCCTGTTTTGAAGAGGTACATTTTTATTAAAAATTATGCTTACAAATAGGATTATACTGATACAGAGCTACAATTCTAGTATATGAACTTTGAAAACTAGTTTTGGACATATCCCTCACATTTCTTTCCCCACGAACAGTTCCATTAATTGGTGGGGCTTTTTTTTTTTTTTTTTTTTTTTTTTTTAATCATACACTTTGACAGTAAGTAGGTTAGTGCTGAATTTTTTGTAGTTTGGGGCTTTGAGAGAAAAGTGCCTCCTGCCACCAAAACAAGAAGGATTTCAGCTTATCAAGGCTCAGTAATGTCTTGTACCTAGACACTGCTTAGACTTGCCTGAAAGCTAAGCCAGCTTGATTTGTCTTACCTTAAAACAACAATCATGTCCCAGGACAAAACAAGTTGAGGTATTTAACTCTGCCTGAACCGTGAGGCTACCCCTTAGACCTACACGTGGAAACGTTAAAATGGAATGGTTTAGGAAAATGCTGCTGTGCTTTCTCTTAGTCTAACTCTCTAACAGGAAGTTGTCTCCTACTTTCTGTGCCAATTTCTAGTAACCAATTTAAAAGAAAACACAGTCAAACAAGCAAAAAGAAACCTCATGATATCAAGAGCAAAGGATCAGAGAAAATACTCTGCTGACTGACCTTATCCTTTTTGACAACACACCTTAGACCAACTGCACTATAAGCCCCTTGAATAAAGCTGCTTGTCTTCATTCACAGTGTCAACATGCACCAATATTTAGACAACACTTTGGCAGCAATACAGAACAATACAGTTTTATTGCTCCTCTTCAAATTTCTACGCAAATTTCTGCTGTTTAACGTCCTAGTGAACAGAGAAACCACTCCACATTTTATAGAGTTCAAGACATAGTCAAAACAAAAGATAAAAAGTTTTCAACAAGAAGAATGGTTTTGGCTTTTATGATCCTTGAATTTTCAGCCCATCTCCAAAGAGTCCAGCCCTGCTTGAGGGCTGTATTTACAGGAAAACATGTGTATCACTACAGCAAGCTGGGGAGGAGGGGAAGAGATTAAACTTCAAATAAAATAAAAGCCCCAGCATGTAAAGAATGAAATTTTGATTAAGCACTACAGACCTTATCTTTATCCAAGATGCATGGCAGATGTTCTCCTATTTGCTGACTTTCATATTTCTCCTAAGTCAAGGAAGAGTATGTTGTTTTGTTTTTTTCCCAAGAAATCCACATTTTGCACATCCCTTGAGATCAGAACTCAGCCACCACTTCTTTCCAGAATAACCATCTCTATATTCTATAGCCCAGTAAGTTTTGCACAGAATTCTCTTTATGTAAAACTAACAGCTGCATTTCAGATGCTGCACTCCCACAAGGCCTTCGGGCCTCAGGCCCTACAGATTTGCAACAATGGTCTTTAAAAAAATCCATTTTACTAGAAGAGGTCATTGAAAGTTTGTCTCTTGTCAGGCTAACTTGATGTCTTTATTCTTTTGGCTATTTCTGATATCATTCTATGTTTTTGTTCCATTTGGATTCATCCTCATCACTGTTTTTTCACAGAGTTCTCCAGATCCTTGAGGTGTTAATTCCTTTGTATACTGTGCAAAAACTCACAGTCTGGTTTCCACATGAAAATGTAGTACAACAAATGCCTACAAAAATCATCCACCAAGCACCACTGGCTTTAATGCCACCTCCTTTTTCTTTAACAGGATTCGCATACATTTGCTGCCAAAAGGCTGTAACAAGGGAAAAGACTTTACATGTGATTTCTATCCACTGGAAGCAGCACTCACATTTAGAATCAAAAACTCTTCCCCTTCTTCCCAGGTCTATAGATTCACCTTGCTCTGAATGACTGAAATGCAGTCAGGTGGATACATGGCATGCCCTCCCTTGACTGGAGAACTACTGCAACTGTTACCTCTTGTTTCAGCCTCTTGACATCAGCATAAAATAAAATGTAAACATAGGTTGGGCATTTCAAATAAAACCCTCTGGCTTTTAATTTCCACAAGCCAGATGATCTGACCAACCCAAGCTTCCAAAACCTGTCTTAAAACATCCAGAAGGATGATTCTCACTACACACCACACAGCACTAATTCTCACTTAAGTCATGGCCTTCAATGTTTTCATTGTCCTCTAAATTGCCAAGAAGTGACTCTCTATAAATACACGAACTGTCTCCTTGACAAGAGACTAAGATTATTACTGCTAGAACACATGGCACGTTGTAACAAAGTAGGGGGTGTGGATGTTCTCAAATTTATTTTACTAAAATATGCCTTTTTGATTACTAATTATAATGGTAATAGTCTTTTTTTCCCCTTGTAGAATGTGAAGATTAGTCATGACAGGTGTTTTTTTTTCTTCTTCAGAAAGGAAATCCATACCTTAATTAATAATAAGATAATTACTATGCTTAAGTGATGAGGACTCAGGCAGCTCTCTGTTGAGCAGCTTTTTATTTCTCTTTCCTTTCATTTAGTCAAAGAGAACTTTTTAGATCTGCACAGCTCTTCATGCCAGTTAACAGAACAATGCAGCACAATGGAGGATATGCAACTACCAAAATACAGAGAAAACTTATCAATTATGTCTTTGCACTTGCAGAAAGAACATATATCTATTTTTTTCTCTCTCACCTCTTCATCTCTCAATCTCAGGAATCTCCTTAGCCCTTACAAAAGCATTTTCTGTATGTTTTACAAACTTTCTGGGCTCAAATTCAAGTCTTGTTAACATTTAGCCTCAGCTTCTCCATAGAAATTGGAGAATACACGTTTTTGCCAGCCAACAAACAATGGATGGCCTTGCAAGTCCTTAACAGAACACCCTTGCTGCAGATGCTGTTATCTGCAGTGAGCACATCTCACCCATAAATACACAATACCTCTATAAACAAACTGTTGACCAAAAGTCTTGTCAGCACTGTCTTGGCAATTCCCTATGACAGGCTTAAGTGCTACTGACCAGCTAAAGATTAGCAGTTCTTTTTTTTTAAATCACTGTTTCTCTTTGTTAGGCAGTTAAAGAGAATGAGTAAAAACTTTTAACTCTTGACTCCAGTGCACTATCAATATCCAGGCTATAATTATTAATAAGGGCTCATTCTCAGTAATCACATGCACAGTTAAGTAGATATTCTAACTTTTGATTATTGAATAACCAAGAAACATTTCTTTCAATTTCACAGTTCCACGTTTTTATAAAAACAAGACATCTACAAAAATATAGTTTTTGAAAAAACAATAACACAAAGTCATCATTCTCAACAAAAAAGCAAATCAGTATCATAAAATGCTAAGGGTTGTAAGGGACTTCCAGAGATTATTGAGTCACATCTGTCAAGTACATCTTTCTCCTGTTATTCACATGATATTGTCATTAAAGACAGAGAATGAAACTCTGCAAAAATTTGTACTTTTTTCACCATTTAAGTCTAATACTGAGGAAATGTTGGGTCAATTTTAGTGGCCCAAGCCATGAGCCCCCCTTTAATATCCTTAGCTAATACAGAACCAAATTCTTTGACAGGTAACTCCTGCAGAATCCTTACAGCCTTCTGGGAGTCATTTCCTAATTTGCAAACAACATACACAGGAAAAGATGTCTGGCCGTTAGTTCTCTGTTTTTCTTCACAAATTATTCTTTCCAAATATTCCAGACATTCTTCATCTTCTTCTTCTAATTTACTCAAAGGAATGTGAATGGCATGTACCAGGCGACAGATATCCACTTCTACCCGAGGACGAACATCTAACAATACATGAGGAACTTGCTCATCCAAGAGTTTTTTGTATTCCTCTACAGATATCCTGTCTTTACTGGACAGCAGATGCAAAGTTCTACACTTATCTGTTGCAGAAGAACCACAAAATGCTTCATAATCCTGAAGGCAGGTGACAGATGGATTGTCACCACAAACAGCACAGTCTGGTTTCTTTGATCTTAACTTGATGTTGCGAAATCTCCCTTCGAGGGCATCAAACATCAGCATGAATTGATTGAAGGAGGAACCCATTCCAGAAGCAATCTTCAGCACTTCCAAGGCCTGGATGCAGCCCATAATGCCTGGCACAACACCCAGCACTCCCCCATCTGCACAGTTAGTCACTGTCTCTGGTGGAGGAGGTTTGGGGAAGAGACACCTGTAGCAGGGCCCTCCCTGGTAGTTGTACACAACTAGCTGCCCCTCCAGCCGGAGGGCACTGCCGGACACCAGGGGTTTCCCGGCCAGAACACAAGCGTCATTCACCAAATACCTGGTGGGGACGTTGTCGGAGCAGTCGGCGATGACATCGTACTGGCGCACCAGATCTAGGGCAGTGCGAGGGCTCAGGGCATCACAATAGGGTACGTACTGTACGGTGGAGTTCAGCAGCCGCAGAGCTGCCGCGGCAGATACGGCCTTCGGGAGTCCTCGGCGAGCCTCCCCGTGCAGCACCTGCCGGTGCAGGTTGCTCGTCTCCACTACGTCATGATCCACCAGACCGAGCCGGCCGACACCGGCGGCAGCCAGGTACTGGGCCAGAGGGCAGCCCAGGCCGCCACAGCCCACCACAAGTACGGAGGAACGAGCCAGGAGCAGCTGGCCCCGCACGCCCAGTTCAGGCAGCACCAGCTGCCGGCTATACCGCAGAATGTCGTCTAGGCTCAGAGAGGCCTGGGCGGGCAGAGGGGGGAGCTCGCCGGAAAGGGCGGCGGCACACTCCTTGGGCGCCGCGGTGGTCCCGTCGTTGCCCACGGCACCCTCCGCCAGGACGGCGGCCAGCCGCTCGCGTAAGCCGCACAGCTCCTGCTCCCGCTGGGTGATCTCGGCGATCAACCGCGCCGCCTCCGCACCACCGTCCATAGCTGCGCGGAACGCACGCGGAATACGCCACTTCCGCTTCTGGCCCCAGCGCCCTGGCGGTTCCGGGCGCGACGCGGGCACTGATTGGCTGCGGTGCGTCCCCGCCGGTTCCGGGTGCGTCAGCGCGCCGACATGGCAGCCGGCAGCGCCGACAAGTTCTCGGTGCTGCTGCCCACCTACAATGAGCGAGAGAACCTGCCCCTCGTCGTATGGCTCTTAGCGCGCACCTTCCAGGAGAGGTACCGGTTGCGGCGGGTAGGGGTGTCGCGACCCGTGCTGGGGGCGGTGTGGGTGTTGAGGACCCCGGGGTCCACGCGCGGGCTAGGGCTGAGCTTCGTTCGTCCGCCCGGGCCAGCTTGGGCTGTCCCTCTGCGGAAGGGAGGGAGCCGGTGGCCTCTTTGCTAGAAGAGATGGTTCTCGGAGCTGCAGGGGAAAACTGCAGTACCAGCATGGGCCGAAAGTGCCCCTTCGGGAGGAGCTGGCGGCTGGTGAGGAACGGGGTCAGTGGGCGTTAAACACCCTTGGTGTGCGGTTTGGTAGAGCGGAGTTCTGTACAGCTGAGCCAGGGAATACACGTCCTTGAAGCTTACGAAGTAACATCATAGTTTAAGGTAATTATGTTACCCTTACCGCGTAATTTGTAACGCTTTTCACTAGTGATGGAAGGTACCTAACTTGCAGCGAAGAGCACAGCTATACTCGACGTTAATTAGGGAAACAATGACCCAAATCAGGTCTGGTATGCCCTCTGATCCATTCTGCACTGGCTCCTAGAGAAAACCCTGCTAGGTGAGGGTAAAGAGGCAATTTTAGGGTTTCATGGTCATAAGGCTAGAGCTGAATGCTGCGGGAATGCAGGCATAATGGCGAGGTTTATATTGCTGCAATGTGTTATGAAGCAATTACAGCTTGAGACCTGAAATAGTGACACTGAGTCATGCTTCGTTGCTATGAGCCTAGTCCTAGAGCTGTAACAGTAACTACAGCCCATATATCTAATGGCCAGAAAATCACTTTGTATTCTGCTCTTCAATTTCAAGCTTTTCAAAATGACATAGGTACTGAAATTGGGTTTTCTGTTTGTTCATTTAAAAATATTTCTGATTTCAGTGGAAACAATTTTGAAATTATCATCATAGATGATGGAAGCCCGGATGGGACACAGGAAATTGCTGAACAATTGGAAAAGATCTATGGATCAGATAAAATAGTGAGTTGTATATTCTGTATATTTTAATTTTTATTGCGTTGCAAAATACTTGGAAGTTGTTAGAGATCTGGAATGGAGTCCCTGGATTTTGCACTTTATTCACATCCTTAAGTTATTTTAAGTGTTGCACACCACTTTACACAGATGCAAAATTGCAGTAGTCGTGCAGTTGCTTAGCAGCATTGAGAACTAATATGCAGAATGGTGAATGAATATTGGCACAATGTTTCCAATCTTTTGTGCATTGCTGTGCTATTGAGTAATGAATAGTGGTTTGTGTACTTTGTGCATGCCTGAGGGAGAGATGAGGTTTTGATAAACTCTAATTTCATTTTAAGTGGCTGCAGTAATAGGGAAATCCGAGAGGTGAATGCTAGTCTGGTCTTGTGATTTATTTTTAAGCTGTCTAGTTACATTCCTTGATAACAGGGCTTTTTAATATATTCTGCATAACTATCAATTAGATACAAGATACTGTCATTTCTTTAGTTTTTATGAGTCACTGAAGACCCTTTTTTTGGCAACAAAAGCTTTTTTCACAGAACAGTAAAACCTCAGCACTAAATAGAGTTTTTTGCTGTAAGCAGTGTCAGGCTCTTTCTTAACAGCTTTCTGTGTAATTAGTAATAGAACAGTTTAAGATTGTTATCCAGCTTCCAGCTTCTCCTCACTGACACTAAATTTAATTTTGAAGTTTAATTCTGAGACAAGCACACTTGAGTAGAATTTGAGGCACCACCATCAGCTCATGCTGACATTACTGCAGAAGTGTAAATCAGCTGAGATTTCTCATTAGGTAAAGATTTTGTCCTTATTTTTTAAATTTAATTTGTAACCTGAAATTCTTTTCTTGTTTTCTTGAGCAAAACCATTGTTCTGATTTTGCTCAGGAGGCAATACCCAAATAAGGACATGGGACTTCTTGCTTACTGATGGAGTTGACTTAATGAGAGGCCATCATGTTCGAGGAAATAGATGAGGAATCAAAGTGATTTAAAAAAAACAAGCAACCATTTATTAAAGGGAGAAAAAAAATCTGTGGGAAAAAGACCCAGAAACCAAAATAACAAATCAGCAGAATGACACTAATGGTTACTTTGTGATATTCATGTCTTCCTCTGAATTACATTACTTCTGATGTCTTAGATAATGCATCAAAATCAGACAAGATTTGAAAGTAAGATTTAAAATCAGGTTTTGAAGTATATTTAGATGACTACTTAGATATCTGCGCTATCTTCCCCAAATGCTGACTTATAGTAGAGGCACTTTAGGAAGAGCTGTCACAATGACCTGAAAGCTACATTCCTCTTTTGTTAATGGTGATGCCCCCTTCACCCACTGTGGGAGCTGAGGATACTTGGCACAAGTTCAAAGCTTGATCACTCACATTCTGAAAGATTAGTAACATTTCCGTATGGTTGTTATTCATTGGTACATCTATATGCACGTGAAAATCTTGAAGTTATATTCAGTACTGAAAGTATGCTAAATGGCTGGCCAACTTAGCAAAAGTAGTTGCTATTGCTGCCATTCCTTAAAAGTAATGGTGCTGGGGAGACACTTGTTTAGATTTATAGTTGCATTTCAAATACCTGCAGTTAGAGGAAACCCCTTAGTTACTCAGATGATACTTTTCCTTTTTTTTTTTACTGCAGAACTAAGTAAAGCTTAAAAAGAGGTTGTTTTTAAATACAACCTGATCCATCCAGTAGCTATTTAATATAATGATGTTTCTGCTGTATTCTGATAGATAAAATTGCTATTTTCAAGGTATAGAAACAATTTTATCTGTACTTTTCATTCTTAGAAATCTAGAGAATACATAAAAATAAATTTAAAGTGGTACTAAAATTAATAAGAACTGTACTTCAAGTAATACTTGTTTATTTTAATATATCCCACAGCTTCTAAGACCCAGAGCAAGAAAGTTGGGCCTTGGTAAGTCCTTATCAAAATAAAATCAGATGTATTTTTTGATTCTGGTATATAAAGTTTCAGGGGAAGAAAATCACAGTAAAGCCCAGAATACACTGATTGTTTGTCTTTGTTTGATTAAGAAAACAGCAGATATCCTAGGAAGTCATAAATTACGTTAGAACTTGTAGTATGGAATCTGTCCTAAAATAAAGTAGAGATATTTCCATCTGTTAAGATTCATATGAATTCTCGTCCCACCTCTCTTCCACTAGGAATGGAGAAAATGATAAAATGCAATACCTTGTGCGATTTATTGTCAATCAGTGTCTGCCTTTCTTGGTAAAGGTCTTGGCAACCCCAATTCCATGTGCTGGTAGAACACTTTGGGGTTCTTGTGTACTGAGTTCTCCAGTCCTGTCAACAGAAATAAAACTCTGATGTTGATACTGAATTGTCTATTTAAATTCATCTTTCTGTAGTCTTTTTTTTTTTTTTTACATCCCTCATTTATCTAAGAAACTCAAAAAAGCTTGCATATTTCTGTTTTCTGCCTTCTCATCATTTGTTATAATTTGCTCAGTATTATGGATTAAACCTGACTGAATTTATACAATAACCAAATCTGTGACTGTGCAATTTTACAAACATGGACAAGAAAGGAAGGATGGAGTTGTTCTTTAACCCGTTTGGTTTCCTGTGACAGTGACTACTAAGGATTTCAGGGGAGCATGAGGGTTTTTTTCACTTTTATCTATTCCTGATGAAGTTAATGGAAATACTCTAGCAATTTGGCTCAGTGAGGAGCATGTGCCATTTACTGAGCTGTGCTGCCATACTGCCTGTGGGAGCAGCACTGTCTCTGAACGATGTGACTTGACTTAGAAATTGCCCTGTCGAGGAAAACTTTAAGAGCAAGATTTGTTCCACCTTGTACCAAGATAGCTACACCAGTTCACACAGGATGAATAGCATGCACTGGAATCTGTAATAAGAAAAAAAAGTACTGTCTCCAGATTAGGTATCAGGATATAATTCATGGTGTCAGGGAGAGCAAAGCAAAATCCGTATACCACTAATAGCAAATCCTGCATCTAGAAAGCAAGCCTTTATCAGTAATTATTTTACTGCATGCATCCTATTTCCAGTTTTCTGTGGCTCACAAAGCCTATGGCCCCTCTGGAATTGTGATTTCTGATAGTGTCCTACTTAGCAAGTCCTGTTTCTCTCAGCATTTCTAGTGCAGTAGGGTTTGGCAATGTTTGTATTTATAAAATCTAGTACTGAAATTGTCGGGCTGAGGAAAAATAATGTTAACGTTTGGCCACTGACACATTTTAAAATATATTTTAGGAGTTTTTAGTCAATCCTTTTCTAAAACAACTTAAAGATTTTAGGAAAGAAGTGAATAGTCTGCCTAGACAATTAGATATGTTAAAACAAGGAAATTATTTTTGTCCTGTTCCCATCAGGCACTGCTTATATTCATGGAATGAAGCATGCCACTGGGAATTTTATTGTTATTATGGATGCTGACCTCTCTCACCATGTAAGTTTATATTTTATGTACTCTGGTTTTAACCTGTTATAATTAAATTTTCATTAAGTTTGTTTTGGTGTTTGTTGGGTTGGTTTGTTTCTTGGTTTGTTTTTTTTACCCTCACCCCTTTCTCTTTACTAATCTCTTTTCCTTCCATTTCAGCCAAAATTTATTCCAGAGTTTATCAGGTAGGTTCCAACTGTAGTATGAGAGAATGACTTCTAAAGACTTACTGTTGCATAGCAGTATTGGAAACCTTTATATTCCTGTCTAGCTGTAAGAAAATTAGCAAGGCAAAAATTCAAATAAGTGATTCAACCTCCTTAGATTTGTCCTAAAATCATCCAGTAAAATAATTAGTTCCTACCTGGAGCAAAATTACTCAACTTTAAAGTAACAGAGAGCACGTGTATCTTAAGTACTTCCTTGTCATGGTTGTTAAGCTTTGAAAAGTATATATAAATGTCACCACCTTATTCCAGTCATTTCATCACGTGTGGTGTAGGGGTACTGAACAGAGGACCTTGTCCTGGCTTATTTTCCTACCTCTTACCACCCTGTAACATGTACTTGGTAAGAAATAGGCAGCAGACATGACGTTGTGGGCTAAGGGTAGCACTTGAATTCTCAACTTTCTAGCTTAGTAGTACTGGAGGGCTGTAATTTTACGTAAGGTTCTGCTGCAGTCAGGCACAGTATAGACAGGCTTCTTTTTTTTCCCCTTACTATGCGTTTGTGCAATTTAAATATTTAAATCTGTATTTAAAATAATCCTGTCTTTTATATTAGAGAGACTTTAAAAATGCATAAGCTGGTGTTTCTAAATTATTTATGAAAGAGTCTATAAAATTCTGTGGCATAGTTGGTAAAAGATAATCGTAAGATTCCCTGAAAAAGCCCTTTATAAAAGAACAAATGTGTTTTTAACTGCATAATGCTAATAACCACCATACATGTTGCTTTCCTCTCTACTTATTCAGAGGCTTATAAAACTCATGCAGAGGCTTATAAAATACAGGCTTTGTACTTAAAGAGTGATTATTCTTATTGTGAAATTTGTGCTGTCTTCATACAATTGTTTTTCCTGTTTCTCTGGTAAAACCAATTGCTTATAGAAAGCAGAAAGAAGGCAATTTTGATATTGTATCTGGAACAAGATATAAAGGAAATGGCGGAGTATATGGCTGGGATTTGAAAAGAAAATTGATCAGGTTAGTGTTTTTCTAGATATTTACAGACAAATTTGTTATTTAGAGACAATAATTCCAAGTACTTTATCTGTGTGAGGTGAACTGAGTCTTTAGTCGAAAGTACTGGGTACTGCAAAATTATATTAAATGCTAGAAGCATGCATGATCTCCAGATTCCTTGGCTAAAACTTACCAAGAAAGATCATAATGATGTGACTGAGCTCAAGAAACTGGTTGGAACAGTGAACAAATCCATGTGGCATCTGGCCGGGACAGTCTTTCAGCTTCATCATCCAAAGAATGAGCTGAGACATAAGAATTATCTGGCACAATCAAAGTCAACAAATCATTCATTAGACCTTATTGGAAAACAGTTATGTGACAGTAGGGAGAAGTTTCACCTAAAAGCAGAGGAAAACTCTGTCAAGGTTTTATAAGCATGTGGGGGCTGGCATCTCAGGTTTACAGTGGCTTACAGATTTTGAGGAGGTATAGGGGCCCTGTCTGGATGCAGATCACCTCTTGATTGTATCAGGAACTGAGATATGTCCCAATAAAGGATAAGATCTGCTCACCAGACAGTGGCTGCTCCGGGAGGGGGTGGTAGGAGACCCTCTGGAATGTGCCACAAAGACAAGATCGTCTCTATCCATCAGCTACCCCAGAAAGGGGATGGTGTAAAAGGCTTCCAGACTATGCAACAGATTCGCCAACCCCTGCAAGCACACGGGAATACACAGGAAGATTCCCTAGAAGACAATGGATTAGAGAGTGGGCCAGAAGGAAGCTGCAATTGAAAAGAACTGTATAAAAAGACCTGAGCAATGCCTGCTTTAGTGAGAAGTAAAATCACCATGCAGCCTGGAAGCAGCAGCCCAGAAACCCTCTCCCTACCACCACCGAGAAAGAAGAGAGAACAACTCCACTGAGAAACACTACATGCTGGAGTCTGCCCAGAGAAGGGAAAAACATCACAGATACTCTGTCCCTCCCTACCTCCAGCTGAGGACAGCACAAGCCGTCAAGGATGAACCCGAGGACAGCTCCAAGCCAAAGTGGAATCACCCTTCCTCGGACCTCCTCCAGCCAAAGAAAGCATCTTGGGCGGGGGCTGATAATACAGTTCCTTTCCTGCTCTTCTCTTTCTCCATATGTTTCTCTGTCCTGTTCATCATTCACTTATTAAGGGATAAAATAGCCTTGCTTTTGATATTTGGCCTCGTGTGTGCCTTAATTTCACATGGGAATGTTTTAAAAAGAACTTGGTCTCCTCTGGACAGGAGGTAGTGGGCAAGTTTCTTCCTTACTTACACCTATGTAAGTGGATAGGGATAAGTTAATGGTGATTGATAGGTTACTGTAAAGAATGGGCAGCAGAACTTGTGTTACCATTCTGATCTGGAGATGGTATCACAGGGACTGTATTTGGGTTTCTCCTGGATTTTTGTGGCTGGAATAAATGCTCATATTTTTTGAATATAGAGCCCAAATGGGAGAGGGCTAAATGGACATCACAGAGGTATCCCTTTACATTGCACTGACAAGGTGAAGGACTTGCTGGTCTTACTAGTGCATAACATATCCCTCAGCATGACAGTCATGACTGACATTTTGGTCTCACAATGTTTTTCTTCAGTGCAGCTTATTTTTATCACATTGTGAAAGCAGTGTAAACCAATACTGATCCTTCAGTTTTCTAAACCCAAGTCTCAAGTTTCCCCTGGAATCAATTTTATTCTCCACTTAGTCAGAAGAAAAATGTTGGTGTGACTGTTGTCAAAGTTTTCTTTTGTATCATATCAGTGTGTAGACATTCTGCCAGTTCTACCATAAACTTAATTTTAAAAACATAATTTTCTCCTTCATAGAGCTCAATAATCTACTAATCATTTATATTTGAAAAACAAAATGTTGGATTTTAATTTCAACATTCTATGATTCTATCAATTATTAGTCAAATCTAGCAGTGAAAACATATTAGAAATATAATCCTCTCATAAATAGAAGGTTTGGATTTTTTGCTATTAGGATGATATTTACTGTTTTCAGAATTCTGCTTGATCTTTCTGAATTGTGTCCTGAACAATTTTGACGCTTCTGTTTTCTTCCACAGTCGTGGCGCCAATTTTCTAACTCAGGTTTTGCTGAGACCAGGTGCATCAGACTTAACAGGGAGTTTCAGGTATGGCTCTGGTTTGCAATTAATAAAATTATTTGAAATTCAGAAACTTCTGAACAAGGAACTGGAGTAAGAACAGACCTTTTCTGTGGACTTTTTGGAAAGGATGTAAGAAATCATAGGCTAGACTGCAAATCCTACAATTTTGTTAAAGCAGGTTTAGGTTTTGTTAAAATAGTGATGACTTGAGTGAGCGATTGCTGTTGAGGTTCCCAGACCATGTCTTGATTTCTAAAGTTCAGAAATTGTGCTTCAGGTTTCAATTTTTTCTCTAATTGTTTTTACAGGTTATACAGAAAAGAAGTCTTACAGAAACTAATGGACAAATGTGTTTCTAAAGGATACGTCTTCCAGATGGAGATGATTGTTCGGGCTAGACAGTTAGGCTTTACTATTGGAGAGGTATGGTAAAGGTTCTGTTAACTAATACTGTGCTTCTGTTTTTAATTGTAGATACAGATTACTGGGAGCATAGGGAATCTTGTGCATTTCCAAAGAGAAGCAAGGTTTCAAAATTGATAAAAGAAATTACATGCCTGGAACTCTGTTTTTGCAGCTTTTCCCTGTGAATATCAGATCTGGAATTAGTGACTTATTCCCCTGGCTGATTTTGCAGATCCTTCTGTCTTCTACTGCCATTTTGTTAGCAGCATACAATTTTACAAGGCTCTTCAAAGGAGGGAAAGAAGTTAAAATATACTGAAATAATTTTGTTTTCTTTATGAACCTGATTCTATTTCAGATTTATTCTGAGTTTTGTCATTCGTTACCTTATGTTTCAACTTCCCAGCTATCACTAATTTCTATTTCTAAACTCTTTGAATGTGCTCTCTAAAGTCATAGAAAAAAAGAACCGAAAACATTAGATCCTGCATTCCTGCCTTGTATATTTCATTGAACTGCTTTTGCAGATTGTTCACTAGAGTTCTCTCTGTAGTCAGGAAATGTCACTTCTGACATCCTGAACTGACTATGCATTCAGTGATTTCCATCCACGCTCTGTAGATCAGCTGTTTGTAGTTGCCTAAATGCTTACTGGGATCATCAAAGGGACCCTAGTAAGAAAGCCAGAGTCATTGTTGAGTCTATCTGCATGCCTTTTTGCATATCTTCTTGCCCTGAATTCTCTTCTACCATGAACTGATCTGCAAGAATTGGGAGAAATCCTGAATCCTGGCACAGATGCAAGGGTGGGGTGATTTCTGTGTTCCACTTGCCAGATGATTTCTGGTTACAACTGCCAGCAGAACACTAAGCCAATATTTTAATGACTTTTGCAAATGGTGCTCTTTATTTTAGCTTCTGAAGTGTTTCAGTTTTGCATACAAACATGTATGCAAGTTAATGAATATTCAAATACAGCATTGACAGAAAGTCCTGTGGTGGGCAAATTACTCAAAAGCACCATGTTCCTAACATACTATGAGTAGTGAGTTACTCTGGATAGTATAATCACTTTGGTGAGGAGTGTTTTAAATGTCCATTCATCCTGTACAAAGTCTGTTAAATGATCAAAGACTGATCAAGACAGGTATTGCTTGTAAAACATGCAGTCTGCCATATTCAAATGTCATCTTCTGGCTAGTGGTGAGGCCGTGCAGAATGCTGCTTCATGGTGGTGGGAGATTCCTGCCTTCCTGAGGCATTGACTCAAAGGTACTGAATTTAGCTAACAGGAGGAGTGGCAAATGTTCATTTTAAACCCCTGTGCTTTTAGTACACTATTTTATTCTGACTGTTGTATTACCCAGCCACTGAATAATGTCTTTGGGTGATCTCTAAGGTGATAAACCAAATAATTTCGTGCAACATTAAAGCCACAGGTAAGAAGAACTGACACAAAGGAAGCCAATCTGGTGCTTGCCTTCTTTCCACATCTACACATGGCATAGTTCAAAGGCCATTCTTTTGTTTATAGAATTCCTCATTATTTGGGCTTTGAACCTTAAAAATAGTTTTGCTTGTTTCAACAGGTTCCTATTTCATTTGTGGACCGTGTCTATGGAGAATCTAAACTGGGAGGCAATGAAATAGTCTCCTTCTTAAAGGGACTCTTGACCTTGTTTGCTACAACGTGATAATCTATCCTACACTAGGGTTTTTAGAGGACAGTTTTCTAATATCAGTGTGGTTTTAAATATATAACAGCAGAAGCTTGACAATTTGTATAGTAGAGTTGCTATAAACTAACAATTAAACAAACCAATGTAATAAAGTAAGTATGTTGTATCCAAAAATTCTCCTTGCAGTGGATGGGATGTTAAACTAATAACTAATAAAGACTAATGCTTGGTCCTATTTTTGTAAAAAAAAAAATGAAGACTTAATAAAGAATACAAAGCTAAACGATTGTTTGCATTTAGAAATAAATAATTATTCAGCAGAAACTAAAGATGCTTTTGAAATAAAGACAAGTAAGGACACTAAAAAAAGTCAGAATTTCAAAATCCTATCTTTTCTGTGGTTTACAGCTAGGTTTTTTTTCATGCATGCTCGTTCCCTTTCTTCCCTTGACACATATCCGTACATACCTTGAAGCAAACATACAGAAGAGTTTCTACAGAACTGATAGTAGCTGGTGTAGTTAAAGAGGAAATAGGGATGTGTACAGTGGTTTGTTCTTGGTGAAATTGCTCCTAGACTGGAAAGAAGGAATGTTCTTGGGATAAGGAAGAGAACTGTATGGGTGTAATAAATCTGTATTCTCTGTGTTAGTCTGGAAGTAGATGATGCCCTTT
This sequence comes from Ramphastos sulfuratus, assembly GCA_013399055.1. Classification (NCBI taxonomy): domain Eukaryota; kingdom Metazoa; phylum Chordata; class Aves; order Piciformes; family Ramphastidae; genus Ramphastos; species Ramphastos sulfuratus. The sequence goes on from WBNM01019593.1 coordinate 407,713, forward strand.
TCCTATTTTCTTTAGAAACTAAACATTTTTAGAATCTATAACACAGGAGTAGGGCATCTCACTCAACTCGGGGGTGACAGAAGACACAGCTCACCTCACTGAAGGCATTTGAGAAATATTTATGCCAAATAAGTGTTCAGTGTAAAATGTCTTTGTTCCAGATCCAGAGCAATACTGGGTTTTTTTGCCTGTTTGGTAAAACCAGAATTCATAATTTATGAAGCCCTTATAATCAAATATGCACTTGGTGGGAGGGGGGGAAAAGTGGGAGGACGAAATTATTCTGATAATGGCATTATATATACAAAAGATGTCCTCATGGGATGTGTGTGTGGGTAGTTCTTTGGATACCTATATCAGAAAATAAATGGTAAAAGAGGAGAATCAACAATGTCTTGCAAATTATGGCTTGGCTATTTAGCTTATATTTGTCTGCATTCCTTTAGTACCCCAGATGCAACTGTTAATAGTAGAACAAATATTTACAGAGTCTATAGATAAATGATAAATTCATATTTTAGACATTTATCACAGTAGCAAAAATCAATTACAGGGAAGTTTAAAACAAAAGCTTACTTTCTAGTGGACTGCTTTAGAGATATTCCTTTGCTCTTAAGTGAAGTGCAGATTCTAATATTTTCTTGTTTTCTGAGTATGCAGAACAAACATGTCATATTTAATTTGTCTTAAAATAATAATTTTTAAAAAGGTAGCTTTAGGTTTTGAATCTACCTGTAACTGGATTACAGTGACTTAACTGTACATTTTGTGACATTTGTCTGTACTATTTCAGCAAATCATATAATTTCATTTGGTGCAGGCTAATCAGATCTAATAATATCCTGGAATAAGGTCTTCAGGCCACTGAAATCTCCAGTGCATAGGTTTCATCTGTTTATCTTTCATTTGAAAGTTTCACTGCTAAATACAACTTTTTTAATTGGAAATAGGTACAAAGTTGTTAATGACCAAACAGTGAGGTTTTAGGTGTTTATTCATATTTGCATACTACTGAAAACCATCTGCTAGGACACAAACCAAGTCTCACCAAGGTCGTATTTTTCTCAGGCTTATGTAATGATACATAACTCAAGTCCATGATGTTAGTTATTAATGATCAGATTGCTGGAATTATTTAGATGTGTGTGATGCCTACTCTTCAACTGTGAAAATTAGCTGGTAAATCTTTATCTGTTTATATGTAAATGCACTTTGCTTCAAACCTAATCATATCAATTAGGACCATAGTACATGGCATATTCTGTGCGCCGCAGTATGGGAAAGTTTGAAACGTGACTGGGCTTTATTCAGGTTTTACATAAACAGATAATTATTGTGCTTAAAGGTAATGCTATTTAGTTTATCAAGGAAGCAGTGCTATAGAGAAACAAAAACAAATGCTTCATGGAATCAGGGCCCAAGCAGACGTTCTGTAAGATTTCATGCAACAAGAAGAGGTCACGAGAGTAAAACTGATTTCAGTAGAATCATAGAATGCTTGGGGTTGGAAGGGACAGCATAGGACAAGTCACACAGGAATGCATCCAAGCAGGTATTGAAAATCTCTAGAGAAGAAGATTCCACAACCTGTCTGGGCAGCCTGCTCCAGGGCTCCATCACCCTCCCAGTAACAAAAAAAAAAAAAAAAATTGGGTTGAGATGGAATTTCCTGTGACTGAGTTTATGACCATTGCCCCTTGTCCTATCACTGGATATCACAGAAAAGAGACTGCCTCATTCTTCCTGACAGCCACCCTTCAGGTATTTGCAGATATTGATAAGGTCCCCTCTCAGCCTCCTCCAGAATACACAGCCCCAGGTCTCTCAGGCTTTCTTCATAAAAGAGATTCTCCAGTCCCTTAATCATCCTCTAGCTCCCTGTTGAACTCTTTCCAGTAGTTCCCTGTGTCTCTTGAACAGGGGAGCCCAGAGCTCTATACAGTACTCCATATGTGATCTAACAATAGCCTGCACCAAGCTTCTTGTAGAAAACCTGACTGAATAGAGCCAATAGATCCAGTGGTAAGAAGCTGAATTAAGCACATACAGGCTTTCCTCAACTAGTGGAATATATATACGCAGACGTGCCTATTTCATAGTTTATACCATGAAAGCCTTGGTTTTGTTTTATTTTTTCCCTAGCAAAACTATTTCATTAAAAAAACAGAGGCCTGGGCTGCAGGTAACTTGGTGAGCATTGAACACACTTTAAAAAATTGCCTTGTAGTAAGTTTTCCATGCCTGAACTCCAGAAGAGGTAGCTCCTCTTTGTGCACCTGACGCTCCATGCACTCGTAGAGGGGAGAATCATAAAATACTATTCTCTTAATGTTAAATGAGAAACAAACCAGAACTGGCCTAAACCACCTCTCAGCCTTCAGAACTTTCTTTCCAATGAGTTTCTCCACTGAGGTGACTAAAACTATCTAGTTCTAAAGTACTCCCTGTCTTTAAGCACTTGTATCTGGCACTGTAGAACCTCACCAGTACTTAAGCCTTGTTCTGTACATAGGAAAATACTGCAAAGACAAGCTCCAAGACAGGATTCTATCACTGACCTTTCTCTTGCATGCACTGCTGTGAGAGTTCATGAAAAATAAATATTGTCATACTGTAACCAATGTCCAGAGCTCTAATAGAGGTCCTTCTCTAATACAGCTGGTATCTTTTTAGCAAATAATGGTATGAAATAGCCATTATGTAGGGCAACTTGAACTGGTTTTGACTTTAGCAGAAATTCTTTTCAGTTAATTGAATTTGTTCTCAGCTTCTTCTAATTTAGCCTCTTTGTATTTGAAGACCATCTATGTAAATTCTTAAGATAAATCCCAAAAATACAGAAGAATGGCTTCTGACCTAAGAAAGAGGTTATAAAGAATGGCCATGCTATCTTATACAGCACTCAATGGATGTGAAATGAAAGCAATAATGAAATGTGGCTAGTATGAACTTTGCCAAATGCACCATCAGTAATGCAGGGTCTCACAGGAGCCAGAGGTCAAGGAGGACACTTTATAACAGAGTGTAGTGATAGAACAAGAGGTAATGGATTTAGATTACATATTATGAAGAAAATTTTCACTGTGAGAATGGTAAGATACTGGAACAAGTTGTCCAGAGAAGTTGGGGATGCCCCCTCCCTAGAAGTGTTCAAGACCAGGTTGGAATAGACTTGGAACAACCTGATTGAGTGGAAGGTGTCCCTGCCCATGGCAGGGGGCTTGGAACTGGAAGACAGCTACAAGACCAGTTCCAACCCAAACCATTCTATGGTTCTAGAATTGCATTTCCTATTTCTTGTGCCCCATTTTGTTTTTTCCTATTATTTTATAGACTCAGTCTTGTCTCTCAGACAAGCAACATCCATATCACACCTTGCTATTCTCAAAATGTCACACCACCAGTCCTACAGTGATCTGTAGAGATCAGGTGCCTAGAAGTCCATACAATGTATTAACTATTCCTGTACTAGTGGCATTTTAGCTTGCAATTCCTTTTGTAATACTACTGCAATACTCTGCTTGCCTTGTTTAGGCCACCAGAAAACACTGACTTGACATTTACATCAAATTTTTCGTTTTATGTCCCTGGTTTTGCAGTTCCACATAAATTAGCTTTTCTTAATTACATCCATATTCATTTCCTATGAAGGCACAAATACTCTGCTAATGTACTTTCTTTATTATACTTAGGAATCTGTGCCTGCAAGCACTCAATCATTTGGCAAGAACAGGAGCTTTAATTTCTTCCTGGCTTAAATCAGTATATATCTTGGATATATTTTGTTGGGCATGTTTAAATGAAGAGGGGGAAGAAGGTAACTCAGATTATGCACCAGTTATGGTTTCAAACTGCTACATACTCGCTTTCTCCAGAGTTGCAGAGTTATGACCTCCACTGGCAGACAGGCAAGATTTTGGGAAGATCTCTTGTTCTCTGATTGTGGGCCACAGATTCGATGTGCTGTGTAAAAAATCCTACACAGTAGGCTCAGTCATTCAGGCCCATTAGCTAGCCAAAGCACGTGCCAGATTTCAAGCATGCAGTCCCAACAGTTGAAGAATGGGCTGTGGAGTTCTGCATGGCATGTCATTAAGATGATACTTGACCTATGTTTGATGCTTGCACTCTGGTTTGAGAGTATTTCTGAAGGCACATCCTCAGTCAGAGCTCTGATGAGTGGCTTAAGCAGCCCTGGTTTATTTATCGGGTAATCTGAAGCCCCAGATGAGAGATGAAACACATAACTGGGGGCTACTACATTGATACTGCCTCTTGTCCAAGCACCTGATCAACTATACTACATGGCATATAGACTGTGAGTGGCTGTGGTCTCCTCATGCCCCTAACACCCTCAACAATTCTGTCTCAGGGCTGCAATACAGATTCATACCCTGAGGTATGAATCTTGTCACTGTTAGTCACATGAAGATTTAGGTATGTAATTCACAAGGTCAAGCACAAGGTCAAGACCTAGATCATTATGCTTCTGAAGCTGAGGCAACCCCTCAGACAACAAAAGCATGTTTAACATCCAACCCAATGTGAAACCTGTATCAAAATAGGAGCCCTTTCTTATTTTGTTTGAGTCTTGTGGGCAAGGATTTGTCTGATCTGAGGTTGGAAGTGTGTTCTGTGTTTGGCTTCAGTGTTTCATTTTGTCTTGTTTTGTTTTAAACCTGAGGCTTCAATCAGAGCCTGCAATAAAGATGTACCTGGTTGCTAATATAAGCACTCTAATTTTCCAGTGGACTCTAGAAAGCCAACTGCAAGGTTGCACTATCTTCTGCATATCAACAGTAAAAAATAATGATGACTAATTGATAATATTTATTTAAGGGTGTATCAAGTTTCCAAGTATAAGCCTGGATTGAAATCTTGGCACACATGTATTAAATGGCAGATTGCCTACTGAGTTCAATACATGGCTGACTCCAGCATCAGCTTTTCAAGGGTTACTGTGCCAAAGCTGCAGGCAAATGCTAACACTAGGAGCAGTGTGAGCATCATTTTCACCTCTATTCCTGCCACATTTTACCTTCTTTCTTCAGGCATGGTGGCCATTAATAACAGCTTACAGATCGTGATTATTGCTGTTCAGGGGGGAATATATTGGGACTGGAAAAAAAGAAATCAAATCACAACTTCTAATTCCAAATTACATCTAGAAGCAGCCCCTGAGAGAGGGACTTCAACAAAACAGCAGTTGGCAAAGATCAGGTTATTCCTGCAAGGTTAGTTACACTGACTGTTCAACAGAAGTTGGTACTGATGGTGCATCAGAATAAAACTAAAGAAAACCACAAACTACTTTGTGTTTGGCTCACAAACTTCTTTCCTGTTTTGACTTTTTGCAAACATCGCATCTCCAAGAGGTGAACCCAGACCAAACTACAGCTGAGAATTTGATGTTTACTGGGAACCTGAGAATGGTTGTCTAGCTCCTAAAACACTGTGAGGAAGGGGGAGATGTGAGCATCAAGTGATACTTCTGCTTTTGTTCCAGAACAGGAAAGATCTTGACTGAACTGCTACAGTCACTGCTTGGAATTGCTGCGGAGTCTTCTGTCCCAATACTTCCGCACAACTACTGGGGAGATACCCAGGAAGAAAATAACCAAGCTTAGTTACTACATGGTGAATTTCATGATAAGACTGCAAAGTGTTGGGAGAGCTCTCGTTCCTAGCTTGCTCTTGCAAAGAAGGCATATGGCAGAGCTGCTGATGGGTGGGTCCTGTCAAAATAATTATATTACTTACTGTACAGTGCAGGGGAGGTAAAAAAGACAAGCTGCTTGAAAGTGATAAATTACTGAAATACTGAAGTTAGGTGACTTTTAAATCCACATCTTTCATTAAGTAATTCCTATCTGAATGCAACACTTCTGAAAGTGTTGACAGCATGCAAGGCATCAATCCTGTATCCACAGGAAGACTACAGTTTGTCATGGCAGTACAGCATCACCTCCAAAGGATGGGATGCTAGACTGATCAGCTTGAGTCAAATTTAAGTGCTGCTTATGACAAATTTCTTACTGATGTGACTAAGGGATCAACCTTTCCTTTTGTTATCCTGACCAATAGAGCAAACCTGTCTTAAGCATTTCTAATCATAGACCTGCTCACTGTGAGCATCTTCTTAAAAAACAAAGAGAAAAGGAGGAGAGTACAACGTCAAGGAGTAGTTCTTTCCTATTTTGATTGTGATACAGACTAAGTTCAGCTCCTTCCTGGAGACTCTTCCCAAAGTCATCTTCCTGGAAGAAGGTTAGAGAATGCTGCCAGAGGATGAAGTGTCTAAATGCTATAGGAGCAGGATGGCTTAATGTGTCTTAAATATCACTGTGAGGCCAGTGATATTAATGCTGCTGAGGATTAACTTACTTGTATTTATTATATAATTAATTATGTTAGGTGTGTAAAGCCATTGAGAGTTGCCTTAACTAGTTTGTATTTGAGCAAAAATCAAACATAGTACTGCTGCTAAACGGGTATAATTATGAATCTGGGCACAACTTTGACCAGAATCAGCAGCACAACACATGTTCAATTACCTCTATTCAGCTTGGGAATTCTAATTGTCTCCCCTCTGGTGTTAAGTGTTTAGTCTCTCACAATGCCATTATTTTAGTGATTTTTCTAGTGGTCATAGTCTATTATGAGAAATAACACCCACTTCTGTAATATAAAAAGTATATTAAGACTATTACCAGCTTTTGTTTAACTTTGCTCACCTCTGTACACACAGCAGAAAAACGGGCTCAAGCCTTCTTTTCTCCTTCTTGCTCACTGCTTGAATTTTACTTTTAGAATAATTTTTTTCATACAAATGCTCCATCTTCTTTTCTAACTCACCATTGACAACTGTCACACTGTGCAAACCATCATGAAAACTCTCACTGAACAGAGAGCAAGATCTTGCCCATCATTTGAGAACTGCTTTCCACGTACACTGCCTCATCCTTCCCTCTTTTTTTCATCCCTGTTATTGCAGACTTTACCCCAAAGCAGGCAATGACACATCTGCTCAAGCTTCTGCTACATTACCTTTCCCTCTTGTTGCTGTTGTACTTTCTTACAGATTTATTTTCTATGTGTAATAAATCCATGATAGAGCCCTAAAGTATGGTGGTGACAGGTACAGTGAGATGAACAGGACAATCCTCTCCAACCTTGCCCTTATTCCAGGAAAAACAACCCGAGTGCCGTGCAACCTCAAATCTACATCAGTGTTCACTAACCTCCTTTTTTTTCTGTGATTTCAGTTCATTTTCTGTTAAGCTTTCCATTGTTCTGTACAACCAAACACAACACATAGAAATGCAACTCTCACTAAGCAAGGCAGCTGCTGTGGTTACCTTTCTTCAGCCCAAAACCTTTTAGAACTGCCCGTCATTGTGGGTTATTCTTTCAGAAGGAAGGAAAGTTTGTGTAACACAACTGTATTAAATGTGCTGCAAACATTTCTCCTTTTCTTCTAAAACAGTAATTGATTTTTTAAAAATGGACATCTGACTAGAAAGAGACAAGTTAGGTAATTAGAAGAGTGTTATGACACACTACTATTAAGTGATGGCTAAAAAACTGGTCAGTGGTAATGTATAAATTAAAAACCAAACCAGCTTAAGCAGCCACGAACTCAGCTGATAAGACTGAATATGGTTTAGCAGTGATTCAAAAATATTTTCCAACATACTTTCTTAATTGAGCCATCAAAGGAAAATATCTGGGTTTGGATGGTAAACTGAAGTTCCTATAGAAAAAACAAACCTGCTTTCTTGGCTTTCTCTAGTAGGGATGTACTTCACATACATATGTCACAGAGGAACTTCTAAGTACCCTAGTGCTAGAAACCCTCTTGATGCTGAAGCATGAGCTTTGTTTTTGCAGGTAAGTTTTATCTGTTTCCATTCTGCTGTAAAAGAAAAAAAAAAACTCTTTCCATGACTTAGTGCTTTTCGAGGAGCACTGGGAATACTCCATTAAAGTACCTGGTGAAATGAAGGTGTGATCTGCAGGCAGTGACTTCTGAATCCTTCCGAACTAGAAAGTCATGATGCAAGCTAACAAATACAATGAAATGTCACTAAATTCTTCATAAAAGCCATTTATGTGGATTGTGAGAAACACAGCACTGTACACATTTTCAGGCTATCAGTCACTTAAAAATGTAGGAGATTCTTGAGCTTTATGAAGTCTAAGTAATTTATGACATGCTCTTCTATGCTTTTGTACTCCAGGCAACGATTCAAAGACACAGACTTTTCTTTCTGATATTGTAAGGCTTAACTGTAACATGTGCCACTCTGAGACTGAAAGGTTTTGAATGGTGAGGTTGGAAGGAATTACACTTTGCTTCATCCTTCAAGCATCTCTGTGTTTCTGAAGTAACAAAAGCCATCACTGCCTTTCACTTGTAGAGGGTCTTTATGAAGCTACAGAATTGGGCCTGGTTTGTTGAAGAGACCGTGAGTGTTTGTCTTGATGCACGTGGAAGAACTGCATGTAGAGTCTGATCAGGATCCAGGTGTGCCTGCTCTGAACTGGCACGTGTGAAGTTGGATAGCTGCCCACTCTATGTGTGGACACGCAAGCATGAAGTTCATCACCAGACACGGCACACACCCACCTCTGGGTGCTCACCATCAGCAAATGAAGCCCGACCACGGTAAACTCGGGCTGCGGAAATCTCACACGGCTTCTGTCCCCTCACTGCAATTCCATGTCAATCTCCCAGCTTTATGAACCATTTTGCAGCGTTTGACGCCAACCGGCCACTCGAGCAGCCGTCGCCTGATCATCCTTTGGTGAGCCTGGCCCGCGGCTGACCCCAGCTCCGGGACCAGCTAGCCCCGGCTGGGCACACCGGCGCCCGGGCCGCTCCCCCGCGAGGCCCAAGCCCGCCAAGCCGCTGTCCATGGTGTGAGGCAAGGCGCAGGTGGCGGGGGCTCTGCCGGGGGCGCGCTCCAGGGTGCTGGCGGCAGTACACCCTTCGGACTCGCCCTCAGGGGCCGCTACCCGCCGCGGCACGAGACCGTGGGCTCACGGCCGCGCGGTCACGTGCGCGCGCCGCGGTCACGTGGGTGTGCCGCTCGCCAGGCGCGTGCCCCCACTCCGGCGGCGGAGGCCCCTCAGGACAGGATGTAGTGCCGGCTGGGGGCGGCGGAGGGATAACCGGGCGGCGTCAGCTCCCTCTTCGGACCCAACCGCAGAGCGCGGCGCCTCCTAGCGGGGCCGGGGTAGATCCCGCCGCCACTGCTGCCGTCGGCTCCCTCTGTCCCTCTCGCGAGAGCCCCCCCTCTCTCCCGCCCCTACTCCCCGCTGGGCGGTGTTATGTAACCCTCCAGTCCGGCGGTGCCGGGACGCGGCCCGCGGGGCGGGATGGGGGCCAGGCCAGCGGGAACTCACCGGGGCTGGGGCCCCCTCCCCCCCGGGGCGCGGCCNTCTCCCCCGCGCCGCCGCCGGCTCCGCTCCGCCCGCCCGCCCAGGGACCCGGGCGGCGTCAGGGAGGCAGCTCCGCGCACCCCCACCCCCCAGCCAGAGGTGCCGGGGGAGCGCCCGCCCTCGCTGCTGAGGAGAGCCCCAGTCAGGTAGGTGTGTGCGTGAGTCCGCGGTCCGACCCGGACGGGGGCAGCCCCTGCCCGCCCCCTCTCTTTCCCTCTCTCCGCCCGGCGGTGCCGCGGCCCCCGGCAACCTCGGTCCCTCAACCCCTGCGGTGGGGTGGTTGTCCCGCGTCCACCCCGAGGGGCAGGAGCCCCGCGACGTGCCCGCCGCCCTGCCAGCCGCAGCCGAGGGGCTGCGGAGTTGGCGGGCCCCCTCCCCCGGTTGTACACATGTTCAAGAGACTTCGCTGTCTTGGAGAGGCCGGCTTTGCTTCGGCCGGCTGCGGAGACCGCTACGCTGCCGCCTTCCCTCCCTTCTGCCCGGGGCCCGCGCGGCAGATGCAGTCCCATCCTCCTCCCTTCCCCCTCCCGGTGGGGGGGGACCACACATGGATGTGTCCCGAGAACGGCTGTGATGGTGTGGGCTGTGTTGGCGGTAAGGCAATGTGAGCGGGATGACGAGTCGGTGAACGGGTCCTGCATCCCCTCGCTGCCTGCAGCGTGGCGGCAGTCGGGCGCGGATCCCCGCCGGCAGAGTTGGCGCCGGAGCCAGGTCGGAGAGCAGCGGCAGTGCCGTGCGCTGAATGGGGAGCAGCCTCCCCCCGGCAGCCGGTGTCGCTGCCTGCGGGAAAAGGCGCGATCCCCGGCCGCTACGCTGAGCCCAGCACCAGCTGCAGGATGGAGCAACGTTGACTCACCCATCGCTCCTTTCCCTACCCAGGGCTATAGTTACTGACACCCGCTCCTCAGACAAAGGCTGAGGAAATCAAACCCTGAAGCCCCGCTTTGCTGCCGGGAGCTGCAGCCGCCCTGTCACGCATCCCCTTCGCTTGGCCGCTGCAGCCCGGGGGCGGAGAAGGAAAGTGAGGGGGTGAGATTTCCGAAACAAGTACCCCGGCGTTGGCGATGCTGGTGGCACCACTGCCCCCCCCCCTCGTTCCGTGGGCATTGTTGCTGGTTGATGGCCGTGGCACAAAATACCAGCCCCCACCCAAAATGCACCGCAGCCCAGCCGACGCCGCCTGCGGGAGGCAGGCGGTAGGGGGCGCCCTCTCGTAGTCGGGCAGGGCTGTGGCGGGGGGCGCAGCGGGAGCTGTGGGGGCCGGGCCCGGCTGCGGCCCCAGCCCCACCAGCAGACACTGCCCTAGACCCACTGTCCCCCCGCCAGGACCCTGGGCGCTGCCAGGGCGCGGGAGTAAGCCGCGGGCCACTGCCCTGGCAGTGCTGGGGTGGGTGCTGGGAGCCGGCGCTGGGCCAGCGGGGAGCGGGGAGAGGATTTTGGAGGAGGATTTCGGGTGGTTTTGCAGGGCTCGTACGCGAGGCTCTGCGGAGGATGTTTGTGATTGTATCAGAACTTGGTTGTGGCTTGTGGTGCCATTCGCTGTGTAAACTTGGGTGGCTTTCTCACAGGTTCTGAGCGCATGCTGCAGCTCTAGGAACTTGCAGTCTGAGGCGGTGGCAAAGCATCCAGTGCTTTGTCTGGGGCCGTGGAGTTCGGATAACTGGGGCCTTTGACGTTTTGATAATCTCTATTTGTTTGATGTATTTAAACCTTTTGATAGGTGTGAAGGAGGTTTTCGTTCCTTTCAGAGAAGTTGCCCTTTTTTTTTAAGGTAGTTTTTACTGATTGTGTTTCTGTTTCTTTTTACTGTTATTTTCTGGTGGAGGAAGGAGGTGTGAGGTAATGGAGATTCCTACCTGTCAGGCTAGCATGGACCAGCCCTAGCTGACACTTGGGTAGCACAGCCTGTGTTCTGCAGCCCACCATCCTTGCTTCCTCTTGCCAGGGTTCCAGCCACTTGGAAAAACTTTCACTTGGGGACTGGACACTAATAATTACAAGTTGCCATCTTTCTAGGTGAGAAATACGGGTGTTCCATTTAAAAAAAAAAAGCCAAACAAACAGAAAAGCATTACTTATTATTTTAATGACAAACCAAACCCAAGCTTGGTTTCTTTTTAGCTGTGCTTTTGCAGATGTTGGGCAGTAATTTGGTATCAGCAGATCGACATCTACTGTAATGTGCTGAAATCCTAAAACGTTAAACAGAGACAACACCGTTGTTAATAAGATAGCACTTGAGGCTGATAGATATAATTGTTACCTTTCCTGAAGATTATTACAGCAAATACTTAAGCTTCAGACAAAACAGAGGTGTCTTTTTTGACACATAAATAACCTGTTCTCCTGCAAAAGGAATACTAAGCTAAATGTTTTTCTATTATTTTTAAATAGTGAGCTGACCTTTACTAAAATTATTTCTTAATTAACATTTAAAAATTATTTTCTTATAGGTAATAGAAATGAGATGTTTCCAGTGTTTGGGGACAGCTCTGTGAGGTCTTCGCAAACTGATCTATTTTTAGTGCACCATTATTGGGAAAAAAAGTTTGCTCAAAGTTATGGTCCATCAGACAGGTTTGTAGAAAGCCTCTCTTCAGGTTGCTACTATTTAGACTTCAAAGTATATAGGAACTCCTGGAATTTAAAAGTCATTAAAAGCTTATAAGATCACTTGTATTAGGTTTTAGGAGGGGGAGGTATGGATATGTAGGGGATAGGGAAGGTGAAATGTGGCTGTGTTTGACCCTAGGTAAGACAACAAGTAGTGGTCAGTTTCTGCTGCTCACAGTGCTTAGAAATGAAAAACCTGCACGAGAAAGGAACTTTTTGATTGTTTTGGAAAGTTAATGCCCTGCAGTGTTAAGCATCTGCTGCACAAACTAAACATCTAGGAAGACCATTTGTGCTCTTCAGGATAAGCTTAATAACTTTTTTATATATGTATACATAGGATAGAAGTTACCAGTTGTCAGAAGATGCCCATTAGCATTTTCAGATTTGGTATGTGTCACAATGGTATGTTACAACAGCATTTTAATTAAGCTTTAGTACTGTAAAGTATCATTTGTTAGATACTTACCAAGCTGACTTCTTCACTTACTGATTCACTGTTAAATTCTAGAGGAATGCAAGTACATAGTTTCTGTGGAAGGTAAATTGGGCTTCTGACGCTCTGCAGAGTGAATAATAGATGATTATTCTCAACTTGGCTTTGCCACTTCATAATAGTTGTAAATACTGAGAGTAAATACTGAAATTCAAAGCTGCATTCCTGAAATATGTAAACATATCAGAAGCTTCTTATCAGTGGTCAAAAGTTGTACAGCCCAAATGTGTGTATTATAAGTTTTTATTAAGATAGAAGCTGATTAGATTGATATAAAGAAAGAAATTGAAATTGGACTAAGTTATTTTGTAGGAGCAACAACAGTGCTCATAGGTTAATAATTTATTTTGAGGTGTCAGCAAATAAGATAGGAAATTTATTGAGGTGCGTTTTGTGGTCTTTTTGTTTTGGTTTGTTTTTTTTTCAAAAAGAGGAGTTACCTTTGCTTCACTGCTTCAAGTTGGTATAGGAGAGACAAAATCCTATAGAGCAGAAACAAACAAAACTATATGACTGGGATCCATCTAAGGGCTATAGGACATGAATGTCAGGAGAGGCAGTGAATAGCTATGGGTCTGGATTCATGTGGTCCACAGGTGTCATTTGATCTGCTTTGTCTGCATAGACAAAGGTGGGGTGTTTTTTGAAATTATTAGTTCAGCTGAGTTCATACATTAACAATGCCATATTTGCTGGGCTTTTCCTTTAAGATGCATGTAAAGAGTTTGTTTAAGAAAGGTAACAGCTGGTGATGTTGGGCTGTGTCTGAATAAGCATTACAGTATTTTTTGTTACATTAAGATTTGCTCTATGCATTGGTTTTTATACATATATATAGGGTATTTTTTTATTAACATGGCTGCAAGTGTGTCATTGTCAATGTAGAGGTAGTCCTGCTCATAGAAATAAGTATGTTGATAGAAGTGTATGTTTCCTGATAATAGCCTAAAGGATGGAGATGAGACTAAAAATGTGCTATTCTGAGGATGATACCATGTATATATGTTGTAAGAAAAAGAACTCTTAAGTGTGTTAGTTTGCTGAGTTAAAAATCAATCTTGTACCTTCTGTGTATGTCGAAGGCCTGTTTTGACTCACGTGACACATTTAGGGAAGAATGCCCTTGCCATCCCTGTCAGAGTGGCCAAACTGACCTGCTCACTTTGAGCTTTCAGGAAGTACTTAGATCTGTTATAAAACCCACCTATATGTGCTAGATGTGAATAAAGAGCTCTTTAGAGAGGGTATACCTCTTACTTGTATACCTGCATGCCATATATACCTGGCAGGTATGTCTCGAGTTTATAATGATGTTATTCAGAGCTTCACTGTAGCAGGCTGATGCTAAAAGGCAAATGCGAGGCTTGATTTTGGTGCTTCATGCCTATTTCACATTAGTGCTTTTGAATATGTGTTATGGTTGATGGTTTTGGATAAAAATGGAATAAATACAATTTTTTCTGTAGTGAGTCACTTCCAGTTACCACCATTTATATTTTTTTTTTTTTTTTTAAAAGGTGCCATTAAAGCTGATTTGGATGAAAACTGATACTGGCTGTTGTGTCCTAAACCTGTGTAGTTGACTTACACCAACACATCACAACTTGCAGGTTCTTGACTGTCCAGATAATGCAGCAAAATGTTTCACGTAACAGCTATTTGTCATGTAGAGTCTAAAACAGTGTACAAGAAATAAAAACTCAGCAACTGTGTAAACAGCCTGTCCACTGGAGTAGCACTTAAGCACATCTAGTTATTTACACGCAGGAGAGGACATGCTCTCAAGTCTGGTTTCACTGTTTGACGTTTCTTTCCTACCCCTGGTTTCTTTTCTCTCTTTCAGGCCTCAGCCTTCAGGCATTCTTTTTTTCACCCCTTTTTACCTCTTCTGTATATTGATTTCTGATGCCACTCTGGATCTAATAGTTCTTTGCTTGTGCTGCAGCTGGGCCAAAGAAATTGTTAGTGATGCGGATTCATAGCAGCAACAGTAAGGGGGGGAGGGGGGCAAAATGTCACTTGAAATCTAAGTAGATGAAATAACTGTCTTTACATGCTCTTTTTTTTTTTTTCCCCTAAAAATTCAAACTTAAGTTTGTGATGTTGTTTTGTTTTGTTTCCCCTTTCCTGCTGCTGCTGCTATGAAGCCTTTTGAATATCGAAGGTTCCTGAGTCAGACCGAAGACAGCAGTAGCTGAGGTGGATTAACGCTGGAATGTAGTCAGGGACTGGAACACTTGGGAGCTATGCTTAGAGAGAAAGGGAAAGAGGTAAGAAATGTGAAGTGGTAAGACTGATTTTAAGCTCTTGTTTACAGCCGTTATCCAATCATGTAATGCTAGCATTTGTGCGTAGTGTGTGAAGTGGTAAGGCAGAGGAAAAACAATTAGCATCAGCCTACTTCACTGAATGTTTTTATACTGTAAATACTCAGATGCTAGCCAGTTGGCGAGATCCCTTCAATATCTAATGTATCTGCTGCCTGAGAAAGCATGGATTGGCAGGGTTTTGGATGAGCTTGTCAAATTTGTATGCTTTCTTTTGTTGATTTGTTCTACCATTTACACCAGCATGCAAGCAATGCGTTTTACTAGTTGGGATACATGAAGGGATGCAGTTTCACTATTGATTTGAATATATCTGTCTGTGCTGCCAGTGGAAGGTGTAGTGTGAGCCATGCTTCCTTGCCACCTTGTACCAACCGTAGTTGGGGTGAACTGCTCTGCCTGAACAGCACTTCTTTTCCCTGGCATCAGGTCTTTGCTCTGGCTGCTGGTGCAGTGGTGGGTGATGTCAGGAAAACATGACACAGACAAGATAAGGCTACCATTTTCACTTGCAGTCTAATCTGATTGCAGTTTTACAATCAGTGTAACCCTATCATAAATTATGCTTATATTGATTACATGCTTTGTTCTTGCACGCTTTACAGACACTTCTTTGTTGCTTTGTTATACAAATGTTTTTTCATGAGTTTTGTGTTGAAAATGGTTCTTGATTTAATTTAAATGGTAACTGCTAATTCGTGAATCATGCTTATATTGCCACAGAAAAAGAATTACTCTGGAATTGTTCATGCTTAGCTACAATCTGGATGAGGATTATTTTGGAATTGTAGAACATAGTCATGCAGTCTTTTTTCCTGATAACTGAAGTGTGGATATCATGGTGTAAAAGCAAATAACATCCTTTGTGCTTCAATGATCTCCCGTCTCGATTTCAAATTTCAGCAAGATGTGCAGGCTTTATTACATTACAAACTGAAAACTTTAAGAAATAGTCCTAAACAAGCAAGGCTATCATATTGAGTATGTATATTACATATTGATTTCACTGCACAGATGTGGATGTGTATAAACATTTATCTTTGGAGATCTTGAACAGTCATAAAATATGGCAGTAGATGTGCAAGCCTAATTCTTGAGCTGCTAGTGCTTCTAATTTAAAATTTCCTATGCATTGAAGTCTAGCATATCTAGAGAATGGGTGCAATTTAAAATTACTTTTCAGAGTCCAGTAGAGATTGCCAGAATTGATGTTTTTATCATGTATGTTCAAGAAGTCATTCTTCTGAAAATATTAAAATGTAGCTAACATCATTCTTAAACATAATTCAGCCTATGTCTTTAAAATAAGAAAAAACAATGGAAATTCCCAGCAGAGTGTAAGGTAGCCGATTATCAATAATAGAAATAAGGAGCTTTGGTTCCTAGAGCAATCAAAATTGGTCCATTTTGTGGTTTATATTGGGGCATAGAAATTACACAGTGTACAAAACTTTGGTTTAGTAGTAGAAGTTGATAAGGAAATAGTTAATTTCCTTTCAGTTTTGCAGTTAGTGTACACACCCACCAGATGGAGCTTCTCGCACCAGTGGAAAATTCCAGAAATCGAGCAAGAATAAGTGTATGAATGACTTGGAAGATCCCGGTCTGCTGGGCTGCAGAAGATTTTTTTTTTCTTTTTTTCTTTTTTTTTTTTTAAAAAACCTTTAAATAAAAAATGAGTGTTGAGTAAGACCTACCAGCCTTACTGATTCTTTTTACTAAACCCATCTTTCATAGAAGTTTTTCCTCTGTTGGGAAGTTGGAGTTCTCCATTCTCAGCTGAAGCTAGACAGTAAACTCCAGTAAAAGGAGATAAAACAGCTTCATAAGCCCTTGCTGAAAATTGCATAGAAACATTGAAACAGCATGTTAAGGTTTTTGAGTCTAAGAATTTCCTCCAGAGGATTTTAAGTGGTTTGTTGTTGCTATTTTTACTACCACATGTTCAATGAACTTCTCTCCTAACGCAATATTTACGTAGGATGTCCAGAGAAGTTGTGTGAAATGGTCCTTTTTGTTTGACACATAACTTAACATTTTTTGGAGGTAGCTAATGTCTGAAGTGATTTTTCAAAAATTTTTTTTTTTTTAATTTTTTTTTTTTTTGCAAAAGGACATGAATAGATGATTTGACTGTGAGGAGGCCTTGCATTATTTTCTTATCCACAGGGCTACAAATGTTTTACAATACTTTGACCAGATAGCAAAATACATTTGTTGATTTCCTTCAGTTCTAATAATTTTAGTTTTAAACCAGCAGGTCAGGGTTTTACAGGAGGTTTGATTTGGGTTTTCTGTTCATTTGATACTTTTATGTGTCTAATCCATGGATTAGGTAAAGGACACAAAGTAAAGGACATTGGATACAGAAACAAGTTGAAGCGCTTGGGGACTTAGGTTTGCTCAAGGTTGGATTTAAGTGCTGGGTCTAATGTGGCAGCTGTGCATACAGAAGTATCCAACTGGAGTTGAAAGGTGTTTGTTAGACAGAAGTTAGCTGAAGAACATCATGTTAAGTGGGCAGAAGCTTGGTGTTGCAGATAGTTGAGCTGATAAGGCTGAGGAGCTGCTTTCTGTTTAAAACGTTGCCATGCCAGAGTAGAGCCCATGCTGTTACTGTTACAAAACAGCCTCCATCCCAGGATTATAGTGGACTTGAAAAATGAGCCCTTAGTTGTCTGGCATTTCAGATGTGCTGTTAAACTGCAAATCTCATTACCTTCACAGGAGATGTGGGTGCACAGCCCTCTGAAAACTAGGCCAGAAATGCTTAAGGAGGAAAGAGAAGAGTGCATCAGAAAAAAATGAAAATGCCTCATGTAAACCAGTGATAGAGGTTTGCTCAGGGAGGGGAGATAGTTAATTGCAACTCTTACCTTTTTCTAGAAAGTTTTTGGTAGTTTTCAATTCTTATAGCTTCTGTGTTCTCCCTGGTGTTTCTGCTCCTCGTGTTTTTGATTTGCACACTCTTCCCTGACATACATTTCTGCTTCCTGACTATCACTTTTCCTTGCTCAGCTGTCACCATTCTTTCTTTGCTCAGCTGTCCTGGAATTGTCAGATCCCAAAGTCCCAGGCTCCACGTTGCTGCAGGGACAGGCCATCATAGTGCTTGTGTGAATACAGAGTGGTGTTACCATCACACTGGATAGCATCATTTAACCTATGTATGTGCAGAGCTGATTTTGTATTGCTGTGGGAACCACAGGTTTATTTTCTTGCTTTTCCTTGTATTTTAAGAGATTACGCTCTTTTGCACTAGCCGCCGCCTTTGCAAGTCTGTTTCATGGCTGGTGTTTTAGAGCATGCTGTTAATGCAGTTAGCTAATTGTTAAAAGTAGACTGTATTTTAAATGAAGTTGGAATAGGGAAGTAAAAAGCACAGCATCAAGAAACTGCCAGTTGTGCTTCAGCTGGTCCAGGAGTGTACAGGTGCTGTCACATGTTAGTGCTGTGCTGTGTAGTTACATGTAAACAAAAATCTTCAAGTTAAAATACTGGCAAAATAAAGGCTAACATGAAAGAATTTTTGGTTATAGAAAGTCAGAAAAATGCCAGATGCTTGGTGATTCTTGTCAGCAGCACAATGCAGGGAAATAATTCTCAGTCTCTGGGAGCCCATACTGGTATGGGCTGAAGTACTTCCCTGTGCTCAGTGTTTGTATCTTCATATAGATAGACCAGTTGTCACTGGTCTGCTCTCAAGGCTGACCTGGTCCTCATGCAGAAGTGTGCTTTCTGCAATGATAAGTTAGTGGGGAGAGGTAATTTAAGCACAGTAGAGAGTGAGTGGTACAAATTCTACTTTCTAGTTGGAGAATAATCCAAGTATGAAATAAATTAACCCGCTGTTCTTGTTTATTTGAAGATACATTCTTGCTAAAGCATCTGCAATATTCAGTTTTGCCTCAATGTGAAGTATTTTAAGAAATTTATCTTTTCACATTTCTCAGAACATTTTAGTATCTTCTGTTGAAACCATACTTGTTGAAGAAAAACAGTTTGTACTTTAAGCTGCGGATATTCTGTCTGAATAATCAAGATACTAAAATCTAACAAATTTAAACAGTAAGCTCCCATATTACTTGAAGAGTTATTATAAATTATTCAAATTTTGCTTTTATAAACTTCAGATTAGGTTGTTCCAGGTTTTATGATACTAATCTTATGTCTTGTGTTTCCAGTCTGTACCAGACTGAGTTTCTGTCCATGAGTGATGAAGAGATAACAATCTTCCTACAGAAGCATGATCATTTACATGCCATTACTCAAAACGGTTTACTTCCCATCCTCCTACTAGCAGCGTTGTAACTGAAAATTGTAATCTGACTGCTTCCCAAATGAATGTATATCCCTAGGGTTGTGGCTGACAGCCATATCACCTGTTTGATCTCCCAGAGTCTTGGGATTTAAGGTGGGACTGTTTGTATGGTAACCTAGGTAAAATTCCCTGTTCAAGGAAGTGCTATTGGTACTGTAGTAAGTCTACCTCATCTATATGGGGTGCAGTGTATGCTGCTGGTACTAATAGCTCAGGTGAAGCATAAATTGAGGTCATAAACAATGGAGTCAAAAGATTTCATGAACTGTGAATAGAAGTGTATCTCTCTGTATCCTGCAGGATTTTTGAACTGGGTAAATTAATTGAAATGCGAGCACTAAAATACCTCAAGTGGCATCACCCAGCAGAATCTGTTGTTTAAGCCACAAACCTGTTCAGACTTCCTGCAGCACCGTTAACTTGCTGGAGCGCTTCACAGTAGCTCTGTCAGTGAAAGTACTGTAAATATGGTTTATAATTAGCTTTGGAGTCCTTCACAATGAAACGTACATTCTAAATGTAAGATTGCCCTTATTACATTTCTTATCTCTTGTCTTTAACGCTTTGTTTTGTACAGCAGGATATGATCCTTCTTCTATGTCCGGGCTTTGGCCTCACACAGTAGGTGTAATATAATCGCTGAGGTGGGCGTTCTGGAGGAGAATTATTTTTGGAGGCTTTTGCATGAAACTTGTCCAATGAGTCTGAGACGCCCAAGCACCATTAATTTTGGAGGTAAATGCCTCATAATATATACTGAATAGATTGGGAGGAGGAACTAGGATTTTCATTTGGCAAACTATGGGCAAAAACTAGTTGAAAGGATCATTTTGATAGTTCTGACATTTGGACATTCTGAACTTAAAGGAACACCAACTTGAACTGTAGGAAAATTGGGGGTCAGGAGGGCTTTGAGCTCGATCAGTCTGACAGTTTGACTGTATGTTAACTAGTTTGCTGGTTTAAAATTTTTTTTCTCCTCTTTTGGTTTGTTAAAGCCGACAGAGGCAAAAGTGAAAGACTACAAGAAAAATGACCAGGCCGCCTGAAGAACACACTCATGCTGAAACAAACTGGGGGGGAACCCTGTGACTTGTGGCATGGAAGTTCAAAGATACATAATTTAAGTTGGATGTCCCTTTAAGTTGTTTCTTGCAATCTAACATTTGTTACTTGAATCTCAATTGGAAGGTTTAATTTTTCAAATGCAACTGAAATGTTTTTTATTGCAATATTTTCTATCATTTGTCTATAAATTTGCCTGTCAAAGTAGGTTGGGATATGTACAAAGGGAGGGGAGGGAGGAATATTGTAGTTAACAATGAAAATATAAAGCCAAAGCGGGGAGGGTGGGGAATTTCCAACAATCAAACAAACAAAAAAAACCAAAAACCACACAACAAATGAAAGAAAATATAATGATTAATGCCAAAAGCTGGGGTTTTTCAAATGACAGATTTTAAATGTTGGTACTTGTCTGGGGTGGGGGTGGCAGGGGAAGAATTATTTGCATGAAGTGTGATTTACTTAAATTTTTATTCATGCTATTGTTATTGGAATAACATTAGGTTACTGATAAAATTATAAAGATAATGTATGTTTAAAAAGTTAATAAGTTTGCTCTAGTAAACAGCAGTAATGTACTGGCACACAGCCAACAGAGAAATGAAAACTGTTTTAAAGCTTCACAGTGTCTGGTTTGCACTGGCGATGTTGATCCTGGCTTCTCAGTGCTTTCTGATTTTAGTGATAACCGTTACTGAGAAATATTTAATGCTTAAAGCCAGGCTGTCTAGTGGAGAGCTATTCTATACTTTAATGAAGCTTTTTTTTTGCATAATACAAATTTTATGTTCTAACTCATTACCAAACTACTTTTTTTTTTTTTTTTTTTATTATGCAATTTCACTCTGCTGCAGCCCTTCCCTTTTAGTATTATTATAGATATTAAGAAATTTGGGGTTGAATTATTGGGATAAAAAAACACAGGATCGTGATACCTACCTAACAAAGGCAATGCACTAGAATAGTGGGTTAAAGTGCGGGGGGCAGTATATATTATGTAGAGAAAAGGAACAACTTTAGAATAAGGGTTTGAAACATTGCTTTTTCTGTAGGAAAAAGATGGAGTATTGCATGCTGGGAGCAAGTGCTTTCCATAAGGTAGCTAAATTTTAAAAGTACATTTGTTTCATTTTGCTTTAGGCTTTGCTTAAATATTCTAATCTAGTAATTTTGTCCTTTCTGCAGTTTCATTTTGATTAGACCTGTGCAAAACTCTCCTCTAAACAAAAACTCAAAACCAGCCAAACAAAAAGCCACACAAACCTGGGCCACAACTGCAGCTGACATTTCTGAAATGTTGTTCAATGTGTACAGAAAAGTATTTAAAGGATGTTAGTGTAAATTCTTTCAGTTGTGTGTCTTGTTTTCCATTGTTTCAAAATTGCAGATAATAACATCAGTAAATTTAAAGATGCGAATATGGTGGATGACTACAGGGAAGTGACCAGAAGTAAGCCATTTGGTTAAAAGGTAGCCTACCAAAAAAAAAAAAAAAAAAAATCTGCAAAACAACAAAACCAAAAAGCCCCACTCCTGATCAGGAGAGCAGAAACTCCAAGTAAATAGTCACATTTTTTTTTTTCTCTGCTGTTGTGAAAAGCTACATATAACATACTTGGAGGAAGCTTGAGTAGATGAGTCAGGACTGACTTCATTAACTGCAGTTGAGTGTTTGGGCCAGGTTTCCCAAAGAAACAAAGCTTATACCATACTTCCGCATGTGGCTTGTCTGCTAATCCCCTCCTCCTTCCTCCCAGGCAAAAAAAAAATTGACCATTTTCAACCAAATTTGGTAGAGGTGGAGGTCTAAAAAGACAGATACATACCCTTAAGTTTCACTAAATGTACATCTCCAGTAAGAGAAGAAAACTAAGGTTCAAACATTCACAAGTTTTCTACAACTCTCCCATCAGCCTGTTCCTTCAACTGGATGCAAAAACTTCTAAGAGGGAGGGGAATGAAATTCTGCTGCTTAGGCAAGGGATTTTAGTGGCTTGATTTCTCAATGTTAGATGTGCACCAGCTGCAGAGGTGCCAGTTAGGTGGTGTGCCCAGAAATGAACGGAGTGACCTGCCTGTCAGTATCTAATGTGGAGCTAGCAGAGGATTAAGAAGTGAAGAGACAAAGCATTACATTATCGTGGGTTAGTATTTGAAGTATTCGGCTCCAAATGGGAGTTGTTGGTGCCTGATTGAGTGTATGTATAGTATATTATTCCATGGATACGATATTATTACAGGTACAGCAGCAGCTCATGATGCCCCGTAAAGCTTTTCTTTCCCAGAAAGAAAAGCAGGCTCGTGCCAGGGAAAGGGATATGTTAAAAAAGAGGAGGAGGCGACAAGACTATCTCAAAAGAAGCGTGGAGCCACAGAAAAATGCAGAAACAATAAAATGGCACAGGGATGATGAGAAGAGGAGAGAAAATGAGCAAGTTAAGGACAAAGATATCAAGAAGCGGTGGAGACAGGATGAGAGAGAACGACGAAAGAATGTGGACGCTATGAATTGGCACAGGGAAGAGGAGAAGAGGGAAAATGAGCGAGGTAAGGACCAAGAAGGCCAAGAACCAGCAAAGAAAGGATGAGGAGGAGAGGGGGAAGGAGCAACAAAAGGATGGACCTTTTGAAGCAGTGAAGCGATGATGAGGGGGAGAGGGGAAAACAGAGCAAGAACTTCTGTTTTACAAGTATGTACAGAAACAATAGAAAATACTAATATCTTTTTAGTTTCAAATGCATAGGAAATCTGCCTTAATGAACTAGAGTTCTTACGGAGCTCATTATTTTAACGAGACAGAGTTGATCCCTGTACAAACTCCAAAGTCTCAGTGGGATTGAAGAGGCTGGGTTTTCATGCTGCTTATAAAATTGTTCTGCACACATGCTCACACCTAATACTTGGAACAGTATGGTTGATAATACTGTGTTACAGATCACCTAAAAGTTAAGGTTTTCTCAGTCTTCATAATATGAGTAAATGAGAGCATTAGGAAAGGAAGGATCAACCAAATGTGCCCATTAGAGAAGGTAAAACTGATGTTTTATTGTATTCTTATTAATAATGTGCCCAAGAGATAGTTGTTAATTGCAGCCTCAGTTGTATTCCATAGTAAATTATTTAACACAAGGTGTTTGGAATGTAAATTTGGCAGAATGCTTTTAAGAAGCAGTCAGTTCAAGAGATGCACGTTTCTGTGTTATTAGATCTAAGGCACTGGCATCAAATCAGTTGGCATCACATTTGATGTGATAAATGAAGCCAACACCTTGGCATCAAATCTGAAAACCTGACAAACAGTAAGTATTTACATTACACTAGGAAGACACCATCTAAAGTTGCATTTTCTTTCAATTTTGTGTAGGATTTTTAAAATCTGGAGTTGCAAAATGGTTTCGGTGGATTTTTTTGTGGGGGGAGGGGAATCCCTAAAACATCATTTGTAGGCTTATGATATGTTAATGGGTTTTTGGACTTGATGATCTTTGAGGTCTCTTCCAACCTTGCTATACTGTGATATATTGGATGAGAGTCTAGTCCTTTGGAAGTCCTTTTAGACTGATATAGACACTTGAGCCCTTGGAGTAAAAAGGGTGGTGCCTTTGCAGACATGGTGGTAGTTTGCTCAGGTCCTTATAGCCGGTGATGTTGCAGCCCTTCTTGTGGTCTGCTCCGCTTGCTGGGTGTTCACAATACACACTGAGGGGAAGGCACTGCCAAACGTAATCTTTTGTGAAATAGAGCCTCTTCTAAACAGTAGTAAAGAACTAGCTATCTGGAAATGAGAAACTGATTCAAATGTCTGCATCTTCTGGATTTTCTGTATTTAATATATGTTTGGTTTAGGCTTGGAGACCTATACTTCTTTCTTTATGCTCCATAAAAGTGTTTGGTACACTTGTTTTGACTGATTACGAAGAGGCAGCCTGGACAGACATGGCAACAGTAACAAGGAGGAGAGTTGTGTAATTAATGATTACTAACTCCTATGTGGCCGGGTACTAAATGTGGCTGAATAAATCTCTTACTCAGCAAAACCAGAATGGTCAGCATACTGAATATGCAAAAACCTTTTTCTTTTTACTGCTGATCCTTTCAATTGAGAAAAAAAAAAAAAAGTAAAATGTTAAAGGGGTATGGTGAGGGGTAAATCTTGCTTTTTACGAGTAACTTTATGTATTTTATTGTGAGAGGAAAATGGTCTCAAAATGAGTTACCAGCTTTCCACCTCTGTGTTCCTGTGAGGTTTTCATTGTAGGCCTGGGAATTGCCAGCTGGTAAAATAAATTATATGTCAAGAAAACTGAAAAAAAACATGTTACAAAAAAAAAAATTGCTTCCAGGAGCCTCATTTTTATTTCCCTAACTTTTTTCTCCTCTTCATTCCAAATTCTCACTCAATACTCACTAAGAAGGTTCATTTTTATAGTTTTTCTTTTCTCGCTTGGCTGTTCTCAGCTTCTTCAACTTGCATGCTTATAGAATATGTTCCTAAAATTTCCAAAGGAAAGATATAGAATACCCAGACAGTAACTTTCCTCTCACAAGCAATGCTGAGATGGTAAATTTTGTGGTTATTTATTTATTTTTACATAGAAGAAAAGTACAACTTTAAAAAAATCACATCTTGCACTGGCTTGATTCCACCAGTGGATAGGTACTTGGGAAGAATCAGTAGCCAATGTAAAGTAGCTCATACAGGTTTGAGATGCCTGAATAAGAATAACATGCACAAGGGACTAGAGGTGGTTTTTGTTTATTTGTTTCTTGTATATACCTCTGTAGATTCTGCAACTACGTTTTCCTTGCCATTTCACACTGATGTTCCTAACAAACCTTGTTGAGTGAAGTTACCTTCTCCAGTAAACTGTTTAGGGCCGCTTACAATTTTGTGCTTGCTGGTCATGGAAGGCTTTCCTGGTGGTACAAACTGCGAGCATGGTAGTTAGGAAATGGCATTTTCAGTTAAGTGTAAGGGAAAAAAACCTAGAAAACAAAAATCTGGTTTTGTCTTGTTTCCTTTACACAGGAGAACTTCCCTCCAGATGATTTCTTTAGGTCTTTAAAAAAAAAATTCTGGATGAAAACCACCATTTTACTAACAAGACCACTGACATTAGAAATACATTATGCCTGCTGCTTGTTGAAAATGTAAGAAAGTTCAAAGATGAAACAAGCACAGTAAGCACTTTGTCGTTTTTGGACAACATATTCAATAGCAGGATGAGGCTGATTTGGAATATTTGCTAAAGATTTTAGTTGGTAGAAAGGCTGTCTTGTTCTGAAACCGATGTGGCTTTCCCAGAATCAAAATGGCATTGTTACCTTGTGGGTGCTTTGAAGCTGTACACTAGAAGATCCTCTGTTCCATTGTTCTGTACAATGTTGGCAGAGCTGAAAGAGTCCAACATCTGTTACCTGAGGCTGTCAAAGGTACCTGGCTGCATGGCAGCTCTTGTGGTGAGGTCCAAACTACAAAAGATTCACGGGAGAATTAACAATTTAGTTACACTAAAATAGAAACCGCTTTTGGGGTGTAAAGGCAGGTGGAAGCTTTCTCCTTTTTATCATCTTTGATAATTTGACTGATAAGGATTTTTTGCTGGTCTTTCCTCTTTGTGTTCCTTATCCTTTCTCCTGCAGGGTTGTAGTTCCCAAGTGGTGAATACAGTGTATTGTGTATGAGATCAGTATGGCTCTCATAAAGGACGACTGTTTGCACTGAGAAAAATACATAGCATAAGAAAGCGTTAACTGTTGAAGTCTAGAATTCTACACCAGGCATGCAGTATTGTGTGTTACAGTGATTAATTTTCCAAATAATTGCACAGTAATTTTTTTTAACTCCTTTTTTGACTCAGTTCTCTAGATGGTTCCAGTCCCTTGGTAACTGGTGTGTTAAAGGGCTGAACTGCATGGCCATGTTAACTTGGAGGGCTTGAATCTGGTTGGTACAGTGACAATAGCTTGTTTTTCTTAAGTGGCTTAAAAATCACCTAGAGTAGTAACTTAACAGGAGGATGTGTCAGACTTCACATTCTGGATGTTTTTAGAGCAGCAACTGCAATTGTTTCCAGCTGGAATTTGAGGTGCTAGTGAGAGTAGTGAGTCGAAGGGTAATTTGGAGTTGGAAGTCACTGCAAGTCTATCTAAATGCTAGCATCTGTTTTAAAAAAAGGTGATAACATCGAAGAGTTTGGGGTTTGTTGAAACTTCTGACTATATGGTGGTTCATTTTTGGGCTTGTCCTTGTTTCCTTTCTGCTTTTTTTGCCATGCCATAAATATCAGAAGGCTTGATTTTCTGTGTCTTAAAATATTTGCGCTGTTAAATTCCAAAAGCTAAGCAGAAGTGATGTTTTCCTCCACATTACTCATGTTTGTGCTCCTGAGAGCATTTCGAGGCGTTACACAATTTTTTTTTTTCTTTACCAACATTTTGTTCTTTTCTGCTTATATTTGGCTACTGAATTATTCTAGGAATCAATACTTGGTTGTGGACTAGACTTCTATGCTAGATACTGCAAAAGAAGGTTCTCTCTTGCACAGTTGGTTTGCTTACCATTATTTTGTAAAGGGACAGTCAGACATTCTATGTACAAGCACAGTAAAGATGAGTGAGATCTTATGAAATCAGTATAAACTGTCAGCATGTCTCTTATAACTAGATCAGTAATCCATTCTTTTTAGGCACCTGAAGATCCTAGCTGGATATTTCTTCTAAAGACATTGTTGGTTGTCTTTATAAGTAAACAATTTATGCTCTCCACCCATAACTCAATTTAGGAACAAGGGCTTCCCAGTGTATTTGTAGGCGGGACCCAATTATAGAAACAGAAAACAAAAGGCCAGACACAAACTTCTTACTACGTTTGAACCATGAACTTGAAAATAACTGGTTGATATAGAGGAAGATCTCTTTACTCCTGTTAATTCATGAGAATAAAAAATGTTCAGGCTTCCCCATAGAATTATTTTGCTGAATGTAGATGTGATTGTCTTGACTAACTTTTCTGTGAATGTGTGACATTGCCTTACAAAGAAAAGTCCTATAATATATTAAATATCTAGGATTTGTACAGGAATGAATAGGACAGAGTAGAACTGTGCAGGAAAATAATAGATTAGTTATGCTTCAGCTACTCTAAAACAGAATACATGGAAATACAGGATGTCCTGGGAACTGGAATCCTGCACTGGAATTATCATTGTGTCATCTCAGGATAAATGTTTTGGGTTTTTGTTATTTTTTTTTAATGCTGCTGAACTTTTTTTGAAAGCTACATTGAGATGTCAAGTAGCACTTGAACCATCAGGAGGTAGTAACTGATAGGTGTGTAAAGCCTGAGCTGCTTGTGCCTTTTGTCTGTCTTCACTGAAGTGCAGTGTATTTAAGACTGTTCACTTTTGGCATTTCTGTTTTTAAAAAAAAAAAAAGTCCAAGGAGAAATGCATTAAAGTGAGTTGCTTTACAGAAGGATCAGTTGATCTCTGACCCTTATTATGGGTAGCCTTCACTGTAGGGGATGCTGGGTGTAGCAGTAGCTTCGATGGCAGGTGAAAGCAGTAGCAGGTTCTGTCAGTACTGGATGCTGTGTTCTTTAGCATTGCGTTCTGTTAAAACAATTACTGGGATCTGAGCTCCAGAGCAGTAAGCAGCAGCCATGACAGTTCTTGAGATACTGCAGGTGTCCTCTCTTAAACATCAGCTTTTGGTTAGATAAGGGATATCTTTTTTTCAAGAGCAGCATTAATGCCTAAATGATGATTTGAGATGCCTCTTAATTTCAACTATTTTAATGCCCACATTCAAGGGCATGCAAGCAGTGTGTGGTGTACATCGTAATGATAATTTCATTTACTTGGTGTAAATAGAAATGGAGATGCTAATGCTCTGTTCACAAACCATAACAATGGCAGACTGTATCTGGCTCTCCGCTAATTATGATTAAATAGTCAAAATTATTTTTAAATGAATTGTATATCCTTGTTGTTTTGTTTTCGGTTTTTTTTTTAAGATCAGATGAGCTGGATTCAGCTATCAAGCAGAACTTATTTAAAGTAAGGTTGATCTTCAGTTTTCAGATAGGAAGATCTAATTATATCCTCTATTGTGATGTGTCGTTATAGTAAGATCTTGATAATTTCTTGTCTGTAAGACTCAACTGCAAGGCAGGCAGAAGAGCAGAGGCAAGAAGATGGTGCAGATAGAACAGATCTCGTTCTCAGGCAGTCCTAAATGATTTGCTTTATCATGTGTGTGTGTGTGTGTGTGTGTGTGTGTGTGTGTGTATATATATACCATGGTGCATTTGGCATGTCTGGGTATATTAGCCACAGTAATTAAGAGAAAGCATTTGATTCTTTTAGTGAAGAAGTTGTTAGTGATTGTTTTAGTACAAAATGCCTATTTGATAATAAGCATTACTTCGAGACTTGTCTGGCTTTACAAGTGATTATTGCCTAAAGACAAATTCTGTACTGACTCTTGCTTTATCATGAGGAAAAAAAAAATGTTTCCTTACAAGAAAAAGGAGGATATTCTTTCAGTGGGCACTTAGGCTTTAAAGAAAACAGCACAGCTTGCTAGAAGCTTTAAAACGTAATGTTTTCGTGTACTGATATTTCTACAGTTGATACTAATAACTTGGGTTATTCTGGAATAAAATTGCTAGGACATTATCTCCTTGGATTTGAAGTTCACTTGAAAATATTAATTCAAATCCTGAACATACTTGACTATTCTACTTAATATAATTTTTGATTAAAAAATTGAGCAGACAGGTAGCTACGAAAAAGCTTCTGAAAGCATTACTGAATCTGTGCTGGAAAGTGAGAGCAACACTCCATTGCCTAGAGAAAAGGAATTAGTGGAGCCATGATTAATTTCTTGGCTACATTAATATTTTTCATACTGGCTCTGAACTGCAGCAGCAAGAACTTTTAATAAATGAATGTTCTTGAGTTTAAAAAAAAAATCAATACTGTGCTTTGAAAGAAAACTTGTTACTCTGTTGCAACTTACTGTTCAGAGCCATACTTCCCAATTCTGTTTAGGGAAGAGAGGGAACAGAATGTTAAGGAAATATTCTTTTGAATTTGTGATCTGTGTTCAAGGATATGTCCACTTTGTGCATTGTGTTATTTTTTTGTTTTCCTCTTAATGCAGTTCTAGTGTCAGACAAGTCACATCAGTTTTAAGTAATTTTAGAAGTGACAGCTCAGCATTGAAAGCTGACTGGCCTAGGAAAAGAAACAAGTTGCTTTTTCCATCTGGAAATGTTAAGCTTCACTTGCTTTTTCAACTACAAATTAAAAATACAGAGTATGGTACTACTTGGAAATTGCAAGTGGGACACAGGCTTACTAAACTGGTTGCATTAATCAGTAGGCTAGTTAGTAGTTGAAATTCTTAGGCAGCAGCATTTTCCCCCATTAGTCTTTTCTGTCTTTTAAACATATTTTCTTTTATTAATACTTCACAAGATTGGCATTGCTGATCCTTTCAATTACTATCTGTGTCTTTGAAATAGACTTGGTTCAGGTTTAAGTTATATTAGATGTTGGTTTTACAACTGAAGCAAAATACTTTCATTCAAGAAGATTTTAGTTCTGTTTTAAGTAACTAAATGAATTGTAATACTGCCCTGAAATAGATAAATGCACTCCGTGGTCTTCATTTTTGTAATGCAAAAAACTTCTCCATACAAACTTCTGTTTGCAAGGTAAATATTCATTAATGTTTTCAAAATCTTTTCCACCATTTATCTGCTATTACTTGGTGTTATTTTTACTTCATCCCAAAGCACATTAAGAAATAGTACTAATAACCGAGTACAGCCTCTGCCCAGAGGTGCTCAGACAGTGAAACCGATACCACAGAATGGGCAAGGGTGGGTAGCAAAGCAGGGTGGAACTTTGTACATTCTGTACTTTCTTAATCAAAGCCTCATACACAATTATAACATCTTAAGTATGTTGAAAGTGGTTTTCTTAAGCTTCTTCAGTGTATGCCTTCTCTTTACTGTAAGAAAGAGGAAAGGGGCATGTGGCTAAATTCAGAATTCAGTGAGAAAATCTGATAAAAGGAAGCGTAAGTCAAGCACAAGTTTCAGAAAAGTAACTGACTTATCTGGGTCAGTTTTCAAAGTAACAGGAAGTTAGAAACTCAGATTCCCACTTCATTTCCTAGTTCTTTTTGAGGATTAAAAATTAAGTCACTGGGCAGAACTGAGTAGCATTCTGAAAGGACGATATGCAACACTCCAGCTATTTGAACAATTAGATTCACTGGCAGAGACAGAGAGAATGTCTTGGACCTGGATACTCTTCGTAATTTCAGGTGAAATATTTGATTTTAAAGGAGTACAGATAAGAATGGATACGGCGTAAAAAACAGAGTTCATGATTTCACATATGAAGTCATCAGAGGCTTTAGAGGTTATAATTAGGAAGTGAATCTTTGCCTTCTCTGAGGTGGCAAAGAATGCCTGTCCAAGTGCTCTGTATAGCTTGATTAGGGCTCCTGTTATGAGACTACTAAGTGACTGACCTGTAAGGTATTTCTCTAGAATGCCAGTTCTTCCTGTTTCTGAAGTGGGTTTGAGTTTACCTAAAAGCAAAGGTGCCAGATACAATACAGAACATTGCTGCTGTTCATATGACCTTAATTATTCATTATTTTTATTTTCCAAATGTAATCCTTTTTACTGAGACTAGAGTTTACTGAAACGTGTACAGTCACAGAAATCAATATGCTTGCATTTACAGTTGTGTGTGTGAAGAAATCAAGATGGTTTTCATTGTACTAAATTCTCTACCAAGTGTTACTTGGAGGAAATTAGTACAGAACATTGAAATACTTTTTTTTTTTCCACCTGTGTTGTTTGCAGATTACTATTAGTTAGTCACTTTGTGTGAAGTGGCTATTGCAGATACTGTAATTGAGCATTTTGGAATCCCAGAGATTTACAGACAGGGTTTAAACATTTTTTGTCTTTGACTTCCTACTTTTCATACAAGGGTATTAAAACGACACTGTATTCACCTGTAGTAATCAAGAGTGGCCAGCCTGATACAAGGTACCAAAGTCCTTAATGATCAGAGTTGCTTTGGTACTTTGGAAAATTTTCCTGTAGATCTTGATATAAATTCAGGCTTGTTTCCATGTAGTTTCTAATTTTATAGCTGTGATATGAATCCTAAATGTCATGATAGCTTTTGCTCTTAGCCGTGAGCTGTTTCTGAATTCATTGTATTTGAAGAGATTGGAGCCTGGCAACAGGTGCTAGCAGCACCACTTGCAGATTGTGTCAGCACTGTTACATGCAAAACTCAGCTTTGTTTATTTCTGAAACTAAACAGTGGTGTTGGTGGGAATCATGGAATAAGAAGTTGTTAGTAACTGTCTTAACGCATTAACCTAGTAAAGGTAGTAGTATGAAAATAGGCTAGTGTGTAAAGGGAGAAGTAATACTTCTATGTGCATGGTGTTGGTTTTGATCAGAGACAGTTATTGTAATCAAAACACAGATCATTTGTACTTTGAGAAAATTTCTTAAGCTCTTTAACTTGGCAGTTGCTCTTGATCTCATGGTAGAATGGGAGAATTTTTGTCTAGCTGAAAATATTGAATGCCATACTGTTGCAAACTTCTGTTACATCTGCATTCTAGGCTTCTACTTGAAAGTGTTAGAAAATAATTTCGAGCTTCTAACAAAAAAGTCTATTTTTAGTTGGGTAGATTCTTTAGAGTGGATTACTTTGTTGATAAGAATTCAGGTTTTTTGTTGTCCAAACACAGCAAGGTTTCTGAATTGGCTCATGTAAATATTAATGAGCAGAAAGGCAGCTTTTCTGTTGTGCAACAGACGTTGGACTGTTAGAGCCTAGGCAACAAGGTACCAGCTCTGACACTTACTTGGTACTTAAGAAGCTTTCTGCCCTTTTGGAGAAAAGCCTACCTTTTTATTGCTGCCTCCACTCCCTCTCCCCTGTGCAATTGACTATGTAGTCAGGGACTTTTGGGTTTTGCCATTTTGCACTTAGTTGAAATGCAGGTGATTTAATGGTTCTGTAGCTGAGCAGGGGCCTACCGTAACAACAGCATGCAGACTGAAAACTCCTATCTACACAAAACAAGACATTTGGAAGAAATCCTTGAATCTAGGAATCCATGTATCTTAAAATCATAGACTTTCTTTTAGTGGGACAGCCCCAGTCATTAACAGAGTTTAATTGAAACTGACTGTCTCTGTGTGGGGAACTGAAAAGTTGTCTTGTAGGCTGAAAATACCCAGTAGCACTTTGAGGTGTTAAGCTATCTCTTGTACTCTTTCCTGTGATTTACATCTCTGAATGGCTCTAACCAAGCTTTCGGGTCCCATCTTAATAAAAGAATAATGCTGCTAAACAACTTGTGAGCCTTTTAAAGCTATAAACACAGTAAATGGAGACTATTAATTTCTAATCCTACCTACAGCTAAATGGAAGAAGTCTCTTTCTCACTGCAGAGATAAATCTATTCTATGACTGTCATAAACTTTGAAGCTCAATTTAGCAATTCTCAAATTGGTTAGGATAGGTATACACATAAGAGAAATTGAATTTTTAAGTATTTCAGCATAGGGGGTAAATTTCTATGTAAATACAAACATGTGAAAAAAGAAAAAAAATTTCCAGATGCAGCTGATTACTCTTGAAATAGTTGTTACATCAGTTTGTTGGATTTTCAAGTGCTCTCTTATGTTTGTCAATATCTAGCTTTATGGCCAACCTCATCTAAGCAAATCAGATAGAAAATGTGGTAGTTTCTTAGCTAATGACACAGCTTTGATGCTGAGTTACTTTGTCTTGTTTCACACATACTACTAATAATTAAAAAGTGCAACACACTATCAGACAAAACACATTTGACTTAAACCTTTTCTCTTACTTTTTTTTTTTCCCCCAATAGAAACTATGTTCCAACTTCCTGTCAACAACCTTGGCAGTTTAAGAAAGGCCCGGAAAACTGTGAAAAAAATTCTTAGTGACATTGGTTTGGAATACTGTAAAGAACATATAGAAGTAAGTATAATACCTCCCAAGTGTTGTAGCCAGAGTTAAAATGCTCCGAAGTTCATGGGACTGTGAAGTTTTTGGTGTATGACGTGATTAGTTTTTGCATCTGTTGGATGAAATGTTACGCTTTTACTGCGGAGGAATTCCCTGTATCCTGTTCCCACACCATACTCTTCTGTCTTCATCATCTTCTAGAAATGACTCTGTGATTCCACTTGAGCCTTGTTCAGGTGTTGCTACCCCTGCATTGTTTTTTAAGTCTTACACAAAGTAGGACTTAATTAGTACCTTGAGATAAAATGCACCTGTAAACACATGGTAGAAAGTTCAGTCAAGGCAAGACACACTTCAGGCTCCATGTGACTTGCTCTGTACTGAAGGAAGTTGTCTTTGGATTCTAGGGGGTTCTTGAACATAACATGTGCTGACTGAACACTTAGAAATCAAGCAGGAACTTGGTGTGGTACAGGATGTTCTTGAGGGACAGGAGATCACTCTGGGGTTTTCATGAAGTGTTTGTCAAGGTCATAAAGTTTAGAGAGTCATGCCTGTACCTGTTCCTAGAAGAGAAGAGTGTTTGTGATACTTTCCTGGACAGACCACAACTATCATCTCAAGTGCAGCTTTCTCTTCTGGGCACTAACTTCTGTACTATCAGTTCAAGCACTCAGCCCTCAGGAGTACCCTTCAAATTATGACCAGCTTGCTTTGGCATTTCTGTTAGTACATCTTCAAAAAGCATGAGAAAAAGAAATTACAGTCCTTCCTGCTTGGAAAATTTGTGGAGTAAGAATAATTTCTAAGGATAAAATTTTGCACTGAGACAATGTTGCTTTCAGTATTCATTTCAGTGGAAATGCTGTTTTGAAGACCTTCTGTGCAGCTGACTTACATGCCAAAGATGAAATGCCAAAGTACTTGATTGGTATTTCTTTTTTTATTATTAAATTTTAATAGGAATTTGGCTTCTTGGACATCAAAAATGTAGTCAAACATTTAAGACAAAAATTAAACCAATTGAAAAAACAATACCACCACTCCTCAAAAAAACCCAAAGAAGCAAACCACAAACAAACACCATAGTTACAGTAAAGTGTCCCTGTGATCTTAAATGTTTAGCACCAGCCTGGGAGTACTTTTCTCTACAGATACTTTTGAAAATGGGGCAGGTATGTAATTACAATCTTTGCTTAATTAGGAGAATGAGTATTGAAAATAGTTCTTCAGGTGTTATAGGATGTTGAGACTACTTCCAACTTCTCTCTTCTGAAGAGGTGCATCTGGAATACCCACACTCCCTTGAATTAATAAGACTTACAGTTTGCCAGCAGCACTTGAGAGGACTGCATGGATGCTTACAAAAGTTGCTTAAGGAGCAGTTGGTCTTTGGTTTTGATTCTCTGTACTCTCTTCCCATCTTCCTCCAGGATTTTAAGCAGTTTGAACCTAATGACTTTTATTTGAAAAACACTACATGGGAAGATGTGGGATTGTGGGACCCATCGCTTACAAAAAACCAGGTTGGTAATAGTTTGTTGACACAGGATTCCAAAGATATGGTTCATCCTAAAGGGTGTTTCACAAATGTGCAAGAGCTTTTCCTGCAGGTTTACCTGCTGGTCTTCCTTTGTTGTCAGCCTAAGGGACAGTGAAAAGCTGGGCTTTTTTTCTTAAAAGTAATACTACTGGTCTTTTTTTAGTAGTGTGTGAGTAGCCAAAAAACTGCAGAACTGATTGGTCAAGAAGTTTTACTCGCCCTTTGACAACTGCATATTGAGAGCCCATCTGTTTTTAAGCTTAGCATGATTACACCATCCTTCTGGGCAAAAGATTATCAGTTTTATACAGTTCAGGATAAGTTTTTACCTTCCCTTAGATGTTTCATTTTCTGTTTTCATAATCTCAGGAGTTAAAATGACCACATCTCTCTGCTTGTTCTCTCCACTACTGTTGTAGCTCTGTCAGCTCTTTGCCACACCTGGAGAATCTCATAGCCAGACTGTCCAAGATTTGGTTTAGGCATATGTAATTCTGCATACTTCTGCAGGCTTTGCTTTTCATATATTGGTGAGCCAGTAATAAAGGAAATTTGAGCTAGAAATGGAGGGAAGAAATAATTTGATTCTGATTAAATATGTTTTAAGGCAAGTCATATCCACTCCAGTAGCCTCTGTCAGTGGAACAATATAGAGTAATGCCAGCACTTACAGAACAAAGAGAAGGTGAAAAGCCTCTCTACGAAATAAGCTCTCTTAGCACCTAAAAGATCAGGTACCGCTCATACAAGAAGCGGGAACCTGTATTATGTTGGCTTCCTAGTGGAGCGTTAATCTAAAAATGTCCCTTTCTTGCTGTCTTCCATAAAATACACTGGTGTCCTTTTTTCTAGTCAATTACAGAACCAAAACTGTGATACAAAAGTAGACAGCTTTTGTTTAGTTGGTTTTGTTATAGTCTGTCTCCAGCTTACCAGTTGTCTGAGGCTTGAGAAGATGGACAGAAGCAAATATTCCTACTTGCAGAGGGAGAGTACAACTCTCCAGATACTTCAGATGATCTATGTGTAGCATGATGCACAAGTTGTTTTGACACTCATGATGAATGTTTGTAACTATTTGAATTTAATGTCTTAACTCAGCCAAAATGCCACAATGCTTGTAGCTATCTCTAAGGCCAGTGTAACTTTAGTTTCTGTATAACAGTTGTCAAGAACCGCATCACCAACATGTTAAATGAGCACAGGTGAAGGGTGTAGGGAAACAGCAAGTGTGGCATTTTCAAATTCTTTTTTTTTGTCTAATCAGAGATTGTCTAAATCAGGTTTGGGCTTTGAGCAGAAGGAAAAGGTTTGGTGGTTTTAAGGGCTTGTGTAGCCTCGGTATGTGAGTCGGTAAGCTTAGATTCATTTGTTCACCAAATGAATGTTTTGAAGAGCATCTTTTATATAAAAGTTTGTAATGGAAGGAGACACTGCAATAGCTGAGGTTACACATCTATAAATGTTTGGCAGATTTTGATGGGAAGTACCTTGTCTGGATACAGTTTCATCCTACTCAAAACAACCATGCTTCTTGCCTTTTCCCCTGGAAATGAGCTTAAAGTGAACTTCATGAAGTTCAGCTGCAGGGAATGAGGCTTTGCTTTCGACTGCTGCTGAAAGATGCTTATGACTTAGCCTTGCATAACAAGTTCACGGTCAAACTCTTGAGTGATCTGTAAACTGGCATTCAGAACACATACATTCAGGTGATAACCTATTTAGGGCCTGATCTGCAGGCCAAGGATGGGAGAGAAGAAATTAATTTAAAGGTGTGAGACTGTTGTGGTGGGTCTTGAGGTGATTATTTGGAAACATCATTGATTGGAGAATGTCTTGGATGTTGATTTTCTGAAACTGCTCTTCATTATTTAGTTTCTACTTTTTTCTTTGTTCAAGGACTATCGGACAAAGCCCTTTTGCTGCAGTGCATGCCCATTTTCCTCGAAGTTCTTTTCAGCCTACAAAAGCCACTTCCGGAATGTTCATAGTGAAGACTTTGAAAATAGGATTCTCCTCAATTGTCCTTACTGTACTTTCAATGCGGACAAAAAGACTTTGGAAACGCACATCAAAATTTTTCATGCTCCACATGCCAGTACACCAAGTGGAGGCATCAGCACTTTTAAAGATAAAAACAAACATGATAGCCTTAAACCCAAGCAGGCTGACAGTGTAGAACAAGCTGTTTATTACTGTAAGAAGTGCACTTACCGAGATCCTCTGTATGAAATAGTTAGAAAGCACATTTACAGGGAACATTTTCAGCACGTTGCCGCTCCTTACGTAGCCAAGGGAGGTGAGAAGTCACTGAATGGTGCAGTTCCATTAAGCTCCAGTGCCCGGGAGGAGGGTGGTATCCACTGCAAACGATGCCTTTTCATGCCCAAGTCATATGAAGCTTTAGTCCAGCACGTTATTGAAGACCATGAACGTATAGGATATCAGGTAACAGCAATGATAGGTCACACTAATGTAGTGGTTCCAAGATCTAAACCTTTGATGCTAATAGCTCCAAAACCACAGGACAAAAAGCCTATGGGACTCCCTCAGAGGATGGGTGCCCTTTCTCCTGGAAGCGTTCGCTCTCTTTCATCCCAGCAGATGATGAACAGACTCACTATACCAAAGCCTACGTTAAATTCTGCAGGAGTGAATATGATGTCAAATGTTCACCTACAGCAGAACAGTTACGGAGTCAAATCGGTACCACCAAGCTACGTTGGTCAGCCAGGGGGAAGGCTAAACTTAAGCGGTAATGCAGCAGTTTCTATTTCACAGCAATCACAAACAATGAAACAGTTTTCAACAAGTGGAAATGGAAGGCCTTACACTCTTGGAGGAGAGCAGAGATCACAGGCAAGATACTCTCTTCAGTCTGCCAATTCCTCTTCGCTTTCATCAGCTCAGTTGAAACAGACGTCATTATCTCAGTCACAGGCAGCTTCAAGAGTATTAGGTCAGTCTGGCTCAAAATCACCTGTAGCTGCTACAGGTCCTTCCTCTGTCAATACATCCTCCACACAGAAGTGGAAAATCTGTACAATCTGTAATGAGCTGTTTCCTGAAAATGTGTATAGCGTCCACTTTGAAAAGGAGCACAAGGCTGAGAAGGTGCCTGCAGTAGCTAACTACATCATGAAAATACACAATTTCACTAGCAAATGTCTCTACTGTAACCGTTACCTACCCACGGACACATTGCTCAACCACATGTTGATACATGGCCTGTCCTGTCCCTACTGCCGCTCAACCTTCAATGATGTTGAAAAGATGGCCGCTCACATGCGGATGGTTCACGTTGATGAAGAAATGGGACCTAAAACTGATTCCACTCTAACTTTTGATTTGACATTGCAGCAGGGTAGTCACACGAATATACATCTTCTCGTAACCACCTACAACCTGAGAGATGCTCCTGCTGAATCTGTAGCTTACCATGCTCAGAACACTCCTCCGGTTCCTCCAAAACCACAACCGAAAGTCCAGGAGAAATCTGATGTACCTGTAAAAAGTTCTCCACAAGCAGCAGTTCCCTACAAAAAAGATGTGGGGAAAACTCTCTGTCCTCTGTGCTTTTCAATCCTCAAAGGCCCCATCTCTGATGCACTTGCACATCATCTACGGGAGAGGCATCAAGTCATTCAGACTGTTCACCCGGTTGAGAAAAAGTTAACCTACAAATGCATCCATTGCCTTGGTGTATATACGAGTAACATGACTGCCTCAACTATAACACTGCACCTTGTTCACTGCAGAGGGGTTGGGAAGACCCAGAATGGCCAGGACAAAGGTAATTCATCTCGGCTGGGCCAGTCCCCAGCTCTAGCACCTGTAAAGCGTACTTACGAACACATGGAGTTCTCACTGATGAAGAAAAGGAAAATGGATGATGATGACTGCCCCTCTGCCTTCGAGGAGAAGCCTGAGGAACCTGTAGTCCTAGCATTGGATCCCAAGGGTCATGAAGATGATTCCTATGAAGCCAGGAAAACGTTTCTTACGAAGTATTTTAATAAGCAACCATATCCCACTAGAAGAGAGATTGAAAAGCTGGCTGCCAGTCTGTGGCTGTGGAAGTCTGATATTGCATCTCATTTTAGTAACAAAAGAAAGAAATGTGTTAGAGATTGTGAAAAGTACAAACCTGGTGTGCTGCTTGGCTTCAACATGAAAGAGCTGAACAAGGTTAAACATGAAATGGATTTTGATGCTGAGTGGCTGTTTGAAAACCATGATGAAAAGAACTCCAGGGTCAATGTTAGTAAGACTGTTGACAAAAAAATAAACTTGGAAAAAGAGAATGAAAGTTCCTCAGACAGCTATGAAAATATAGAAGAATACAATGAAAGGGGCAGTCCATTTGGTCAACGTATTTCTGAACGTGGTGGGAAAAACTCTTCCGATAGCATTGTGGAGAACCCAGAGGACAGCATATCCAAGGAAATCACTGAAGAAAACACAGTACAGTCTCCAGAGAAGTCTGATCAAAAACAAGAGGAAAGCTCTAAATATGAAGAGATTATTTCTGCTGAAGAACCAACAAAACTGGTAGGTGATGTTTCAGATAGCGAAGGTGATCAAGATGACCAAGATGATGCTGTAGAATGGAAAGATGGAGCTTCACAGTCTGAAAGTGGGCCTGGTTCTCAGCAGGGTTCAGATTTTGAAGACAATACATCAGAAGTAAAACCAGAAGTGTGGACAGATGAGTCCTCCCAGAGTGAAGATCCTGGTAGCAGTAAACCAACTGTTGAGACAAAAGGGGGTGGATCTGAGAGTGATGAAGAGCAGTCAAAATGGAAGAATCGTTCCTATGGAAAAGTAGAAGAGTTTTGGCCTAAGGACCAGTCACAATGGAAAAATGCTTCAGAGATTGAGGAGAGTTTGTCAAACCAGCAGATGGAATGGCAGAATAGCACAATTGACAGTGAGGATGGAGACCAGTTTGACAGTGTGACTGATAGGGTAGCAGAACCAATGCATAGCAGCTTAACTGGTGTGGAGCTGAGTAGCCAGCAAGCATGAGCCGCTGGATTTGGAAGCGTCAGGAACGGGATCCAGTCCACAACTGTCCAAACACTCATTTCAGTCTGCCTGCTCAGCTCACATCTAACTGGTCCTGCCTTGTGAGTGCTAGGTCATGGCGTGTGCTGGTCGTGGCCACTGCTGCTCCAGTGGTTACTTAAGGATGCTGTTGGCTAATCTTGCTTGAGAAAACCTGCTGGGATGAGCACAGTAACTTAATGTGAAAACAGCTAAGCTGGTGGCTCCAGAATGCACACGGAGAAAAGCAGAGATTTATTTTATCTGCATTTCCAACATTTATTTCACTCTTGTACATGTTCAGTTGTATGTCTTTTTAAATATTACCCTTTTTCACATGGTAGTGTAGGGCCAACCATACAAGCTACCAGTTCAACGTGTATAGTAGACTATGGGGAAATTGATATTTTTTTTTTCCATGTATCATTCTGAATAGTTGAAATGTATATTTGTACAGTCTTTTAGACCTATTCAAGTGAAGCTTACAAAATTGTTCTTGTGTACCCATCATAGATCTGTTTCTCTTTTTTAGTGTTGCCCTGCTGTGTAATAAATGCTGTATCTAGTTTACCTAGCAAAAGCTTGAAACTGCTATAGTACGGATTTTGACAAACTTAGTTTTTGCACATAACCTTGTACAATCTCAAAACAGAGGCCAGCAACATAAAAAATATATCTGGACTCTTATTGTATTATAGAATTTTCTTGTTCTGAATATCCTTGACATTACAACTGATGACAAATGTATTTCAGAGACGTTTTCTGAAATCTTTTAAGCTAAAAAAAATAAAAAGAAAAAAATCACATGCAAAGAAACAAGTTTGCAGCTACTAATTTTGACACCTTTTAGATCTGTACAAAAGTGTATTGTGTTGAAGCAGCACACTGAAAACAAAAGTGCTGTGTTTTGGATATTTAGTTTTATCTTTAGTTAACACCAACAAGGTGTTGTATTCATTTATACCATCTAATATATGACACACTGTTGTAGTATGTATAATTTTGTGATCTTTATTTCCCTTTGTATTCTTCATTTAAGCATCTAAATAAATTGCTGTATTGTGCTTAATGTAAATATTTGCTTTATTACATTCAAGTGCTACATTCCTGTTTGGTAAATCCCACTTTGCTACATTCATTCCCTGTTTTGTTTGGGTTCCCCCCCTCCAAAGCTCTCCTTCCCCCTTCCAAAGCTCTCCACAGCTCTGCTGAGGCACATTTGTATGGTGCCCTCTTACTGAATAGAGTGATCGCTTCAAGGAGATCCTTGCAAAAGGATGAAAACTCTTCAAGGAGCTCCTGCAAAACTAACTTTGTCTTCGTTTGTCTTTACTCTTTAGCATTCTAGAACGCTAATTTATAAGTAGGATTGTAGGGATTTGCTTGTTCTGCATCCTAGAGAAACAAGGTCTATGACTGACTTGCGTTTTTCATCCCTTAGTACTTAGGTGAAGGGAGATCACTGTCACACATTAAAGCTCTTGAAGTCCATTTCTCTGAAGCCCTGCACACAGGGTGAACAGCAGCAAAGGTATTTGAGCACTTAGCCCTTAGCCATGGAGAGGCAGGCCTTGCAAACCATGGACTTGTTTTGCCTTTAGAGAAAGTCATCTAAATACTAAAAAAGAAATCTATCTAAAATTTGTGACTGCTTTGGTCATTCCTGCATTTTGGCAAGTGTGCAGTACAACCAGAGCCTCCAGACAATGATTTACTGAAGAGAATCTAATGGTGATGAGAACCAAACTATGAAGGCAATGAATTTGGTTTAGGCATGTGTCTAATATCTGAGCGCCTGCTTTTTGGTACTTTATGAGAACTCAATTGACCTGTCACATTTTCATTCCAGTTGTAAAGGAGAAAACAGTTCTGTACTCTTCATTTCAAACAGCAACGCTATTTCACAGAGACTCTGAGAAAACATGCAGGTATCTCTAGCAGTCTGGGATAGGTATAAACTGTACTTTCACAAAGATAAAGACCAAGAAAAGTAAGTCTGCTCTCATGTTCTGCAGCTTCTGCTGCTGATGCTCTTTGGAACAGGCATTTCTGAGTTTTGTTGAGCTAATTACACGTGTGAAGCAAAGACTGAAAACAGTTACTTTTAGGTGAAGATGAGTTAGATTTGTCTTGTTCTTCCCCCTCCCCCCCCCAGCCCCGAAGGGAATCATACTTCAATTCTGCTTTTCTAACTCAGCAGAATGAAAGATGGACTGGCTCCCAGTTACACACTTAAGTAGCAGAAGATGGATTTTAAGAACAACAGAAAAAAGACTTCTCTGATTTTACATCAGCAGCAGCTCTTTGTGCTGCTCTGCCTTGAAAGAGAAAGGAGTTGAGCTTCAGCTCATTTTGTTAGCAGGCTTTCTGAGCTATTTAATTGAAAATAACTTCCCAGTACCTCAGCTGGGAGGTTAACTGCCAGACACCAGTAGTCTTTTTCCCAATAGAACCAGGCAGTCAAGAGTTCTACAGAAGGTTATTCCCTGCTAAGAAAATTTGGTTAGGCTTCCTTCTTCCCTAGGCTGCTCTAGTTCATAGGAGGCTGCTGTCTGAAAACTTAAGACATTTCAGATTTTATTTCATCCAGGCTTTAAAAGA
The DNA here is from genome assembly GCA_013399055.1 of Ramphastos sulfuratus. Classification (NCBI taxonomy): domain Eukaryota; kingdom Metazoa; phylum Chordata; class Aves; order Piciformes; family Ramphastidae; genus Ramphastos; species Ramphastos sulfuratus. Next base: position 450,225 of record WBNM01019593.1, read on the forward strand.
TTTTACAAATATTTATATTTTTAAGAACTTACTTCCCTCCCACCTAGTTTGACAGTAGTAAACAACCTCTGCTAAGCAGTGAAATAAACTGGTATCATTGTCAGGATTTCTCTCAGTATCTGGCATTATATTTGTCTCAGTATCTGGCAAGTTCAATCTTAGTGAACTGCACAGTTAAAATTCCAAATTCTAAGCTCCTGTTTACTGTAGTCAGTGAATAGCAGGACTACAAAATATGAACTGTTTAGAAGTACTTCATTTGGCAGAAAATTCTGTGATGGGAAATACCATTTTATATAGCAATTATAAAGGCCTTGCACAAAAACAGTCTGTCTTACCAGGAATATCAAGAAGGAGGGGGGTGTGGTTGTTCTAAGTGGTATAAACTCTCTAGTATTTCAGACAAATTAGTCTTCAAATCTGGAGTTCAGCCTAGGCAAGAATTCCTTTCTGGATTTGAGGCTAACCACACATTTTTGAGGAAGTCCAAAAGCAGAAGAGGTAAATGGCCCAATAAAACTTCAGGAACCTTAAACCCAGTTTGTGTAATCTTAACATATCACACCATTAGAACTTTATGAGATGGAAGTTACCCAATTTTACAGACACTATTGATGTTCTATAGCAGAACATACCAACTCTGCTTTCAGAATTACCTAGCTCAAGCTGACATTGAAATTCTGCTGGATTGAGTGGGAGACCTTGAAAACCCACTAGGTCTGTCCAGGGTTTGGCCAGCACAGGAGAGCAGAAAGACCATTAACATAATATTCTCTAAAAACTTTGTTTCAGCCAGCTCACCTGAACTGAAGCAAAGCAAAGTGTCTTTTCCATTTCAAACATGCTATTTGATATCTAAAGGTTTTAACAGTTGAGAATGAAGCAAGAGGTGATTAGCATAGACACTGATTCTCTTTCAGAGCTGGTGGGACCTGTAATTTGACTTTTGCTGAGCACCTCAGAGGACAAGGAAAGCCTGAGTTTGTGAAGGGTAGCTGCGTTTTACGTGTCCCTGTGTTTCCATGGGTGTGCAATGGGTTTGTAATAGCTGCTGTTCTGAAGCACTGGCCATTGCACTGACCTGCAGCTGAGATGCAGTGTCTCATTAGACTTTTCCCTCCTTTCAGTTAGGCTGCTGTCCTTCCATCCCCTCCCCCTTCCCCTCCCTCATGGAAACACAGTTACAGCCAGTAAGCTTGCCTCCAAACTAAACAGTTCTCCAGCAGGGACAGACAGGCAGCTTTTGCTAAACTCCCAGTTTTCTATCCCATGCATCAGATACTAAAGTCACACTTAAGCTCCACCTTTTCCTTGGAATGCTGTGACTTAACCCTTGATACTCACTGGCAGTTCAACTCAATCAAAACCTCTTACCTGATGCTGCAGCAATATCTGCATTGAAGTTTTATTTCACAAGCTCTTCATCTTCCTGAAATTTCAAGTGACATTTAATGCTGCCATCCTCTGTTCAGCAGGAACATTTCTGCAGCAAGAACTTGCCAAGTAACGTGGATTTATGACCCTACACATGTATTTTCAAGACAGAAACCTGAATATTCACCCAGTGTTTTTCTAGGAAAAGTCTATCATTCTTACCAACAAGAATGAGGAGGTTTCAAATTTCCACTAATAGAGTTTCCGTAAACAGCTTACCATTTTGTAGTACGTTTCCTACACTCTCTGGTATAAAACCAAGTTTCATTTCAATTTTTATCAGAACCAGAAGATTTCAGGAATATGCTGTGTGTACTGTCTCTTAATTTCTGTTAATAAAGAAGCTGATATTTGGATAAACAGGTTGGTATAATTAAGAGTATTTTGTTCCTTTCATAACTGATTTGCCTCTCTAGCATCAGCTCATTTGTCATAATCCATGACAACAACCTGCATTGCAGGGGCAGACATTGACTGGCTCTCTCTTCTACTGCTTTATATTTTAATTCAACTTTATCTTTCATCATCAGTCCCACTAATAAATATGAGAAGGTTGAGTTATTTCTGCATCAGAAAAGCATTGGTCTCCATGGTTACTCAAAGCCATGTAGCTTTATTTTCACCATAAGCTGTTGGGTTTGTTTTTTTCCCCTCTTCACAAAATTTGCATTGAGCCCTGCATTGAGTTCTTCCACAGGTATTTCCAAACCAAGAGCATTTATTTCTATTGCTCCATATTGTGCTGCATACAAAACCAATCAATGAAAGTGGGTAATGTCCTCTCTCTAATGTTCCTTGTTCAGAGAAAAGAATGAGGCTGTTTTAGAAGTTAAAAAGCCAAACACCAAGGTACAGGTGTGGAGATGAATTATGCTTCTCCTGGCTAAATGCCATCTGCATTACAAAATTGCACATCCAGAAGTCGAGAACAGCTTTGCAGAAAGTTTATTTATACCATTCAAGTTACAGTACACAGCAGCTTGTGGAAGCCTGTCTCTGGTTTGAAAGAGCACTGGAGGCTTCAGCCACGTGCAGTTCATTGAATGATAAAAGTTCTGACATTTTACGAGAGAATGTGTCAATCTGAACATGGGGCAGTTGTGAGGCTGGCAGCACTGGCACATTACTTGATGGTTTTAAATGCTACACTAAGGACACTCTTCAAGCTCAGCATTTTAAATATAAAAATGTGGAGCTAAACAAAGTGAGGTTTTGTATGGTTTCTTCATTGATGGGAAGCTTATCAAGTGAGTGCCAACTACTGTGATCAAGTCTTAGAATTAATGTTCCAGCCTCTACCTAGCGACAAAATTACCAGAAATTCTGTGCTTCCCTTATGAGATGCTAGCCAAAGGTCTGAAATGCAACAGTTGCTTCTTTCTAAGGTCATAAAGTTTGAAGCATAAGAACAAACTGCAGCAGCCTTTCCTAAAAACCTTTTGTTAGTCAAAAGTCAATGATTTGGATATTTAGTACCTACATCATTCACAGGGAAAAAGTCTTCTGTTTGGTAGAGCTTTGGCGAGTCATAGGAGCGTGCTGCTGCTGAAGGCTGAATCTGAAACAAGAACAGAGCAGAAATTAACCTTACTGTGAGAGGAGAAAATGATATTTTAAGGAGTTTGGATCATGAAAAAGAGACACAGGGTTGGGGAGAGGAATCAGCATCTCAGAACTGAAGTTACTTTCCAACACAAGTAATTGGATCTGTAAACAATGCTGGAAAAGTGAAGTTGTTTACTTTCACACCTGATTCTACAGACTCTGCAATCAGCTGGATTAACATTGAGCAGATAAAAATAGAGTAGGACACAGGGGAAATCAGTTTTAAAGCACAGGAAAATGCAAATGAATTAATAACACTGCAAAATACTGGCTACAGAAGAAATACAGAAAGGCATTTGGGTTTACTTCTGGGATTTTTAAGAACTCAAATAATTGATTAATGTTGAGTAGATAAGATGATATTTCTGTAGTGCAATCTCTAGCTAAAATTCAAACCTCTAAAATCACAGTCTTGGTGGAAAATGAAGATCCTTACCCTCCCATAAAGCTAATGGTCGTCAGGCCTTAGATTGGCCATATTTCCAGAGAACAGTTTGCTGTTCAGATGTGATTTTCACATTCATTTGTACATAATTCTCATCCATGTGTTTCGAGATGTGCATCTAGTCACGGGCATTGCTTCAGAGTATCCCCCACTAATTTTTTGGCATGGATCCTGGCTCTTCACAAATGCCTAGGCACAACTGAAGAGGTAAATATTAATTCATACTGGGACCTAGGAACTGGCTCCCAAAGCTGCTCTGCTGTCCTGACACTGCCAGAGCAGGCAGGATGAAAAGGGCTCTGCTGACAAACTCCTCATTTGCAGAGGTCAGGCCCACATCCTCATAGCAGAGTACTTGCTACCTGTTTGGATACAGACTTTGCCATCAGGGAGAAACACTTCTATGGATAAACATTGACAGATGCATTTGGGTTTGAAGTTTTCATATACAGGCTCAGAAGCTCCTTTTAATAGGCAGAATTTTTCATGTAAGATGTAGATTTTTTTCTATTAAGATTAAAAATCAACAGTCACAAGCCCTGAGTATGACAACATGAAAAACTGCTAGCAATGAGGTTCACCTCTGCAAAACAGAAAGGAGAAAAATCCCTGGCCAGAGGAATCTGTAACAATAGTCAATTGTAATTCACAGTGGAGTACCAATGTTTTCTGTATTTTCCATAAAATAAGAAAGGCTGAAATTAACTCAGATTTTCAGAGTAAAATACTCTGTCCTTCATTCCTAGGGTGGCATTGCCAGTGATCATACCAGGAGAAAACAAGGCAGGGAGAAGTGTTGTGAATTACAATAATTAAGAGGTTGAGCGACAATCTGTTTGCAGAATGCCCTGATCAGAGCTATCAAAGTTAGGACATGAGTCTCTCATACTGACTTTAAAAGCAGACTCTGGATTTCCTGTGGCTCAAGAGACCTCTGCCCCACTCTACAGCTGCTGGATCAATAGCAAATGAGAGGCAAAGATCCCAATCCATACAACTTGACAATATTTTATGAGGAAGGGGTCTAAGAAAAGCTTTCTCAATGGTACAAACACCACACAGGGTTAAAAGGGCATGAGGAATCTCAGTGCTCTGCACATCACACAGACTGAAGATGAAATAATTCCTTTGAGGTCTGGCTGCTGTGAAACCTAAAGGAAAAATGATATGGTTGCCTGCTAAGGAGGAAAGAGGGGGGGAGAAAGGGGAGGAAATGGCTTGAAATTCCAAAGCCTATTAAAGTCATCAAAAGAAAAATGTTTAAGTAGTAACAAATAGCTTTTCACCTCTATACACATGATTTATGGCTGTCACAATCTAATAAAGGCCAGATTACAGCCCTTAGAAAGTAGGTGCTCTCCTTGGGATAGGATCCATACCATAACATACAACCACTAGTGGCACTGACTACAGCAGCAGCTTGCTGAAGCTCAGGTGGCTGTAAGACTAAACTGTGTTTTTGTCTAATCCAGCTATAAAGGCCTTGGGCAAGGTTTGGTCATTCCACTGGGCTCTGTAAGCACCTCTGGCACCTGTGTAGTGCAAATATGTACATCTTTATTTCTCCTCTTTTCTCTTAGGTCAGGTTTGAGACAGCCCAGTGCAGAGTAGCAGCAAGCTTCAGTGGAAGCACTGAACACAAGCTGGAGAACACAAGCTGGAGGCAGGTCTCCACTGAGATGCTCTGCATTCTGTCCCAAACTTGGGAACTATTAATTGACTAAAGATTCAACAGTGAATATACTCATGTAAGAGTGGTAAGACTCTGGAATAGGCTGCTCAGGGAGCTGTGGATGCCTTCTCTCTGGGGGGTGTTTGAGGTCAGTTTGGATGAGGCCTTGAGCAGCTGAGTCTACTTGAGAGGCTTGTCTGCCCATGGCAGGGAGGTTGGAGTAGATGATTTCTAAGGTGCCTTTCAACCTCAGCTGTTCTATGATTCTACGAAACTGAGGAAACAAAAATTAAAGGAATTCCAGAGGAATACAGCATTTAGAAGGAAGGGTAATAGGTTTACATGAAGCTAGGTCAAATAGTAGAAATGAAAGAATTAAAACATCTGAGAGAGCTTTTGAAAAATAAAACATGCACAACGATTCTGCACTTGCAGGCAAATACAAGAAGTGGCATGTAGAATCATGCCCAAAAGATTAAAACTTCTGGTGGCAGCTTTAGAGACTTCAGGCAGCTGTGTTATAACAGGCGGCCACGTTATGCAGGGAGACAAGTTGTGTGCCACAATACCTAAGGCACGAAAAGCACCCCTTGGGAAATACAGTTTGAAACCCGTGAAAGCCAGGCCTCCAGCTGACTGAGCTAAACAAATGAGAGCAGGAAGAAAATGACCCATTTAAGCACATAGTGGTTTCTCTAACAACTGCAACCCAGCATCTGAACAGCAAAGCTGGGTCAAAAGGTGATCCTTTACAGGTTATATCACACTCAGGAAACAGCTTAATTCAGAGACAGATTCCACATTCTATTGAAGAAAAATAAATGCTCAGCTGAATGTGTCTGCTTCCTCAGCTTCATTTTCACAGCCAGGCTTATGGCAGTCTGCACAACGCTACTGTGAGTGCTGTAAGGATTCCTGATGTGAACACAGAAAGGTGTTTCCCTTCAATCCGAGTATCTACAAGATGGTCCAGAAATCCACAGTGGTCCTGCTTTTAGAACACAGATGTAGGGCATCTACACCTTAGGGATCATGAGCCCAGCCTATCAACACGGTTGGTCCATCTGTCCCTGGCCAGTCTCACTCCCAGCCAGATCAGGGACAGGCAGCACTTCACCTGCTCACCAGAAATCACAGCATTATCACACTCTGGGAAGCAGCAAGGCCAGCACAGTAGGTACAGGGTCTGTGGTGCAGGGGCACTGGTATAGCCACCGAGTGCCCAAGCAAGGTTTGGCATCATTAGAAGGATTTCTGCCCCTGTTGCATTCAGTGTGTTTATCCAGGCTGTGGCAGTGTACCTGGCTGTTGCAGATAGAACACTGAGCTTTTCCACAAGCAGAGAAAGTAGATTACCTGAGAAAAGGAGAGGGATGTTATTTCATACAGGAAAAATTAGGTTAATATTCCATACGTGATGTCTTTGGAAACTTAGCTGGTAACTTGAACTCTCACTCTGACAGCAATCATTCCAGATTAAAAACCATGACCAAAGAGGGGAAAAAAATATCCCCTTTAAGATTTCCAAATTTAAAGTCTTGGTAGTTCAACTCAGTAGATGAAGTACTTATTCCTGTACAGTGAGCTCCTGATCAACTCCACTGCCTCAAAGCAGAGAAAGGAGCAATAATAAAATATTTCATTCACGCTGCTGGACTGCAGTGCTGACTTTGCCCTGAGTGCTATTCATGTTTCCACAGCTCCTGCATCCATTTCTTACATCTGCTCTCTACCACCTGAGGCAGCTCAAATGTACCTTTCCCTTGACACCAATAATCAGACTTGCTCCTGTTTGCAGTGAAAGACTGCCAAGCTTTCTGGAGTGAATCAGAACCACTGCAGATAGCCAAAGAAAATGGAGCAGCTCAAGGAGCATTTCTCCACAGAAACCTGCAACAGCAATTTGAACGCTGCTAGGAAAGATAAAATGGGATTCTTGGCTAGAGGGCAGAAGTTATTTTTTAGATTTGGTCATTCTCACAGGTATTAAAAGCAACACCTGGACTACAGAAATCAAAACAGGACAAAATCCAGTTAAGAAGTGTCCCTGCCCATGGCAGGGAGGTTGGAGTAGATGATCTCTAAGGTCTCTTCCAACCTAAGCCATTTTATGAGCTGAAACTTGTTTCTTTAGCAGCTCTAAACCCAAGCAAGCATTCTCACTTTTTTTTCCATCAAGATGTCACAAATGCTGATTTGGATTCCTCTCAATCTTCATTTTTAATATAATTGTACATAACACTAGTAAAATAATTTTCATTTATACTAAAAAAAAAACCAAAACCATAACTAAAGTTCAAAAACTTACTTCTTAAAACCTACCAACTTCAACTTTCCCAAGCAGCCTTCTTTTGATTGCTGCCAGCCCATCCAGCACAGTGCTAGCAGACTCTTGAGGGAGAGTTTTGGGAAAAGTATGAATTACAGAACCAAAATGTTCTTCACACATCAGCTCTGATGCTAAGCACAACAAATCCTCACCCACATGTTCTTCTCTGCTTAAGCTCTTGCTACACACAAAGGAAGTATTTAACAAGAATGTTTTTAAAAGAGAAGGGGTCTGATGTCTACTATTGCCACAACAGAGACTACTCTTTCACTTTGTCTGGCTTCCATGGTGATTCTTCTCCCCCATTTGTGGGGCTACCAACCCCACTGTGCCAAGACAAAAGCAACTCAGCTTTTCTCTAAAGCTTGTGCTGAGTAAAGGTGCCACTGAAGGTGTAGCACAGCACATCACCTACACAAATGGGAAGAAACAAGCAGTGTAAGAGCAGTGCCAAGGCTTCTCCTTGGCTAACTAAAAACTTCTCAGAAGCTTCTTAAAGCTTCTCAAAGGTGTTTAGCCAGAGTCAAGGATTCACCTTTTAATTAGGTGGATACAGATAGACTGAAGATTGAAGATTAATCCTACCAACAGCCTTACAAACTAGTGCACCTTAAGAAATCAAGGCAGGAAGGTTGGATTGGATTGGATGTCCCAACAGAGAACAAGTCATGGCAGAGCCCAGATCTAAATCAGGACTGACAGGAGAATTCTAGCAGAGCCTGCAGCACTGGTTTAAAACTTCACCACTTAGAGCTGTCCTCCCCATTCCTCCCCCAGAGGTTATTTTTCTCTCTATCAGCAGAAGGAAGTGTGTTGCCACATCAGAGCCATGCCAGTTCAGTCTGGCACACTACCTTAGTAGTGTAAGGCACTACTGATGCAGATAGGTTTGCTCTAAGATGCCAAAACTATTAATTACAGAAACAGGAGCATGGGTGCAAGTTCTCTTCAGGAAAGGCACATAGAATAATGGCAAACCACTCCAATTTTCAGAACACAAGTTTCAGACCCCAGTTTTCTCTCCTTTCCCGCATGACATGCAGCTGACTTACAAGAGTTGGATTCCATTCTTGACTTCACACACACAGTGCCTTCACTTATCTCAGCAAGGTAAAGAAATCTAGCATTCTGTAAGCCCAGAATGTGACTGGATGAGTGGCCCAACCTGCAGAATTTTCTTCCTGAGAAAACAGAAAAATCTGTTCCGACTCTGGTACCTGTGCCCATCATGAGCTGCAGTCAGTCCAATGGTGACTCACCTCACCTGCAGCACTCACAGATGTTTCCAGTAACCTCTCTAAATTCTCTCTTTACAGAATTCTGGCTGAAGACCATCTTTTCCCCTTTTCCTTCAAGTCTGTGAGATTAGTGAAGGCTTTCCAGACAATTATTGACTCTTGCAATAATTTACTTATCCCTGATTGACCAACAGGTGTGGGAAAGGAGGGAGCAGGTTCTTTCTATAGTGCTCTGTTACTAGACTCCTTATTAGAGTACAATGTAGAGGTTGAGGCACACTGTTTGCAAACATAAGGCAATCAGATCACTTTGTAGTATTATTTATGGGTCTCAAAAGCACAGTAAATAGTTCATAGACTGACTGTGCAGGTTTCATTCTTCAAACAGCTTATGAAGCAAATAATACACAACAGAAGTTGGAAAGTTGCCAATTAAAATGGTCTCTCCTCTGTTTGCTTTGTAATTCAGAAGGCATATGCCTTGCCCTTTTTAGCATGATCATACTATCATCTCTATCAAGTTTTTTCTCCCTGTTGTTCTAAACATTCTGGGTTCAACTTGAACTTCAGAGCAAGGCCAATTCTATGCAAGCTCCAGAAAGCATGCTGTAGATCCTTTTGGCTGTAATCAATTATTAATGACAACTTTCCACTTATGACTAGGATCTCTTCAAGAGAAGAATAAATCACGCTTCCCTTTATTAAGTACAGTGCCACAGAAACATGTAAAACCAGACAAAGAGCTATTTTTATTCCATAAATAAACAGAATTTAGAATATGCACTGGAGAAAAAAAGCACAATGTCCTTTCCCCCACACCCTGCCTCAATTTCTTCAGCAAAGATTTATTCAACAGATGCAATAATGATCCCTGCACAAATCAATAATCTTGCTGAAGCCAAGGCAAGTACAGTTTATTAGCTGTTCAGTAAGGAGACAGAAAAACAAGGATGCAGTGGCTTCTCTCCTGCCAAAGAAATGTGTGACAGCAGAAGAGATGTGACAGCTTTGGAGAGCCTCGCCACAAAACGTGTCCTTTCTAAGTGTACAGTCTAAGATTTTGTGCTTGGGCATCTTATCCACCAGGCTTTCTCCTCTCCACTGACAGATCTAGTTTCTCACTAATATAATCATTTTCCCAATATGCCGTTGCCAGAAGGAACATGTCCTTTAAAAAGGAAAGTCTGGGTTTGCTTTGCTGCTGCCATCTGTGATTGGTCTGACAGGCTGTGTCCATGAGGCATCCTAAGGCAGCCTGCCCTGGCTTCAAAGCACTCAGCCTCTCAGTTGCTTCTGAACAAAAAGTAGGAATATATTTGGGGCTGCTCCTCATGTGTTAAGCTTCAGGAAGGCCAAAATGGAACAGGAGTAAAAGTAAGAATGAGACAAAGGTAAATAGTAACAGTAATACCTAGCATTTCTATCTGCAGGAGCACAAAGGGCAGAAATTTGCCATCTGGCTTTACAATACCCTTCTAACACAAATATTCTCATTTTACTAGTAAGGTAACTCCATGCATTCCTTGCCATGGTTTTTACTGCAAGTTCTGCTCCCAGAATTACCAAGTCCCTGTCTAGTGGCATAGTCAAAGGAATTGCATACAGCAGGGGCAGATCCAAAAGGGGATTTTCACAGCAAAGTGGTAAAAGAAAACCAAAATTCTCAGTTCACACACACACACACAAAAAAACAAAAACCCAAAACCAAACAAACCAACCCCACAAACCCAAAACAACAAAAACACACACACAAAACCAAACAAACAAACAAAAAAAAATGAACACCAAACTCCAACAACGAAGCAACCAACCGGGAAAAAAACCAACAAAACCCATGGGACCAGATGGATGCATTTGAGGATGCTAAAGTTGCTGCTGTCAGTCATCTAAAAGGTCAGAGCAATCAGAGGAGGTTCCTGACAACTGGAAAAAAGCCAAATGTCATGTCTTTTTTTCAAGAAGGCCAAGGAGGAAGATACAGGGATCTACAGGATGTTCAGCCTAACCTCAAGGCCAGAGCAAATGTGAAGCAAATTATTTTAAAATCCATTTCCAGCACTTCAAATAAAAGGAGGTGACTGAAAATAGTCAGCATAGATCTAATGAGGGCAAGAAATGGTTAGCCAACCTAATTAACATCTGGCTAGAAAGCAGCTTTGCAGAGAAAGTATTGGTGCTCCTCAGAGCCTGGAAGCTGAACCTGGATCAGCAGAGTGCTCTGGCAGTGATGAAAGCTAACAGCATCCTGCTATCAGTACAAGCTCAGCCAACAGAATGAGGGATGTGATCACTTCCCTCTACTATGGTATGAGGCTGGAGTATTGTGTCTCATCTGGTGCTCCCCAGTTCATGAAGTATTTATTGGACTGACATACATGGAGCAAGTCCAGCAGAGGACAGTCAGGATGCTGAGGGGCTGGAGCACTTAAATTATAAGGAGAGGTTGAGACAGACAGTTTCTTCAGTGTGATGGTTTGGGAGTTCCCCGCCCCCTCCCCAACTTTGTAAAATGACCCAGACTAGAACTCAGCCAGCTGGAAGTTAAGCTCTATTTACAGCTTAGCACAATATACAAGCAGATATATACACTATATACAAGAATATTTACAGAAATATACAAGTTAAAGGTAACACAGAAACACAACACCCCTCCCAGAAATCAGAGACTCCAGGAGGGGCTCCCAACCACCCTTCCACTTTCTCCCCACCCCTACACCTTACCCCAAGGTCTGCCTTACGCGCAGGGAGAATTTTGAGGATCGGCCAGGGGGGATTAGAAGAAAAGTGGTTAGTGAGGTTGACTCGGCAGAGAGGAGAAGCCAGAAGCTGCTAGACAGCCCTAGATGCTGTGCCCCAGAGACTGCTGCAAGCCCAAGTGCCTTATCTTTGTTTGGAGTTCCTTTCTTAAACATCTCAGCAAGCCTATGAGTGAAGTAGACATCACCATTGTTTCCTTTTCACAGCCTATAATTTTCTCTATTAAAATATTCCAATTAGCCTCAAACCGGCACATTCAGCCTGAAGAAGTGCAATTTAGTTGATGTCTTTGACTATCTAATGAGTGAAGGCAGAGCTGCTTATAGAGAAAACAGAGCTGGACTCAACTCAGAACTGCACACCAAAAAGAAATTAAAACAAAACAAAACAAAACAACCTAGAGGCAATGGACATCAGTTGTGGGAAGAAGATCATCAATCAGACAAATGGAAAGAATCTACATGATGACATGGTCAAAGACTGGAGCAGTGCCCGGAAGGGCTATAAAATCTGCCGTCTCAGAGATGTTCAAGGCTTGACAAGACCCTGGGCAGCCCAGTGTAACTTCAGTTAGCCCTGCTTTCAGCAGGGAGTTGGACCTGATGACCTGCAAAAGTTCTAACTTATATTATTCAATGATTGTCACTGAGGCACAGAGGCAATACATTACTTGAACTCTGTTTGTGGTCTTAATCATGTTAACCCTGAGCTCTGAACTCAGCATTTCTGTGCTATTTATTCCATTCCCTAACTGCCTGGCTCCCCATGTGGTATTAGGGGTACATAGCTTTTGGTTAAGCAGGTTTTCTGCCTCCCTGCACAAGTTAAATTACAAATTTTAAAAATGCAGTGCTGCACTCAGATTATTCAGTGACACTCCAAGTGAAATGTGCGAAGTCCAAGTCTGCTGCTATGTCTGTTACTCGTGTCCAATACTCCAAATTAATCCAATCATTACTCACTAATGTATCACCTGCTGACAGTCTCAGTCCTAGGGGACTGAGAGTTACATCCACAGACCTTGAAAGCAGAGGTTACGCAGCCTTTTCACAAAGGTGCTGAAGTGACTGGCTAGGGAGCCTCACCCAGGCATCTTATCCTGGCTTTCAGTCTTTCTGAAACAATGAGTTAAGGCATAAACAGCAGACTCCAAGGCTGTCACTCGGAGGCTTTTATGAGCAGGCTTTTTTCTTTATTAATGCAGTGTCTGAGGCAAGCACATACAGTATCAGAATAGTAATAGCCTCAAATTATACGTCCCTTTGCAAATCAATTTATATCAACACATTTTCTCATCTAAGATATTTAAACATTCGGAGCATCTTGCACGTGGAAGAGCAGCTGAGCTCCCCGAGGAACAACTCAAACTGTTTTCGCTTTCTGGAATAATATCACAGGCAGAAGTAAACAAAAATAGTACCATCCATCTGAGGCGTGAGGCAGCATCATACACAGGACAGGAGGAGTCTGTAAGTATAGTAAGAATCAGATAATAAAAATAATAGGTTCACCAAATAGACACAACAAAGCACAAGTTGTTGACATCCCTTTCCTTAACTCTGTAAATGATACAGAGTCTGCAGTAGCAGTCAAGCCAAGGCAAGAGCCTACTTCCCAAGCTGGCTCAGTGTTTCAATACTACTGCACTACAAAATAACAAATACAAAACTGAGCAAGGAACCCTCAGTTAAAAAGACTAATCACTTCCCTCAATCTACCAGTCATGTTTCTGTTGATGCTTCCAAGTTGGCCTTCCCTGATAGCACACTGTTAATTCGTGCTTAGCTTATCATCTAAAAAGATCCCAGGGTCTTTCACAGCAAAGCTGTACTCCACCCGGTCGGTCTCCAGCTTCTCCAATCTTAGTCCATCCCAGGTGCAGGATTCAGAGCTTGTCTTGTTGAATGTACTAACATTCACTTGAGCAAGTTTCTCTGGCCAGCTGATGTCCTTGGAAAGGCAACCCTGTTCACACCCATACTTCACTGTGATCCACAAACTCAAGGGACATGCACTCTGTCCCTTCCTCCAGGTCACTGGATAAGGCGTTAGGCAACTGTCTGACAAACCACATCCATAACGAGCATCTAGGTAGAATACAAACTACCCTTTAAGTCTAATCACTATTTTCACCTATCTAGTAGTACACCCATCTACATCCTAACATCCCAATTTGGATACAAGGATGCTGTGGGTGTCTGTATCAAAAGACTTCCTAAAGATAAAGGACACCAACTGCTCTCCCCTTATCCAGTTACAACAGTTTTATCATTTCTGTGACTTCACAGTTAGAACAAACTCAACATTCCTAATAGAGAAACTGCTAGAAAAAGTATTCATAAAGTATTAAAACAGGTCCTAGTCCTGCTATATCTCCATATAAGGCAATGGGAATGGAAAGCAGACAGCACCTCGGGCAACCCAGCAGATACTAGAAATGTGGCAAAACTGGAAGCATTACATTTAGCCTGGCAAAATATACAATATCCTAACACTCACCGGGAAGGCATTCAGACAAACACTGACCCACCCACAAGTTACAGGAGATGGAAAACTGCACTCAGTTTCCAAGAGTAATACATCAGGAAACAAAGATCAATGAGGTTTGGCTTGTATGTCACCCTCTAGTCAGCAGCTGTGATACTGTTCTACAACAGTACAAGAAGAAAGCTGTCCACAAATACGCGAATAGCCACTGTGCCTACACTGCTGAATCAAAGCTTAGTAATTTGTCTCCAGCTGAGACAAACAGCTGACGATTAAAGCATAAAAACATGGTGAGTATGTGGCATTCCTGTCTTGTATACTGCAAATTCCTGTAGGTTAGGAGAATATTCGAGTTCCTAGAAACAGAGAAGTAACTTTACTAAATGGCTGGGATCCAATTTAACATACATAAATCTTCCTTCATTTACAACCACAACACTAAATTCTGAACTTCAGTGATATATTTTGCATGAAAATTCTCCTTTAGTTCGGTTTAAGACTATTTCTTGATAATAATTTCTACTTACTGTCTCATGCAATTTTAGATTTCAAAGAACTCCAGTGCATTCTTCTTCAGAGTGGGAAAGACTAAAATCATACTCTGCTTAGCTGTTTCCCAAAGGGATGTGGTTCCCAACTCCTGTTCCAGATGCCTTTTCAAGTCGTGCTACATTAGGACCATAACTCCAGCCAGTATTAAAGAAGCAGCCAAGGATTTCCAGTGGCACGCAAAGGTTTTTACTTCTACTTTGTACTTCAAATAATTCCTATAGCTTGATCTTCTTTCTTTCCTGCTACTGAGCTGTGAGCTGGAGGATTTTGTGAGGCCATCGTGTTTTTCTTAAGCAAAAAATATGAACTTAGAGACCAACCCATACAAGTAAGGCTCACTCACATCAATCCCATTTGCATCACCTTGAATCACATTTTGGCTGCAAGTTTTTCTGCTCAGTCTCTCAATATTGCAAGGTCTGTCTGTAGCTCCCTGTAGTTGGCATTCACTCTGTGATCTCAAAATAGCTATGTTAACAAGCTTTCTTTTCTCATTGTACGTCTCGTTTTCTAATTCATCTGTGAACACTGAACAGCATGCAAGAGCTACAGCTAGCATCTGAAGGACTTCTCCCAGGCACCCAGCAACCGAACAAGAGGACACAGTCTCAAACTATACCAGGGCAGGTTTAAGCTGGACCTTAGGAAGAAATTCTTCATGGAAGAAGTGATTGCCCATTGGAATGGGCTGCCCAGGGAGGTGGTGGAGTCACCATCGCTGGAGGTGTTTAAAAGGAGGCTGGATGAGGCACTTAGTACCATGGTTTAGTTAATCAGAAGGGTTAAGTGACAGGTTGGACTCGATCCTACAGATCTTTACCAACCTGGTTAATTGTGTGATTCTGCGTCTTCTTTCCAAACCTTTGCAGGCCTGTAGTGGAACACATATGAATAGCGACTTTTAGCTGCCTGACATGAGCACAGCTACAGTGCTTAAGTGAGAGGAGAAACAGCCCAAAATTAAAGTAATACCAGTCCCCTCACTGATGCAAGTCTCCATTTCTTTCTTCCAGAAAAAGAAATAGTTTTGTCTTTGTAAGGATTGATACCAAAAATCGTTGTTATGCTCTGAAAATTATTATAATTGGTTTTACAATCCGACATGGTCTTGCTGCAGGAGGTACTCTGGAAATTAAAGAGTTAAGCAGAAATGGTGTGGGGCTTGTGTGGATTAACTAGACTTTTCTGGAAGAGACACTATCAGGAAATGGTTCTCCTGCAGTATGGTAAGGTTGTGTCATCTAACAGGAAACAAAACACTCCAAGTGCGACCCCACAAAGGTGCCCTGCACACCAGGGTGTGGGTGCTGCACAAGGGCTAGGGAAGGGGCTGACTCCAGCAGAGCCCAGCTCAGCCGCTGGGGTGACTCCGGCTGGCACAGGCACGTGCACATTTCTGCAGACTCTCTTGCATTTTTGTTCTTGGCAAGCCAGAGCAGCTTGGGAAATATTTGCAGGTCTGGCTATTTAAGCAGGCGCAGCCGAGCAGGGAGCACGCAATCATTGCCCAAGATTGGCTCACAGCATTATTGCTGCTGGAGTAAAAAAAAAAATCCTTTCCATAATAACAGTTTTGCAGCACCCCAGCTACCCTGGCTATAGCATTTTGCCACCCAGCTGAATGAGAGCAAACCAAGGGCAAACATGCTATTTTCATACCACCTCCTTTTTTTTTTCCCCAAGCCATATTGACACATGGACTCTGCGACAAAATGAATGCTACTGAAGCCCAAAAATATCTGCACTGAATATAAATATATTATGAAATAGCTTTTAAACTCTGCCCTGAAGCACTTTCTGATTGGCTGCCAATGATGTCACACATCCATAAAGCCCAATAAAAAGCAGGGGTTAACAAGCCTCATTCCTGTGTATGAGCTGCTTGCCGCAGGAGCACAGAGCATTCCGGGCAGGCAGGGGTTAACTGCACCATCTCTCAGGTAGTTAAAATCCTCCCACCTCAGGCTTGCCTATCCAGCAAGCTGCACTGCTGTCTCTGCTCACGGCTTGATCCTAACCCTACTTAACTGAGCACTGTTTACTTGGGACAAGCCTTCTTAAAGGATACAGTAAATCGCTGTCGGGTTTTAGGTATTAAACATACTCTCATTCATGGTTACAGCAATTAACTTGGCCTTATCTAGCAGCTGTGATCTTACATTTCGAGTCAAAGGTGAGCGTAGTATCCTTTCCAAAGAGGAACCTGACCTTCAGTCCTGTTTGAATAAACTGTTATTGAAGCCCTAACAAAACTAAAATCCACAGTTTTACAAACTCAAAAACCAATGCCAGAAATATCAACTAAGCCTGCAGAACATATTATTTTGGCACCAATTGCTCAAATAGTAAAATATGTTAACTCTTGCTGTGCTTTCATGCTTACAGGCTGGTTTAGGCAGTTTCAATAAACAGCATTTCACGCAGAGAGAAATCTGCTACGTAAAATACTAAGCCTATATGATGCTCAATTACCAGTAACCACTATTTGTTTCTTACTAAGAATATAATTCTTGGAGCTGGCTTAGTTTCAAATGTTATTAGGTAGATAGCATGTGGTGTTGTAGTAAGGAGTCTTACGCATGAGCTGAAAATATACTGAATTTTATCACCCTATTCTAGGCAGTTTTGCTGCCAAATGTGGGCTAATTTATATTTAGCAGCCTATTTAATAGTTTGCACTCATACTTTCAAAGCAAGCATGGAAGCAGACCATATAAAAATATTAAAATGTTGCTTGATTCGCTACATAAAACTTTATTTGTTTTTCAAATCCTTGTCAAAGGTTTGGGGACATTCAATAGAAATGAAACTGCAAGCTACGGGGTTCAGATATGGAGCTGCTGTAGGGTATGGTATCACTGCAACGCTCAAGGCAGTATCACAATGCAAGAGAAAAAGCTGTGTACAGTTATGTACTATTGCCCCTTCTGTCTTTTCAGTTTCATATTTATGGCAAAAAATGCTAAAATCAGTCAAAGATAAAAAAAAACCAAAACCCAACCAATCCACAAGCTCACTGTCTCAAACTCTCATGCTTTCCTCGATTACTCCTCAAGGATCCCTTTACCACTGAACCTCGGCACATACCATCAAATATTTCAAGTGGAACAAATTCATTAACTTGTAAACATGACTTAACTAACTGAAAGCCAGTGACAGAAACCTGGACCACTGTTAAATCAACTTCAGGCAGGCACTGCATTTCATGTGTTAATACTTGCCATCTGCTCATGTTGCATTTTTAACCAGAAGAATAAAATATGACTGCTGAGTAAAGACAGGCAGAAAGACAGGCAGAAAGACAGGCAGAAAGACAGGCAGAAAGACAGGCAGAAAGACAGGCAGAAAGGAAACCTGATCTCACTTAGCCATAAACGAGGGAAGGGGTTTTGTTTGCTTTTTGTTTTACACAGGCACACGCACTCACTGTATCTCTACTGAAACCATCAGACCCCTATGTAAAAGTCTTTTTAGCTATTGCTGCCTTATAATAGCTACACTAGGAAATCTTAAAGAAAAAAAGAAAGTGTCTGTGCATGTTTGGTACTCCAGACAGCGAGAAATTTGCCTCAGGGAGAAACACTTTGTGAAAGAGGTGGGGGAAGGGTAATATGCTGGCAGACATGGAGCATAAGGGAAGCAGCGCAGGAGCCTGTGCGCAGTGCTGGGGAGGCTCAGTTGCAAACCTTACTCGCTGTGACTCCTGGAGGCTCAGCTCAGCAGAGCACTCGCAGCCACACAACCATTAAGTCACTCACAAGCAGAACTGCCTGCTAGCTGCAGAAAATGGCCCAGGCAGGAAGAGAAGGATCCCAGCAGATGGGATGTTTCTCCACTTTGTGAAACATGCGATTTTAAAACTATGTCTTTTAATTAGGTGGGGTTTTTTTGACTGGTTTGGGTCTTTTTGTTTGGTTTGTTTGGTTTTTGGTTTTTTTTCCCTTTAGAAAAAATAAGCCCTAACTCCTTACTGTCCTCAAAACTAAAAGGAGATCAACATTTCTCAACAGCTGACCTCAATGATCTCAATGGTTGCCCTCAGCTATCTCAGAGGTAATTTCCAACCTACACAATTCTATGATTTTTGCCCCAACAGTTGGGCCTATGACTCAGAACATGCCAAGACTTGACGGTGTAAGTTTTGGCATAGTTTTGGCCAAAATGGTATTTCACTTGATGTTCAGTAACAATCCTACAGAGCACTCAAGCGTTTCAATAATGGAGGTGACAAGGAATTTGCTATGGCACCAGGTCACCAAGGAATAAATATTTCTGGTCATGTGCCTTGAAGTTCTGCTTAGATGTTGCCAAGAGAAAAATAAAACAAAATTGTCAGATCTGCACTTCTGCCTTTTAAGAGATGTCATGTTTAAAACGGATGCTTAGAAAGAAAGCATCCAATGAACTACTTCGCTGTGCCATTACCATGCAAGATACACTGTGCAGCAGGTCCTGACCTAAATGGGCAAACTGAAACCCAAGCTTCTTTACAGAACCTCTCAGGGCAAGGAGGGCACATGGTCATAGTGAAGGACATGGAAAGCTATCCACTGGAGGCAGGACAAAACCTTCTCACCAAACCTAGCACACAGTAAATGTGCTCAAACAGCAGCTGAAATACATGCCCCAGTTGTAGCAATAATGTCGGTGCATGAAACTTGAAATTGCGACTTCTGGCTAAAGACCTCTCTCACCACTTCCTACTACTTGTCTCTAGAACTATTTTACCTTCATAAAACTACAGCACAGTGTAACTTCTCTGGATGCCACCTTTGTTAGGACGTATTGCCAATGTTGCCTCCCATGATCTGATTTTGGTAAAACATTACTAGCTGCTGGGATGCTGATCACCATGAATGGTGGGGAAAAAAACTTAATACTGTGGTCACGACCAAAGTAAATAAATATCAGCCTATGTCACACAGCTGAAACCAGGACACTGGCAGGATATATTCATGCTGCAAATATTTGAACATGAGGCATTCTTTGTAGTGAAAGAAACCTCATCTGGTCCCAGATCCTTCATATTTAAAATTCAAGCCTTTTTAGTCCCACCCGAGATCTTTCAGCAGATCTTTCCTCTCCACAAAGGAGCCCAGGTGTTTCTTGAATTCACTGAGAATTTCCAGCAGTTCACTCATTCTCACATTAATGAAACCCATATGTTTACCTTACTGACTTTTCTCTAAAATTTGAATTCACTTTGTGAATAACCTTTCCTGTACTAAAATAAGTTGCACAGATTTCATTAATATCTTTCATCATTTTGAAGACTGCTCTAAATCACTTATTTACTTGAGACAGTTTTGATGCTAGGTAACAAAGATGGGCGTTTCTCCTGTTACAACAGTCAATTTCCTATTTTTTAAAAGTATACTGGACCAGGATTACTTCTTTTACAGCTGCCCAAGAATGAGTGTGGCAGACTGCATACATTAAACTGAAAGCTCAAAGACAGAACATATTACATTAAGACAGCTGTGGTGATTTTCAACCCCAGTTGGCTTCTCTGCCTCTTCTCCAGTGACCCTCTGCACTGCAAAAGCAACCACTAAAGTATCCCAGTTAACAGCCTAGTAAATGAAAGAAAGTTAAACTTTGGAGTCCCTTTACTTTAATGTACCAAGAAAAGATCCAGCCACTGCTATCTTCATCATGAGTTTGCCCCCAACTTCACCTGTTTGACTTCTAGTCACTCCTGTTTCTGGATTGCTCTGTAATACAGGTATTGATTCTAAGTGCATCTAACAGTTAGAGATGCTTCTAGGTGATGTGTAACACTTTAAAAAAAATATCCCAAACAAAACCCAAATGGAGGGAGCACCACCAAGCCATGAGCAGTCATCAGGAAAATGAGTCATAGAGAAGGCCAGTGGAGTCCCCCAAAACACTCCCATCTGTATCAGTCTCACGGAGAAGGCAGAGGCGCTGAAAATGAGTTGATAAAATACTTTTAAAAGGTGGTGGGTGTCCCAAGTGAAAACATCTATGTGGCAGCATAAGGAGATGGCAGAAACTGCAGAGGAAGGGGGGAGTTAATTGGACATCTGTGTGAAGCTGGGGGAGAGCAGACAGGAAGGCAGTAATGAACTCCATAAGCACACGGTGCCACAGGGCTAGAGTGAGACTCTGGCTTTACTTAGAGCAAGGAATTAGACTCCACATTTGTCAAAGCATGCCTGTGTAAAAATTACACCTTCTCAGGGACCTTGCTTGCCCAGGGCATTTTGGAGGATAACAGGCAGTGACAGCAGTGTGGCCTTCAGCAGCTCTGTGGTCATTTGTTAAAAGGGAGAGAAGAAAAAAATGTCACCAGGGGCTGAAGCTTCACCTTACCTTTCACCTCACAAATTAGCTCAAGCAACTCAGTGAAAGGTAAGACATAGACTGACTGCACAAACAACAGCATTTTGTGGAGTCCTCTGCACGAGCTGAGAGCTATGCATGTGCTTACAGCTAACTTTACACAGGATTCTGATCTTTACTTCAATGTAAGGAAAAAATTATTTGAGGGTTCCAGAGCATCACAACAGGCTGCCCAGAGAGGTTGTGGAGTTGCTTCTGGAGACTTTCAAAACCCACCTGGACTTGGTTCTGGGCAACCTGGTTTGGGTAATTTTGCTTGAGCAAGAGGTCTGGGCTAGATGTTTGCCAGAAGTCTGTTCCGACTCCCATTGTTCTGTGATTTCCTTGCCTTCCTATTTCTTTCACCTTAATCTATAAATGTACATCCAGAAAGAGTCAATCTGATTGACAATAGGGGTGATGTTAATAAGCATTGCTTCTGGGTGAGCATCACCTTAAGATACTATAAAAACCCACAAATTTTCCATTTTAAAAAAGCCTACTCAGAATCAAAATCCCTTTCCAAAATCCCCTTGTGCCAATTTCATCCAAATTTTACACAACTTACTCTATATGGAAAATCTGGAGTAAGGATTTTCTATTCAAACTTTTTTTCTAGGTCATCTTAATTTCTTGCA
The DNA here is from genome assembly GCA_013399055.1 of Ramphastos sulfuratus. Lineage (NCBI taxonomy): Eukaryota > Metazoa > Chordata > Aves > Piciformes > Ramphastidae > Ramphastos > Ramphastos sulfuratus. The sequence continues at coordinate 471,727 of WBNM01019593.1, forward strand.
TATCATACCAGTTTAGTATTGGGTCATTTGTCCTTTTTTAATCCTCTAAGAAAGGACTGTGAGTGAAAAACTGAAATGTTAACAATACTTCAGCAAACAAGTTTCATGCAGAGAAGAGTCTTCTACTCATGGGTTCTGTGAACATTTCAATGTAGTGCCAGGTCATACTACAGCTTTATTTCTGTATGCCTCCTATTCACGCCAGCCAAATAGCACATGTCTAGTGTGTTTACCCAGAAAGGTAGTTTATACCTAGAATTGCTGTCAGTGTGCTTCAAGATTCAGCACCCACATCTCAGTTGAGCTCTCCAGCCCCCAGTACCAATTAAGGATTTTTTTTTTTTAATAAGTAAAATGTTTGTAAATGGAAAATCATTTTAAAGTTCAGGGTTTTTTGTGTGTGTGTGCAATTAAAATAGGAACGAAATAAACACAGAAATGTTTGCTTTTGTCACACTGAGACCACAATTTCTGCAGACATTCCTCTGATGAGACACCATCACCAAAGTATATATTACATGGTTACAGAAATAAGTGGAGGCACATACCATACTGTGGGGACAAGAATCCACAGAAATATGGTCCAAAAAGTTCCCAACAAGCTCACCACAACTATGGCTGGCAAAAACATCATTTCTCAATGTACTACAATCCATTTGAAATGTTTAACCCTAACGTCACCTAATCTGCAGTGTGTTTTATCATCTCAGATAGCATTTAAAATGTATCTGGTATAGCATAACCTAAGAAAAACAGCATAACCAAAGAAACCCTGGCACAAGGGAAAGTGTCATCCTTTGTCAGTAGCAAGATTCAAACAGTTTGGGGAATGTGGTCAATTTAACACCAGAGGTATAAATGGCACACTTGTAATGAAGAGAAATCCAGACAAGAAACTCTACAAAGAAAGGGACCCAACAGCACCTTTCACAATGTGTGGCGCTGCTGGTCCCCAGGCATTCACAACAGAGACAGAACTCTGAAATTTTAGCTTCTGGGTTTTTTAAGAATTGAGAGCAGCACAGCACAGGTTTATGAAGAGGAACCTCAAACCACTGGGACTGTGAAGAGTGTTTCACATGCATTGTTCTGTAACAGTGAGTGCACACAATCCTGTTGAACAATGTAGAGCCTCACATGGAAGAGAGAGGTGCAAGTACATACAGATCTGATACAACTAGAGCCACTGATATTGCCCCAGAAAACAAGCCAGTGCAGAGCTGCAATCTATAACATGCAAATGCTTAAATCAATAGTGCGAGCAGAGCCACTGCTTGCTGCATCCTTACAGGAGCAGCCAAAAGGAACATCAGAAAAGGGGAGCGCGAAGAGACATTTACTGCTTATTTCACTGGCACCAGCTAATATCTTTCCTGTAACTAATTCACGTTAATTCTGCACAGGGCAACGTTATATCAGACATTTCTGAAGGAAGATTTTTTTTCTTGCCTTTCAAGAGCAAGCATCAAAGCCTAGTAAACCACGTACTGCAGAATACATTTAAAGCTCAACAATAATAATAACCAATGGAGCCGCTGCAACTGAATTCTGGAGGAGGAGCTCTTCACATGCAGAGGCTGGGGTTCTGTTTTCTGGCACAGATTATAGCAGCTTACAGAAGGCAGTATTTTACAAATCTTTATATACATAGCCAGAAGCTTTTGTCAATGAGATACAGTTATAGTTTAAAAACAATGCCTATGAGAGAAAAGAGGTGAGAGCACTAATGATGGTGGCTTTCTGACAAACGAAGTTTTTCTAACTATTTTTATTCATTCATCTGATCTCAGTACTGGAATTCTGCAACAGGAATTGGCTCAGTCTCTTTTGAAACATAAAGGGCCTAATCTGTTCCCATTAGAGGACAGGAAGTCAGAAGCCAATCTTAGCACTGATTAATAAAAGCAATCTGGTTGTTATTTTAACATCTTTGTTGCACATAAACTAGAGATTTAATTTTTTTTCTGCTACCATTTTAGCATGATGACTCAGTTACAAGCTGATGCCTCCCCTAAGTGGCACCTGTTTAGGACAAGAGACCCACTGCACTAGCTTCTGTCTACAGAGCAGCACTTACACACCAGTTTCTCCCATCACTGCGTACCTACCTCAAAATACGCATTGCACAAATCCTTATTAGCGTGCCACTGTGCTGTCCTGCTTTGGACAGTCTAACAATGACTTTTCTAGTGCAGAGACTTTATACCGCTGCTCTAAGTGCTTCTAACAAATTGGTTTAAGTGGGAACAGGCAGTATTTTGTATTTTGACTTCTGTTCAAGCACACTTGAAAACTGTATAGCTACTGTCAACAGTGCTGTCTGTGTGCCTGCTGGATCCCAGCAGCCCAAACTCCCACTTCACCCCCACCTTTCCTCCTCAATACACAGAGCTTCACATATGTGTATAGTGTGCAGTGTCCAAGCCTCAAGCACTCTCTTCTGCTCCTCCAGGCCAGTGGCACTGCTTATGTCTAAGCACAGTGTTGCAGCCTCACTCAAGCTCTTTTGCTACACACTAGGCTCAGCAAAGTGGCAAGAAACTTTGGCTTCACAAAATGATTCATGGCCAAATACCAAATTCTCAGTTCTATTTGTCAGAATCTACTCCAGGTACCCAGAAAAACCATTAGCCAGCACTTAGTCAAGACAAGAGAGCAAACCCCACCTCAGAGAAGCAGCTTCTGTTCTAGAGATGACAATATTAGAAAAAAGAAATGGACAATAAAAAGCCTCCAAATAAATAAAAGCTATCAACTGTGCACCTTGTCCTTTTTTTCTGCCTCACACTTGCATAGCCCCTTTTTTTTTTTTTGGAGGACGTGATTTTATAAACCTTTCCCTGCAACTATGACATGGGTTAAAAATTACTCTAAAAGTAAATATTTTACAAGATTCTCAGCCAATGACATTGAAAGAAAATTTCTGGCTTTAAGAAAATGCCAGATATCATAAGATACATGACAAAACAGCAACATTCAGCTTTCTTTCACTGTTTTTTTTTTTTTAACTCCATATGCTAAAGTTTACTAAAATAGATTTCCTGTCCTTTCTCCAAGACTGCTGAACCCCATTCAGCCAGGGCACAGATAACATCTTTGGATAAAAGATTTGATATTGCAGCTTCCCCCATACAAAGTTGAAGCTTTATCAAAGAAAAGCTTTTCTTCCACAGAGCTGCAAACATCACAAGAGACAGTTGGTGCCTCTGTTCTGCTCCCTTAGGAGGTGTTATATCCTCACAACCTGTCAGACTTACCCAGTCATATTTGTAATTTATATTTAGTATAAGGCTGCTTCTTTTTGGACCACCTCTGGATGCTACTAACACAAAGAGTGAATTCTGATTATTCACTTTGCTCCCACAGATTAGACATCTTTCCCAGTGTTACTGTGCTCTGGAGGTCTGTATGAAACAACTTTCTGAATGCCAAAAAAACACACCTAAAGATGAAAACCAAACATTACAGGATTTTGCTGCACCTCGAAATACAATTTTCGACCATTGTGAATGAGATTTCCCTTGTGTTAAAATGGCTTCCTTGTTTAATATCAGAAAAAAAAAACTTAGCTAAAACACACAAACATGCTCTGCTCAGAAAGGGGAGATGGTCTCAGAATTTTCACCCAGTCTGATCAAGACTCTGGAGAGAAGCTCGACAAGTTGGATAGTACCATTTTAGAAGTTAAATTCATCTACAGAAATGGTCGGGACAGTCCTAATTTTCAAATAGCAGAAGAGGCCACTGCAATGGCCACTATAGAACCAAAGTAAAGAGATGGATAACTAGAAAAAAAACAGATTTGAAGAGAGCAACAGAAACTTGGATGGCTGGCAGGGATCTTATTAGATTTCAGGCAACAGTCGAACCAAAAGGAAAACTCCCATGGAAATTTAAACTCAATTGATGTTCTTAAACAATTCAGTCCTTTCCTGCACACATCTATCAGAAGTGAGTAATTCCTTCCCAGCAGAGAGCATTGTCATTCACAGCCAGAATTTACAGTGAGAATCATGATGTAAAAGTTATTAACAAGCAGCTGTATTGCATCATTCAAAGGTTCATGCAGCCAAATAATCCCTCTTAAGTGGTGACCAGTTGAAGGGATTGCCTAAGGAAAGGATTACAGGGTAAATATACAAACTTATTTCCCGGTCTTCAAGAATTCATGGCTGAAGAACAGAGATTTTTGTTTAATAGCCATTGTTGGACTTTTTCCCCATTAATTTGTCTAATTACTTAGGGAGTATGTAACACCCTGCGGACATAAATTCTATGACATATAAATACAGCAAGCTATGTCCCTTTTTGTATGGTGAACCTGCCTGCTGAGAATTTCATTGGATCACCCTAGGTATTGGATTGTGGGAGGGGTAACAGTTTCCTGTTCACCTGCTCCACAGACAGAATAACTTCGCAAATCCCTACTTCAATCCCCTTCAGGCTGAGCCTCCATCTATTAAAAAATTTCTGTGAGAGATCTTTTTCTTATGTGTGCTTATTACTGTTACCTCTCTCAGTGCTTTTTGTTGCATTGGTTTTTTGGAGAGGGAAGATTGGTACAGTAGGAAGCTACCCCATTCCTTATTTATTTTTCCCTAATATTATTCCAAGATGCCTGCAAGCATGAATACACAATTACATAGTATTAAAAACTTTTCCTTTGTAACTATAAAGAAAAAATTTTAATTAAAACACTATAATGTCTTCAAGTCCAATTCAAGTCAGCTTAACTGGCCACCTCCACAACTTCTCTTGGTGTCCCAGTTACACAACATTTGTGTAGCCAGACCAACCTTGCAGAACATTTTCCAGGCTGGGTATCTGCTGCAGGTTTAGTATGTTTGGAAAGTTTTAGGGGACAAACCCAGGCCAATTTAGATAATGCAATTAAGAGGGAAATAATGTGGTGTTTAACTCTTTTGAAAAGCTCTGATTCCTTCATAACCTACAGCAGGGAATTTCAATTGGTGGCAAACTCCCCTCATAATGGGTACACATTTTCCATTCCTATGAAAATACAACCAAATTTGGCCAAGTTACAACAATTTACTGAGTCTGTGTAAATTGTGGTTTTCTAAAGCTCCACTGGAGTTTGACAGCTGAAGATGAAATCAGTAAAGCACCATCTCCTGTCCATGTCTCTGTTGACCAGAATGAATATTCATTATTCTCCTGAAGCAGTTAAGATTTGTCCTGGATCTGCAGAAACTGAACTGGACTTCTCTTGCAACATAAGATTCCAGAACTTGCTGTGACACCAGATAAGAACTGGAAGTGGTTCAGCTGTACCTATGGCAAAACTGCCTACCCAGGCATACTAGTATGCATTCCATGTCTTGGAAGAAAATGAGGAGAGAAATGTAATGACAGAGATACAGAAGGGACAAAAGAAAGCAGGGAGGTAGTTGAGACAAGAACAAGGATTGTGACAGAGATACACTAGGACTGAAAACATGGTAGATGTCACATCAAGATGGAGAGGGAGGAGGGGAGAGGATGAGCTCAGAAAAGGCTAACTGGGGATTGTGATGAGTTGCTGGGGAAAGAACAGATTTAGAGAACGTCCTAGAGCTTAGAGACGGGAAACGTAGTGTAGAGGTAAGGGCTGTGAAGATATTCTTGGAAAAGAACAGGGACAGAAAGGGTGAGGAGCACAGAAAGCTTCCTCAAGTCCACATCAGACCTCATTATCCCTGATTCTCAACATTCTTCTTCTACCAGCAAATACTGCTAATACTCTCTGAAAGAATTCTCACCCCCCTCTAGCGCTCATCCATGGATGACTCTATACAGCAAGTTTGACAAAATTGACATAAAGACAAAGACTAAATGGAACAGTCTATGCCTGTGTCAGTGATGTACACATACACAGAGCAAATTCTTTCATTTGAGAGATCTGCAAAATTTACTGCTGGAGCTATTCAGTGCCTGAGTTGCATCTCTTTAAAAAAAAAAAAAAAAGTAAAATTATTTAAAAATTTAAACAATGTAAAAAAATATTCCCTTTACAGAAGCAAACTGCACCAGGTTTTCTTACACCACTTGAAATTAATAACTAAATCTGCTGTAAGGTCACATTTGTTACAAAAAGGGTATTTAACATCACTTTTCCACCTGCAGGAAGCAACTTTAAAAGTACTCACATTTTTAAGTGACGAGGCAGTTGCACACTGAAATAATTTGCAAACAGTATTAAGAAAGGTGCCTTGGTTCTTTTCTGCTTCAAGCACTTGCTCTTCTAGGAAGGAAACATGGTATGCAACCATTTTAACAAATGCCTATGGACAAAGGAGAAACACCTAATGAAAATTAAAAACACCTAACTGAGTTTCACCATCATCCACACTTAGAGATCAAGAGTCAAACAAAAAGCTTTAACGAGATTCCAGAATGCACTATAGGTAATATAACAGCCAAGGGGCACATACACAGAAGTAGACCACAGATGTTTACAGCCAAGAGAAGAACCCCTGGTCATGATCTAAGGGTAATTATTTTCCTTACCAAGGGCAAACTTTTGCTTCCTTTTCAGCAGACAGAGTGTGGAAGCACTTGGCTTGCATGGCATCAGCATTTCAGCAGTGAGGCAAAAAGCCCTTCAGAACCCACAGAGAGACTGCTGGTAGGAGTGAGAAAGTGGCTGAAGTGGCAGAAGGGAGTAGACAACAGAGGAAAAGATAACAGGTGATTTTAACTAAAAAAAATCAGGGATTATTGACCTAGAGCATACACATACTCAGTTTCAGTTGAAATTTGGGCTGTTAGGAAAAGCCACCTAGAAGGATCACTATATTTATTTGTCAGAATACCGACTAGTTTGTGAGGAGTTTTGATTCTCTCTATTAGTTTTATTTTTTTGAGAAGTTGGGCACTGCCCATACGGACAGTGAGGTTGAACAGGTGAATTAATTGCCAAAAAGGTACCCGTGACAACATCAAACCCAGCAAATTCTCATCCTATATAACCATTACACGACAGTCCTTTCATTTCCTACTCTTGGGAGTACAAGTTAATTTCTCCCTTGAAAATCCCCATGGATGCTAAGCTTTAAAAGTTCTAATTACAATATTAACTACTGCTCAAATTTCCAATTTAATCTTGTACTTTTAGCTTACTACCATTCCAGATGGTAATGTTAGGCCGAAAAACTGATTTCTAGCCAATCAAGGTATCATCCTCCCCTGATAACCAAAAAAAGGTTGCTGCATTTGTCAAGGGCAGCCTGTAGCCTTGGAGGGCCTAGTCTTTTCTTCATGTTCCAAATTACTATGTCCCTACAGCTCTACTAAGGAAACAGGGTCAGAAAGAAGGTTTTTTCTCCTTCCTCTATTAAAGGGAAAAAAGCACTAAAGGCGCCCTGTTGCTTACCACACTTTCGGTATGAGAAATTGCTTAGAGCTAATTCTGTTTTCCTGTTCAAAGACAAAAGCACTCTCACACGATCCTCTCAAAATCCCAAACAGCTACAAGCATGGAATTTGCAAAAAGACCTAAATGGGTGAGACACTTCAAGAAACAGTTGTTTCGGAAAGTGATTCAGTTAGCCATGTGCACAGTTCTAGCTATGTCCACTCAAGGATGGCCAAATGGTCAAGCACACCGAGAACCTGCGAGCTGTTTTTTGGACTGAGGGACTCATTTCTGAAAACCAGAAAGGTTTCTAAACAGGTTAACAGCTGACTCCCACTTTTGTTCTAAAATGCCTTGCCTCAGTTCCCTGTCTGACACTCTTTCCTGGTGCTGCAGAAATCCATAAAGTGGCTTGATAAGGCTGTTATCAAATGTAGGTGTAAAAATGCAAGCTACAGAAAATGAACTGCATTTAAAGAAAACTTGCTGAAAACCAAGACAATTGCCCTGTCTTTCCCAGAGTAATACACCTTAACAGAGGATATTACTTTGTACAGGGGTAAAGCCTGAAGCCTAAGCACTCCTACCTGGATTTAATGTCAAAAGCACTTGGTTTCTTTCACTCTGAGTCAGCTAAAACTGATTTTAAATATTACACAATTTATCTCCTTATGTTTTCATTATATTCTCCCAGAGGCAAACTTGCCTTCAGCTGAGACAAATGTTAACTTACTGCTTACTAAATAGAGTAGGGCATCATCTCAGTGAGTCATCCTGACTTCCCTCTTTCAGGATACAACAAACACCAAACCAGACACCACAGAGCTCAGGAATCTCACCACTACTACATAAGACAATCATCAACAAGTTATAATTGTTATGTCCACCACTGGATACAACTTGAATTTTTGAAGTTACTAATGGTTTCACAGATACTCCTTCAAGTCACAAACCAAATTAATGTTATTAGCATTATTAGTAACAGAAAAACCACAAGTAATGTTTTAATTTACCATTAGGAACTGTAGAATGCACAGCAATAAACTAATTCAGCAATAAACACTTACATGTGCTGAACCATGGGTAAACATACTGATTTAAAAACAAAGACAATAGAGAGCCATAAACATCTGAGTGCTCCAGTGGACAGTTAACCTACAAAAACACATGAAGGAGGATGTGAATTTTCTAACACAATGAACAAACCTCTAATTTATCAACTTTGGCATAGACGTGGTTCATTTCCATCACCTTGCCTTTAATGAGAGGAATGGTCTCGTCCAGGATCTCTGATGTATCACTTCTAATCTGCATGAAAAAAAGTATCTCACATGAGGACAAGTCTTGAAGACAAATACCACACTGTTGTGTTTTCTTTCACTTCACTAATTTTTTTTCAACTAAATATTTTAAAAAAACATTCAGAAAAAAAAATATCAAAGGACCCTCTTGCAGTATATTACAAAGAATAGATTGGGAAAATAATTTACTTTCTCAAGTAGTCCATGAGACAACAAAAAAAAAACAAACCAATAGTAGATAACAGAATTCTCACATCAAAACTGCAACCAGTGGCACAGCTGTATACACAGACACACTCTTGTTTTCTTTCCAGAGTGTGCTTTACATCCAACAGAAAGCAGGCACAAACACTTGGGAAGGATCCCTGTGAATGGAGTCAGACTTTTATTTCCTAATGTTAAATATAAGTACAGAATTAATAGATAATGAAGGAGCCAAAGTGGATGAAATCCAGGTTTGTGCTATCAAATTATTTTGGGTTAATGGCAGGCAAAACCCTCCTCCTCTATTATAAAGCACATGGGGAAAACAGATTGGTGATCTCAGGTGAGGTTTATGTGCAAGTGGACTATATCAGATTCAAATCTGAGCCTGGAATTCCCAAAGATAAGGTAACAAGCTGTTTTGCTTATGTTGGTCTCATAAAGGACTAGGGAAAAAACCAATCTTACAGCTAAATGCTACATAGCACCTATAAATACAAACACAGTTTGGGACATAGGAAAAGGGAGATGTTGTTCAGATCCAGCACAACAACTATCAACACAGCAAGGTCAGTGCAGATGTGGAACAAATCTAAACCACCTTTCTTTAAGGGTAAAAGCAAACGGCCAATACAAGACACAGGAGAGCTGATCTTCCAGCAAGCTGCCTGTGATGAAAGGAAATGATATGCAAATATGATTCAAGAAGTCATTTTGCAGCAGTCTGCAGAACCACAGCAACAGAGGAGTTCAAGAGGAGTCAGCACATGACAAAGGGAAACGGTTCTCTTGGTACAGCAACCTCTTACAAACCAGGAAAACCAGGCCTGGGCTGAACCCCCAAATTATAAAACAAGATTTATTTCCCTTGTACAATGTATTTTATCTTGCTGAGGATTTAGCTGAGTGGTCAGCAAAGGAGTACAGCAGTCCATGGAAAAAAGCCTGTATTCCTCTTTACTAGATTTTGCTACGCTAATTGGAGGTGGTGGTGAGGGGAAAAGGTTTGATGCAAGTTTTGTCTTCCAATTCAAGTCAGTAAGACTAAGGCAAAGGAGGCAGCAAACTAACAGCACCAAAGTCAGTTAGGAGACAGACTGTACAACCAACATATGATGAACGCAAACCAGAAACAGCACATTGAATGCAAGGCAGTGGACCTGGTTCTTGCATACAATGGAGTTCAAACTGTATCCATCCAACATGCACAGATTTGTTATTTTGCATTTTATAAAAACTATTATTTTTTTCCCGGGGGCTGGGGGGGGGGAATAAAAAGCTCAGGCCTCAAGTCAAAGACACTGAGCAAATTCTGTTTGTCACAGGGATTTTTTTTAAAAGGATCTCTCTATATTCTTTTTTGGTCTTTTATCCCCTACATTAGCACAAAGAAATGCAAAAGGAATGTGAGTAACAGTGATCACTGTGAACCAAACAGCTCTGTGGTGAGGAAAGTGAAAAATGAGGTTGGTAGGTTCCTGAGAAGTTAATCAAACTCTAACCACAGCCAACCAAGCAAAACAACCTCTTCCTCTCTTTTCTCAGTGATAAAACCAGATTTCACACAAAGACCTCAGGGAGAAAGTTCCCAAATTGTAAACCTATAAGACAAAGATAAGGAGTTGGCAGCTGGTCTGTAAATCTTGCTTTATTATGGTTCCACAAACACATCATTTTCTTGTGGCGAGTTCTGAAAGAAGGTTCAATAGCTTGAGAAATAGTGGTTTTACAAACTGGTGAGTATGCTGGGGGATCAACATGTGGATTTTAAAAAATATGAGCAGAGATTTCCATACATTCTTTTCAAGGATTAGGAGCCAGAGAAATGAAAGTAGTGAATTTCTACATGTAACTAAACCAGCTGTGCATGTCAAAAGAAGTATCGTTTTCAGTCATGCTTTAAGATATCCAAGAAGCACTTATCTGAAAACATAACCAACTACAACACCTGGAAACAATAGGAGAACAGCATATACAAGAGTCTGCTTATTACAACAAAATGTTTTTGCTTGTGTGTCACCGGTTCAAATCATAGCTCAGTTAAAAATGACAGTTATACTGGAAAGGTTCTGAAGCCACTTAAAAGACATTAATTTACTTTGTTGAAGTCAGTGCTCTAAGGAAGACACCAGAAAAAGTTAAAATATCTGGCACTAAAATTCTTCTGGCACAATCTTTCCATGGCACGTGTAAGGTGTGCTAAACTGCATTTACATTGTCACTGTAACTCACCTACTGTGCAAGTGTCCATTTTAAATGCTGTGCCATGCTCTGCCTAGCCAGGTATAAGGGTGTGACAGTGGAAATCGTATTCTGCCTGCCTTGCACTAAGGAGCCAGGTTTTTCCTCATTGCAATATTCAAACATATGCATCAAGATAACTTGTAAGTGAAAAGCAGCAGCATGTTCCAAGGATGAAAGCCAGGTCTCTTTATGTGAGCACTTTCCTGAACATCCAATTGAAAAAAAAGCAAGATTATCTTTGGATTTTTTTTTAATTTTTTTTTTCTGTATAGACAAGACCAAATTATTGCTAGGCACAGAACTGGAATCAGTTCAAATACTACATTACATTTATCAGATTCCCAGACACCACTTGATGTGCTACTGAAAGGAACCTTGCATTGTAGGTAGTGGATAGAAAGGCACAGAAGCAGCAGTGCTTTGATGTTCAGAGATAGTCAATAATCTGCATACCAGGGAATTGTTCACAGCCTGCAGGTTGTGAAAAAAAAAGAGTTTTCAGGGGCAATGCAAAGACAGTATATTGAAACTAGGTTAGTGGTTTTTGTAGAAAAGCTTGGCAAGAGAAGTCTCGCAGGAAGTTTAAAAGCTCACTGGATCCAGCTGAACAAGCTAACCTTCCCTCTACTGGAGACAAAAACGTAAGGTGCATGCCTGATGATGAAAAAAATGCATAAAGTACATACGAAACCTTAGCATAAACTCCCCAACAGAAGAACTGAGTGAATGAACTCAATAGTAAATCAGACAGAATACAATCAGCAGTGAAGACCTATTGATTCAAACCACTTGCTTTGAGCAAGTGATGTCGTATCACTGAAGCAATCATCACCTTTCAGGAGAGAACTCAAAGGAATTTTTTGGCCCAAGAAACCAGTCCCTTCTATTCTACATTTCGCACAGACTAAATGTGCTATATCAGAGAATCTAAAGCTGACAACTGTAAGTCAAGATGTGTCAAAAAATAGACTGTATGCTCTGAGGTTCACATGCTCCTTTGCAGCTATTTTTGTCAAAAGCTGAATGGAAAAAGAAGTGCTTAAACAGCCACTAATACAGAACCCTTCTTAGAGGGCAGCTATTTCTCCTTTTAAGTCCCCTAACAACCATGTGAGGCTTTAGTGAGCCAAGCTTTTGTTTCTTTCCACTCTATGTCACTTCCTTCTGGAAGCAATGATGCCTTCTCTCCATAAGCAAGATATGCCAATGACAAAAGCAGAAACCTCTGATAGAAGGGAAAAAAAGATTAGTAACTGGCTATATTGCTGACTGATTTGCCTAGAACAAGGCTGATGGCCTCACTTCTCTTGTGCAGAACTCACATCCAAGGTGAAAGAAAGAACTGTTCGATAACCAGATAATAAATATCATTAGCTAGCTGATAATATTTTGCATAGACTCCGTTAAACACATTAATCTGAGTTTTCAGTGGGTTCTTGCAGCCCACACCAGACTGCTTTAGAGCAACCTATGGCTTATGAAAGTAAGCATACTTCTCCAAACAGCACCCCAATGTATGAGCAGAACAGTGGAAAGATACTTAGGAGGTAATATTAACATTTTTTCTGTGACAACGAGCAGAAGGGACAGCACATCAGTGTCTTTTGTTTGTGCTAAAGCTAGTAAGAATAAAGCAGGAAATTGCTTTTCAACTGCCTAAGAAACACTGGCCACCTAATTTTCTTACCTGCATCACTTCATCCTGTCCCTCTTCACTTATATGTGCAATTCCTAAGAGTTGTGAAATTAAATAGTAAGCCCCCATGGAGCTGCTGGCTGATCACTTCTTACCATTAGAAGTGCATTCAATATGATTATCAGCCATTATAGATACTTGGAGACAGAAGAAAAATGTGGTAGTTAGTAACAGAAGGTGAGATGGTCTGCGCATGAGTGCAGAACTAAGTTCTTCTGTGTAAACTTGGTCCATGCTATCTGAACTAGCACTCTGTGAAACACCCAGAAAGGCTTGAAATGCAATACCAGTCCCTGAACCTAATTTTACATCATTTGCCCAAGGAAAGAAAGAAAAGTTGACTGCAGAAATCATTCATTAGTTTTACAGGCACACCTACATAGCGTTCAGACAGCTCTACTTTATGCAGAAAGCATGGGGTAAGCTAAATAGTAACATTTACCTCTGGCTCTAAACGGTTTATCCCAAACAATTAGGCAGTGACAATGGCGAAGATAACTGGTGTGCTACAAATNCTACACCCGCCCCACGGCGGGGCGGCGCCGCGCCCACGGGGGCTGCCCGGCTATGCGCGCCCTGGCGCCACCTGGCGGCCGCGGCGCCCCGCTGCGCGCACAGTGCCGCAGCACTCCCCGCGGCAGTCGCGCTATCAAGATGGCCGCCCCCCGAGCGTGCTCGCCTGGGTGCCCTCAGGCCTGGCGGCCACATGGCCTGGGGGCACGTACCGCGTCCGTGATCCCGCAGAACTCGTCCAGCCTCCTCAACAGCTCTTCGAACGTCTCTTCCATTTCCTTCACCTGAGGGGAGAAAAGCAGTAAGAGGCCAGGCTGGAGCCTCAGCAGATCAAAGGGCACCACGCTGTGCCACTCACCTTGACCGTCTGCAGTTCCGCTGCGGAACCCAAGCCAGGTTGGGGAACTTTTAGGCAACTGCCATATGACCAACTCCAAAGGTTCAAAAGTTGGATGCACACAACTCACTGAGAAATGTAAAATTAGGAGGCCGTTGACAGCACTTTTTGCCCCTGCACCAGGAAGTGACCCACAGGGCAAGGATGGACACTCGGTACCTACCACCATGTGGACTGCAAGTTCACAGTCTCACAAGGAGCCTTCAGTCAGCCAGCTTCTAAACCTATGTCAACACATATCTCAGCAAAAGTTCTTTGCCAAGTATCTCAAGTTTGGAGCAGAAAAGTTTGTTCTAATACCTGCACTTAGATGTACCAACAAAGTGATCTTTAAATGTCCCTTCCAACTTGGTGCGTTCTAAATGGGATTTATAGACGACATTTTGAAATTACAGCTCATATTATTCACTGATAGAAAAATAGTTAAATGCCCCTCCCCCCAACCCAACCCATTAGTAAATACCTAAAAGAAAGCTAAATAACTAACCAAACCAAACCAACCAACTGCACTGACTATTCTGAAGCAGAGAACACTCTGAAAGACAAACAGAGAAAGTCCCCACAGTTATAGGAAGGTCTGCCAAAAACCAAAGGGCCAGGCCTGCAGAGGACAAGAGTTTATCTCTCACTCTTAATCTGAAGTTTAAAGACTGTTGTTCATAAAATTCCAGTAAAGAATTGCAACTGCAAGAAGAAAAAAAAAAAAAAGAGAACTCAAAACTTCTGAGCATATTTTAAGAAACAAATGGAATAATCAGAGTTCACTAACCTAAGCCACCTCTGAAATTCAAATGATAGTTACCAGCCTAGCAGCTGAGCTAACTCTGGGATTTTTCTGATGGTTTTAAGAGTGCCCAAGGGTCTCCAGAAACTGGCACAATCACTCCTGTCTAGAATAATATGGTAAAGTGAATTNCAGAAGAAAAATGTGGTAGTTAGTAACAGAAGGTGAGATGGTCTGCACATGAGTGCAGAACTAAGTTCTTCTGTGTAAACTTGGTCCATGCTATCTGAACTAGCACTCTGTGAAACACCCAGAAAGGCTTGAAATGCAATACCAGTCCCTGAACCTAATTTTACATCATTTGCCCAAGGAAAGAAAGAAAAGTTGACTGCAGAAATCATTCATTAGTTTTACAGGCACACCTACATAGCGTTCAGACAGCTCTACTTTATGCAGAAAGCATGGGGTAAGCTAAATAGTAACATTTACCTCTGGCTCTAAACGGTTTATCCCAAACAATTAGGCAGTGACAATGGTGAAGATAACTGGTGTGCTACAAATACTGCAGAGTGTATCAGTCACAACCTCATCATTAGTCCTCCCCGCTCAGTGATTCCATCTCCATCAATTTCTCTGTTCTTATGAGCAGACACAACTAGCTTGTTGTGTTTGTGTACCATCTAGGACAGGTGGCCTTTATTTATAGCTGGTGGCCATGAATATTACTGTAATCTCTGCCTGCATCAGCCAGCCTAGTGCCACTGTCTCCCAATGGTCCAGCATTGGAGCAGTTCTCTCGGAATCTTCAGCAGACAGCTAAGGCAATGGAAAGGACCATGGAAAACACAGATTATTGAACTCATCTAGAATTTACTGATGAACTCTTTCTCTGGTCTGAGTAGCGAGCCAAGGGTGCAGAGCCCCAGCCGGCACTAGGACAAGGTAGGAAGGCTGCGCACAAAGAGCGGACGCCAGCGGCTCTCCCACCTACACCCGCCCCACGGCGGGGNTGCCAAGTATCTCAAGTTTGGAGCAGAAAAGTTTGTTCTAATACCTGCACTTAGATGTACCAACAAAGTGATCTTTAAATGTCCCTTCCAACTTGGTGCGTTCTAAATGGGATTTATAGACGACATTTTGAAATTACAGCTCATATTATTCACTGATAGAAAAATAGTTAAATGCCCCTCCCCCCAACCCAACCCATTAGTAAATACCTAAAAGAAAGCTAAATAACTAACCAAACCAAACCAACCAACTGCACTGACTATTCTGAAGCAGAGAACACTCTGAAAGACAAACAGAGAAAGTCCCCACAGTTATAGGAAGGTCTGCCAAAAACCAAAGGGCCAGGCCTGCAGAGGACAAGAGTTTATCTCTCACTCTTAATCTGAAGTTTAAAGACTGTTGTTCATAAAATTCCAGTAAAGAATTGCAACTGCAAGAAGAAAAAAAAAAAAAAGAGAACTCAAAACTTCTGAGCATATTTTAAGAAACAAATGGAATAATCAGAGTTCACTAACCTAAGCCACCTCTGAAATTCAAATGATAGTTACCAGCCTAGCAGCTGAGCTAACTCTGGGATTTTTCTGATGGTTTTAAGAGTGCCCAAGGGTCTCCAGAAACTGGCACAATCACTCCTGTCTAGAATAATATGGTAAAGTGAATTGCTATCACGTAAAGACATCAGACAGAAGAGTGATAGAAGAGAAAGAACAGGTAAGAAGACAAATGCACTTTGTCAGCACAGAGTAGAATGGAAAATAATGCTAGACTTACTTTAGATTGAAGCAAATGTTAAAAGCAGCATATGTATACATTCAGCCCAAAGATTGTGCTTTGCATGGACCGAAGACGGTCACTGGCATATAACTCCTCTTCCACAAATGGAACTGCTCTTCAGAGCCTGAGTCAACTTTCCAGCTCAAAGGTGGTGTTATGTCATGTCTCTGGAGATCTACTTGCCAGCTTGTACAACAGAAGAGATTTGAGGGAATGATTTCAGGTATGGAGGTATTCCTGGAGGTGGTTTCTGCACCAGCACTATGAAGATGTCAACAAGGAAGGCAAAAGGCCTTTTGCCAGAGAACAAGAGAAGATGATCAAAAGAGAAATTAGAGTTAGTAGTGCAGCAACAAAGTGCATACATCACTCTAGAAGGGGTGTTCTGAAAAGGCTGAAAAAGCCATCCAGGCAAAAATCACAAACTCAAAAGACTAAATTCTCCTTGTGAAGTGAGTATTATGTCCACAACTACACAGGCTGGGGAAGGATTCAACTCCAGTCACTTCCAAGACAATGACTCAAAAACTAAAAAGGACATATTATACTCTCACATAGAGGAAAAGTAAAAACAAAAACAAAACAAAAAAAAATACGTGGAAGGAATACTGGCTGTCTTCACAAGGGCAAACCTGTATCTCTATATAACACATGCTGTGGGTTGAGAATCAGTACTTAGTAGAATGCAGACATGAGCTCAGGCCATGTTCCCACCCTGGCCCAAAAGCTCTGCAACTATGTTAGAGCAGCACTGAGCTAAGAGTGGTATGTATTGTCTCAGAAAAATTGTTAGCAACTGACATCTGTCAGTGTAGTGACTACACCTGTCTTCTGAAGATGCTTGTGTCTCCCAAACTGCGTGAAGTCTTCCTGGCGGTATAAGCTAATGCATTATATTCATGCTGTAATTTCACTTATACGATATAATACCTACCCAGAGAAGTTTTGCCACCTTTTCAGTGTGTATGTATCTGGCAGAAAAAAACTCAAGGCACCTTAAGTTTCATAGGTTTATCAAGAGGAATCCATAGATTCTGTAAATCAATGCATGGCTTTCAGTGGTGCTAACATGAGCTTACGTCCCCTAACAATCTGTTCCGTGTCTATCTGAGGGAAAGATTTCTGCATGGAAAAGCTGTTTTCCTTCTGTTGCTCCTTTGCATGCTTAAATAAAGGAACATAATTTCCAATATAATTTCTCCTCATAAAGAAAGAGCATTCTCCCTCCCTACTGCACATAGGCTAACTCTGGGAAGATCACATCTAAACAATAGAAAAAGGCATTTTTGTCAAATAAGAGTTCTCAGTGATTTAATTTTATTATAATACATTTAATTCGTGAAAAACTTGTAAATGTTGAATCTGATTTCTTGAAGTTTTCCCAAGGCACAGAAACATAACTGCTGGCTTTTTTGGTGAGTGTATTTCATAGCAGAGCAATCTCAGTGGGTGGTGCAAGCATCAGATGGCCCACAGACCAATTCTATCAAGCTCCCGACGTTTCTTGGCAACTCTGTGCGCATCAGCTTCACAGGCCTGAAGCCACTAACAGAGCCACATGTGTAGGACTAGCACAGTTGGCTTAAAGAGACAGTTCGAAACTGACATCGAATTTACAGCTTTGAAAATGCTGTTTAGTGGTAGCAATCGTTAAATGCATGACTGTAAAGCAGGCATAAATCCCACTAATTTGAGAGATGCTGCATTAAAGAAAGATCCACTTCAGAAAGCCGCATTAGGTGCCCTGCTCGAACGGTGCAGACACACTTCAGGAAGATTGCTCACCAACACTGCAAGCCCTTCTAATATCTACCATGACCATCTTCCATTCATAATGTTCCTAAGGATTCAAGCATTGGGATGGCATGTGCTGGAGGACAGAAGCAAAACTTATTGACACCACTGAGAATAAGTTAATTCAGAACAGATTCACAGCCCTTAATCTTCACTCTAACTAGTGTTACATAGCCTGAAACTTAACAGAAGACAACAATAGTAAGAAACAATAGAAAATAGATGCAAACAAGCCACTTAACACTATTTCTTCAAGGCATGCTACTATAAAAGCTCACTAGGCATAAAAAAGCCAAAATACCATGTTTAGAAAGGGCTCAACCACAAATAGTTAGAAGTTCCATATGAACTGCAAAAGAGAAAAACAACATTCTGAGGGCTCCATGTCTTTAAGATATCACCTGAATGGTTCAGCCGGACCTGCTGCAAACAGCAGTATCAGCAAGATATTTACCATCATCTCTAATTAGGTACTTACTACACAGAGCACACATGCTCCTCCCAGGTGGTTACAGAACTCACTATGTATTTATCATTAAGCTCTAAAATAAAACCCACTGAGCACACTTCAAACTTATGATGAAAATACGGGAAGACAAGTGTTTCGTAGTCAAGACTAATTTCACAATCCCTTTAAGATTACATGAACTGGCACCGGCAATAGTCTATCCTTTTCCATTACTCACTTACGCCCCTGAAGTCAACCCTTTTGCATGCATGACAGCAGACATTCACAGTGAATCAGGAAATTGTTCTGAGTTGAAAACTAACTGTTAATTTCTTTGCTGTATCATTTTAGCTCAGGTCCCTTCTTGGATTCAATTCACTGCACAGCCCTGATAAAGCTGGCACTGACAAACAGGTAGCAAGAGGAAGAGACATGTTCAAGCTTTTGATAGCAGTGTTAATGTATCATGAAACCTTAGCCAAAGGCACAACAGCACCACTTCCAGATGGCATTTTAATGTTCCCATATACCCACTTCTAATTCTCCTGTTTCTTTATGGAAAGGAAACAAAACAAAATGAAACCACAACTTCATTTTGTAACTTAGGGAAAAAAACATGCAGCCTAACTTTGAGGTTAGCTTTCCTTTCAGACTTTCTCACATGGTATATATACTGTACCCACAGTAATATCCCTTGCTCACCACTTCCCTTTAAATGTCTTTGTTTCTCGACAGCAGTCTCCACCCCCTTCTCTCAGGCTTGGAGTAAAGCTTCTTCAATCCCCCCATTGCTCCTTCTTTCATTTTGCCTCAGCATTATGCTCCCACAATTTAGTTGCTTTCCCCAAGGATTTTTATTTATTTTTTAATACCAAGCTCACTCCTTGATACAAAGATTTGGGTCAGATATTTTATGTCATCAACCACTGAGGCCCACAGTTGAGATAGGGATACAGTGTTCTAACTTACCTCACTTCATTAAGGAACACAAAAAATAGAAAACCCGGCACTAAATCTCTTCTACAAAGTTTTCCAAAAGCCTTCTGCTTTCAGTCAGGAAGTGAGGCTGCCTTTGCAGGAATGTGAAATGCTCTTCTATCATGTCATTAAGATGAAAGGTAGGCATAAGAAACTTTAAAAATAGCCAAACCAGAAAACCACACAGCTCTTTAGAACATTAGAGACTATAGCAGGAACATTTTGATATTGCTAAAAATTAACAGGTTCTTCAGTATGATGTCCTTCTGGGCCAGCTTCAGAACACTGAAAACCCTTACAAAGGGAAAACAATCAGTGGACTAGGGGAAACAAAAAATGCAGTATGACAACTGTGTTTCAGTGCTGAAACCAAACTCCTTCACAGCTGTTTATGGGATACATTCAAATTGGACATCATCATCATAATAATATTCTGTGATGCAGCATATGCTTGAAACCTTTCACTTACCAGTCGTCTACTGGACATTAAATTCATCACCATCACAGCCTCATTTGCTACAACTGCTAGCCAAACTTTAAAAATTGTAACAGCAACCAGGAGTTACATGCTAGAGGAAATTGTTATTGCTAATTACAAAATCTTAAAAAAATGCAAAACTCTTTGTGAAAAGGAACTGAAAGCCCTCATTCTGCTTCTACAATACTGTGATATCTGACAGAGCTGAGCTAGCAAGACGAGGCCCACAGGAAGAGACAATTAAGACTCTTCTACAAAAGCTGTGATTAAGCCCCAAGCCGGAAAATATCTAAGTTCTGTTGCTGCTTTGAGCACACTACCAATATGTGCAAAAATCAAGGGAGACCAGTATTTAAACAGGTGTTTAATTTCAGCTGAAGATGCCTGAAGGAGGAAGAATGACTTGCAAGTAGCAACAAACACAAGTTGTTCCTGTATTCCTTGTAAGAACTAGCACTTGGTTACACAAATACATAGTCTGCCATGCCACGCTACGCAGGCAACTGCTTTTATTAATTGGCAAGTCTTCTTCACTTCTTATTTAACACCAGTATGAGTGGCACTTGATGAAACCAATAGTATCCAGCTGATCTAAACCAATACTTTAATAGAACTTATTCCCTACTAAGTAGTTCTCTTTGCAATGTCATCTAAATCAAGCTTGAAAATCCATTTTTGTAGCTGGTAAAGCCTTAGCAACACTTGTTCCTGGCCCACCATGGGTATTTGGATGACTAATAAAGTAGATATTAATCCAGAAATAAAACAAAAGCTGTCAGTGGTTTAACTGATGTCATAGACTCAGGACTGTATCATCCCCTTGAAAATGATGAACAGAAAACCAAAGCCAGAGGTTGCAAGATTTGGAGGTGTCTGAGTGGTCTGACTGCAAATCACAGATAACCACACATGAAGAGACAAAATTGATGGGAATGACAACACCAAGGGAGAGGCTTAGAAAAAAAGTATTCTGAATACTAAAACTGAACGAGTTTGGGGTTTTTTTCTGAGACAAAAATAAATAATGTAAACAGAGAAAGAGGGTAAGAGGAAGCTATTTAAAAGACTGCTTTAGGAGTCTTTTGAGAAAATTGTGTCATCTGCCTAAAGAGAATGCTGTTCGTTTTACATCAGCACCAGGCTCATGTGGGATCCGAGCTACCTAAAGGTCAGAAAGGGGGATCCTCCCAAGTGCTCTCTGCATCTGTTACTGTAGCTTTCCTCTCTTGTTTGGGGGTGCCTGGGGGAGTCTCTTTAACCTAAAAAGTGAAACTTCAAGACCTGCCTCTTTGCCTTCAGGGATCTCAAGCGTCCCCTATCCATTACCAGGATGGTGGCACTGCTCTGCGAGATCACCACTCTCACCACCCCGATCGAGCTGAACAGCTTGACCCGGGTAACTAACCGCAACTAAAACCCTCAAACTTAAGCATCGTTGCACTTTATCACAGCAGAGCTCAGTGTCCGACATTACCGTTACCGCTCTTGATTTCCACCAGAAAACAATCAGCACAGTAGCAGCCATAGTCATTTTAAAGGCAAGGGAACATTCAGCCATTCAGGAGCTCAGCAGTAGCTTAACTTTATCCAACGCTGCATCTCAGGGAGGGAAGACCTAAGACTAGGCCCTCCTCAGCCTCTCCAAAAATAAAGCGACATCACGGGCTGCGGGCCAGTCCGGGGTCAGGCAGGAGGGGAGCTCCTTGCACACTCTCGCACAGCAGGGCTTGGGGAAAAACGGCCGGAGCCTGAACGGTCCGCGAACTGGCGAGCCCGGGAACCGCCGATGCGCCGGTTTGGGGAGAGCGGCCCCCCGGCGGCCTCTGACTGGGCGGCGGGAACACGTAGGCGGAGGTTACCCCTTCCCTGTCCGCGGGGAACCCGCAGCCCCAGGTGCAGAGCCCACCGGCCTGACCTACTCCCTCGGACTATTAAAGCCGAGCCCGCCCCTCGCTCCCCAGCTGACGGACCGCCCCCGGGCCGGGGCAGCCCCTGCTCTGCGCCCCTCTCCTCCGCGCCTACCTCTTCCCCGGGCGGCGGGGTGGGGCAGCGTTCGGGCCGCCGAGCCCAGCCCTCCTCATCCGTCGTCCCCGCCCGGGACTCCAGGAGCTCCTCTGGCCGCAGCATCACCTCCGCGGCAGGTCGCCGCTGGTCCCCAGCTGAGCTCATGGCAGCCACCGCTCCGCCCCCGGCTGCCGCTCCTCCTCCTCCTCACAGAGGCGCGGCGCCTGCCCAGCCGCTGCCGCCGGGCCCTTCGCCGTGTCGCGACGCCACCTCAACGCGCCGCGCGCGCCACCTAGCGACAAGCGGCGGGAAAGGCAAGGGCTGCGGCGCGAGGATGAGGCCGCCCACGGTCGGCCGCGTCCTGGCGTTCGGCCTCGCAGGCTGTAGAGCCCGACCCCTACCTTCCAAGAGACAAAGGTCAGAGGCTTAGCGAGAGCTTTCGGTTCGAGTCTTGACACTTCACTCACGGAAGAGCCACTTACAGAACCCACGCCAAATAACGCCGCGGGCACCCAGCTGCTCCTTCGACACTCTTAGAGATCAAGCTTGTCAAGGCGTTTTGCCTCCGTCAGCCTCTGCTGCAGTACAGGACAAGATATTCAAGGGGTCAATATCTGTTTCTTTAAGCCTTTGGAAATCAAAGGCTGCGGCTGACAATGCAGCTTGAAGGTGCTCATTTCCCCCATGTAAGGTTATTTAAACAATGTGAGGTTAGAGACATTCTATCTTACATTATCCTTCTGACAGCACCTAGCTAAGAGAGTCTGTTTTCCCCCTGAGGATGGAGCAGTGATGCTTCCTGTGGCAGGTACAGGTGAAGACTTAGACCTTCTGGATGCTTCTTTACTGTAGAAGATGCTCTTCTTTGCACATAAAGCTCCTTTAAAACACACTCTTGAACCAAAGCAACATTTTAGAGACAGCAGTTAGAGGTGTGACAAAAATAGCTATCTGTTCTGAGTACTTCCTCCTCCAAGCACAAATAGGATCTACTTGTGAAGGGTTAGTAGATTCAACAGGGAGGACTTCTCAGTACCTACATTTCTTCTCAGTAGCAGGGTCACTCTCACTTCCAGGTGGTAGGAAGCTGCCTGCCCTTCAAAGTAGTTTTGTCCACGCATCTGCTACTAGGGTCACATAGACTCTTCAGTTTCATGGACCTAGAGCAGTTACATAGTATCCCACTAACTCATTTGAGACACTTCAGAATTTTATGCTATACAAAACTACTTTGCCTGCAGAGCAGGGTGGTCACAACAGGCCAGCACTGTCATCCAAAGCTTTTCTTGGCTTTGGATAAGCCCAAATTATTGCTGAATAATGGGAGAAATTTGAATTCAATGTAGTATTCATAAGCCAATGTTGAATTTATACACTGCAGTTTGCTGAGACCATTGAAACAAGAGAAGGAAGAGCTAATAGGTTGCAGGATCTGCCCAAATCCAAGAGTAGGGACAAGGACAGTGAGCTGAATCTAGTCCGTCATCCTCACAATAGCACCAGACAGACATTTTTATGCCACACTTGTGGCAACTAATTAGCAGAAAAATTGTGTTTGCAAAAACTGATCTTCCAATGACCAGCACGACACTCACGTATTGCAGATTAACTCCTACAAAAACTAAAGCTATCTATTGCAGAAGAAACATGGAGACAGTGGGAAAGTACTCTAAGTGCTTTAAGTGTGTAACACCAGCTGCAATTCCTTGTGATTTCACAGACTGTGCTACCCACATGAGCTTTAGCACTGGCATCAATTATTTACTGTGAAGGAAACTTCAAGAGAAAATAGTGTTGAGAAGAACAGTTCATGCATTGTATTTCTGTTTCTACAAGCAAATGACCTCTGCATCTCAGCTGTGCTGTTGGATAACCCTTCCAACTTTGCTATCATAACAGTTCAGCAGTAAAAAGTGTAAAATGCAAGGGAAGCAACATGTTGAATTACTTTTTTTTTTTTCCAATGGATGCAGATGACTTTCACAATTTTTCCTCTATTACACAGACCCAGTTTTTAACCACCTGAAGCATTTTTTAAATACAGTTAACATTTCAATGTTTAACACCCAAACTGTCTTTTGCAAGTAGTTTTTTTTTCATAAAATTTTAGCTATTTTTTCCCAAGTTTGCAAAATAGATCTACTTTCCTCATTTTACAGGACAGAGCAGTAAGTCTGAGAGGCAGACTTAGTGACAAGGCTATGAGGAGATTTCAGGTATTAGGATTTTAAATTTCTGAATTACAACTCCCAGGTGTTTTATGTAACCTTCCTTATGTAGCATTCAAAGCTTTGAATGTAGCATTCAAAGCATTCAAATATATCATGTCTATGTTTATATATTTAATATTTTCTCTCTAATGCTTTAAGAATTCCAAACCCTTTGCATCCTCAGATGCAAAACAGGAGAACATCTCTTTTTTCCAAACAAGGTCCACAATATCCAGAACAGAAAAAGAAGGGCTTGTAGAAATTCCAGTGTCTCAACAGGAATACCCTTCTTGTGCCCAGAGGTTGTCATCCCAGCTATGAGTGTCCAGAGAGAGGCCAGGCTTGCAAGCAGACATAGGATCTTTTATTTGACCAGCTCATACAGTGTAATAAACTTCTGGCTATTGGAAAATTATGTCTACAATAGGCTGGATTCTTAACCTCCTTCCTTGGCATATCTCCTATTTGCTCTCTGCTTTTTACTCTTATCTCCATTTTGTCTTGCAACTGAGACTAACTAGGCCACTTATTTTCAGAATTGATTTCAACATACTAGATTATGAAACACATTTGTGTATTGTAACACACCAGTAGAATGTTTTTTAAACAAGCATGCATATCCACACTGGGTAAAATCCCTACCTTCTCTAGCACCTTCACACTCCCTGCTGTTCTTATCTTTCCCTCAAATTCTGTTCCGTGTTTCTGACTACTCCCAGCACATCTGTGACTACAAAATAAAAACGACCTATCAGTAACTGGGTATTACCAGGTATTCAGAACATTCTGAAGTCATTGCATCACAAAGAACCACGTCCTCCAGTGGAAAGCATGTGTGGGGACAATAAATACACTCTTACATACTTAAACCTAACATCACAGACCCTGGTATGTCTCTCACACTGAAGAAATGCAAGGCATTTCCTTATACTATCAGGTAATAAAATGGTAGTTCAAGTAGAAAGGAATGTTAATTGGAAGGACAGGAAATTTTATCTCATTAGCAACACTTCTGAATTGCTGTCATGAGAAAAGCTGGTTAAATAGCAGAGCACTTCCTCAAATTGCTTTGTGCTTATTTCTACGCTTTTGAAATCAAATGTACTACATTAAGTCCTCAGAGAAATTTATCTCCCATTTGAGAGGGGAAGTACACAAGTGATCCATCACAGCTGCACAAGGAGTCTGAATTCTCAAATCTTGGCTATGAGCTCGCCTCTCCAAGAACCAGCTGTACCATTTCTTGCATACTTCTACAGCATCCAAGAAAAATATTATTACCATTCAACACATTTTTTTCCCCCTCATATTCATATTGGAAGCCATTTATGAAGCTATCTTGAAGCCAATGATTCTTCTCCAGCATTACCACATGCAACTCCTACACAGGAAGATCTGAACATTGATACTTGTATTGCAAGGAACATACATTCATCAGAAGTAACTCAGGCAAGCCCAAACTGAAATGTCACTACTGATTTTAAGACAACAAGGAAACTTCACAGGGGTATTTAACACTAGTCTAAATCTTTCTCCTGTTGGTATACCAAGGAGAGGAAGATATTCTATTTATTACTTATGAAAATTCCAGAAAGTCTTTGTACCTACAACCACACTCAAAATTTCAACTTAATAAAATAACTCAAGCCCTAACACCTTGTTAAGAACTTACCGAGAAGTACTGCTGGCATTTAAAAGGACGGCTGCTATTGCATTGCTTTTGCATTCCTTCCTCAAGGAGGCAGCAGTAGAGAAAATTACAATCTTACTGTATGATTAGTTTTAGGAAAAAAGCCAGTAATTTTGACAGTAATTTGTAAAAATAGTGTTGCTGACCTGTGTGAACCTGCATTTTAGCCTCCTTCCCTTAAAGCTTTATCAGGTGGGTGCAACTAGGCAATCTCTGAAGGTCCCTTGCAACTCCTACCGTTCTGCGAGTCTGTGAAATAGCCCAGATAAGTTTCTGTGCTGTGTCTGTGCTGCAGGTTCAAGCCCAGGTAAATATTAGCATCAGGCCACTCTTTCAGTTCTTGTCCAACCAAAAACACCTTATCAAGCTTACTTTATCCACACAGATACATGCATTCCTCAGGACACATTCCTTAGTTTTCCTTCTTGCAATGGCAAACACCCTTGATTCTTAGTGGATTTTACTTATAACAAAACCTCTCACACAGGGGGAAGCTGGCTGGAAGGTACAAAAACATTAATGGATATTAATGTTAAATAGCCTCAATAGTCTGTGCTTTTGCTGCATAGAGCAGGTGCTGCCTCAGTAAAAGTGCACACACACACAGTGCCAGTCCAAAGCAAGGAATGCTTTGCAGAGTTTGGGTCAACACCAGACCCAAGCTTCTGGGTAAACATGTATCTTACATGAAATGGTTTCAATGGTGTCTTCTAGATTCAACATATGTTTACCTCCTTAAAGTTCTAGATAAAATTCAGTATGAATCAAATAACTCAAAGCCACTAAGTGGAAATTACATTCAATTGCACTTTTTCAATCCATCTGTTGATACTTAAATTTCCTCATACAAAAAACTGTTTACACAGTTTTATAGCTTTTTAAAAGTCTTTTAAAGGCTGATCAGTCCTCTACTACCCAGTTTTGTTATACTAAAAACATTGTAGTGCACATGACACCACTTTTTTCCCAGTCTGGTATCCTGCTGGAAATAAGCAATTAGAAGGGCACCCCACAGTAAAGCATTGCTGAACCATGGTTTTATACAGTAACATTAGGGGATCATTTCTGTCCTTTATTCCTTTCCTAACAGTGTGGGGGTTTATGCTAGGAAGTAAAGGGCTGATGTTTTCACTAAATGACAGACCAGGATGGGCTCCTGAGGGTCAAGACTGCTTGGCATTCGTAATTACATATGTAAAATTAAGACAGATTTTTTATTTTTTCCCTACACATGCACAATTAATCTACACTGAATTGTCTGCCATTTCATGGTCTAGCCTTGCAACCTGTCTGCAATCTTTCAGACTTTACACCTCTCATTTATTCATCTCTAATTTATTCAAGATACCCAATACTTGAAAAAATTTCAGCTGCAATACTGGAAAGTTCCTTGTTCCAATGGCAATTAACATGCTAAAGAAGAGTAAGTCACCTGAAAATCTCTCCCAGTTTTAGAGCTTTATGCATTTGGATAGAAGTTCTGAAGTTAGAAAATAGCATACCTGGATTTTAATAAGCCTGCATGTGATTTAAAATATTCAATACCCGTTTCAGCATTGCTTTAGGAAAGAGGCAAGCTGTCATGGTCTGTACAACATTTCTTCCATTTCTACATGCCATTCCAGTGCACAGATGAAGTACAGTGGGTTCTTTCAGCTGCATGCCCACATTAAGATACTGTAAGGACGTTTTTGTCACCTCCCCAGAGCTAGATTAAGTATGAGAAGTACCGACCCATACAAATTAAACTAGTCATGCATATACAAAAGAAGGTGGAACAGAAGT
Source organism: Ramphastos sulfuratus (assembly GCA_013399055.1). NCBI lineage: Eukaryota > Metazoa > Chordata > Aves > Piciformes > Ramphastidae > Ramphastos > Ramphastos sulfuratus. Next base: position 499,329 of record WBNM01019593.1, read on the forward strand.
CATATGATTTGCCCCAAGACCAGCAGTCACAAAGCCCTACACAAACAAGCTAAACAAAACATCCCTTTTGTCACTAGGTAAATGTTTACAAGGGCTGCCAAGGTATTAGGTAGGGGAGAAAACATGCGAGTGAAGTGGGTCCAAGTTAAAGCTAATGCATTTATACCCAGTACTTACAGTAACAGTGAAACCCTCCATGTCACCAGCAACATTTGACAAAGGTGACAGAAGGTGAAGATCCATCTCCCAGGCCTCATGACCCCATAAATTTTACTATAAGCAGCCCACAGGCAAGCAATTCCTGTGCAAGATTCATTATTTGCAGCTACTGTGGAATAAACACATCACAGATTAATCAACAGGAATGAAGGACAAATGTTTTGAACCCTTGCAGGTTTTCCATGGAAATTTGGAAATCTGGATTTCCATGGAAAATTTGCTGCAGAGCAGGGAGCAAAGGAAGGAAACATTTCAGACTGTTATGAGATCAGAACCCACTTAGCTGCCCAAGAGAAAGACACCATGAAGCTGATTTACCTTTACACTTAAGAGTAAGAGGATACATCCTTCCTCATTTTTACATATGGGACAAGGTAATTGAGTAAACTGTTTTATTTCTATATCCATTTATTATTCCAGTCTGTAAAAATATAAGACTAATATACAACTACATCTAGCTTGATTTTGTAAAATCAACCTTCATTCAGTGAGATACCAATGTACATTATACATTAAAGTTGTAAGAAAAATACTGATATTTCACATTTTAAACAAGTTCATTCATGTAAAAATCACATTGCAAGTAAAATTTAATTAGAAAATACATAATATTCACAAAAATACACATGTTAAAGACAGCTTGTGAGAACATTGTCCTAAATTTAATTCAGCTGTGGAAAAAAAAATAAAAGTATGATTCACAGTTAGGCTTGACTTATCCAGTACCGTAGCAGAACTTCAAAGTAAATGCATCTTAATTTTATTAATAATTTGTTCTTTTTCCTATTAAGGTGCACTTAAATCTCCCAGTTGCAAATAAGGAATGACTTGTCCCCCCACTGTGCATGTACACAACATAACACTAGTCCAAAGGAATTTTAGTTGTCCATTTCAAAATAATTTTGATATTTATAAATTAATTTATAAAATTTGGATTGAAAATACAGTGTACATAGACAGGATAGAGAATACACAAAGATTACATTAATAGCAGCGTTGTATTGTCAATCATGCATAGCATCCTCACTATCACTTTTGGATTTTTTTTCCCCCCCTCTCTTTTTTTTTTGTTTTAAGCTAAGGATAAAATCTATATAAAACAGTCAAGCCTTTAAGTATTTTCTTCCAGGGAGAAAACTGTAAAGATGTTAAAAATTTAGGAGGTAGTGAAGAAAAGGCTAACAATATCAGCGTGTTTTAAAAAAACCTTATACTGAACCCCAGTATCATTTCTATATAAAATTAAGTTTAGCCACTTGTAATCAACCACTGATCATACCAAAGTAACAATTTAAAAATATTCTGTAATTAACAGTGTATGCATTAGTAAGATATGGAAGAACTTTAGAAACTTTATGGTAACTGCAGCATTAAGCAAATACATGCTGTGCAGTCTGTCACTGTAACTGTAAATACACACTTCAACCCCTCCCCACTTAGGTTTATTCTTTAATGTTTTTATTAAGTCCCAAATGCTTAGTTTTACTATGTTACCAAATTTCTGTAGAATAGAACATGATGTGTGGTGTGTCAAAAGGAATATCCTTTCTCATTCTGGTTAGTAAGTTTGCAGGAAAGGTCCCAAGAGATGAATTCTCATGTAATTTAGAGTAGGACCCTAGTTACATTTCTGCAAGTCCTTAATACTGGCATTTAAATTCAAAATATTCATGCTTCCGGTATAAGTACAGATTAGGTAACACAGTTTGGCAGCACACTAACCTTAGGTGTTTGTACCTATGCAATGTTACTTTGCAACACTCCTATTCTCAGACTCAAGCTTCCTGCCACCCAAGGTGGCTCAAAGCCACTATGCAAGCTGCAAATACTCATGCACCACATCAGACCCATCGTGCATTTCCACTGAGTGAAATACCTGCATGAAGTACACTATCAGTTCCTTCTCTGTATCTGTGGGCCTCATTTCTCATCCAAGTGCCTTTAATCCTTTGATTCTTCACAATACATTCAAGTAAACAAAAGGCACAGAAGTGCAAACTAGCATAATAAATGAAAGTCACCCTCCACTGATGATTTCATACAGGAAGGAAAGTCTTTTGATAATGGAAAACAAAACACAAAACATTTTAAAGTAAACAATCTTCCTTAAATAAAGGAAGCATAGAGCAGCACTGACAGAAAACATGTATATTCAACATCTACATGTTGCAGAACGAACATGTATTTTCTTCATTTCACACTAACTGTAGTTACTTCATTTTTCATAATTATCAGCAAAATAAAACACTCTGAAATTCTTGCTCACATTGAAAAAGATCCCAAGGCCTCTCCAGATGCTCACTGAAGAAACCATAAATAAAATCTGACAAAGCAGAACTCTAACCTGCCTCTGCCAAGTACCACTGGTTGTTATGCTAGCTTTCCATAAATCAGAATGAGTATCTTTGACACCTACGAGACTTGAACTCCAGTGGTAGTGAAGGCTTGAAAATACTACTGCTCATGAGATGAATTTACAATTTCAATATAGTAAAATTAAACAGCAGTAACTTCTGAAGGAGTTTTGCTTACTTCATTACAAAGATCTCAATCAATATATTTTTAGCCTCTGTTGTCTTATAAAGGCCTTTACAGATGCCTTAGCAATAAGCTTACAGTTAGTTTCTTGTTAGTAAAATTGCCAGAGGTAGGTATTTCCTCAAGACAGACAGAGGGGAAAAAAAAAAAAAAAGCAGTTAGTCACTTTTCCTGCTCATTGTATCTTCCCACAGGATAGAACATGCTGCCAAGAAGCTAGACTGCTGGGCTCTGGTAAGCACAGTGCCACAGTATAGAGCTGATAGCATCCTACTTCTTAGAGGCTGACAGACTGCTGGATCCCTGGTGTGAAGCTCCATTCACCCTTCTAACCAGTCCAATTAGTCCCCATCTTATTTACCTGCCACAACTTACCTTCCCAGAGAAGGGTCTGGCTATGAACTGAGCGCCAAAGTGGCAAAAGCAGGAGACAAAAAGGGGAAAAGAGAATGGTAGAAGCATCTCCCTGCAATTCTTCCAAATGTTTGCAGCTGGTTACACACATACTTATGCACTTAAGATATCAGGACTCTTCATCAGTATTTTGTTTTACCTATATCAATTTGGTACTATTCCAAACACCCAGCCAGTGTGTGCATAAAGATCAGCATTTACAGTTTGGTTCATTATAATGAATAACTTAGTATCACATGGCTCAAGTGAGTTCTACCAAAGCCTCATTCTGATTTAAAACTGGTTTTTAATCCAAAGATTGTACTGAATTCATGGTGTTGTGAACTTGTTCAGGTCTGAAAAAAGTAACTTTTTACAAATTTCAGACTCATTACAACAAACTTTAGCTGGTAGAAACTTCTACAGCTTCTACTAGGCCTGTGATTTTAAGGTAGATTGTTATTTTACGTCCATAATTTGACTTGTTTGAAGTTTACTGGAATTAGGAACTAACCCACCAGTAGCCTTGAATACTGCAAACTAAAATGGGAATGGGTCTTTGATGCATAAGTGTTAAGACTTTCACATTTGAATTGCAAAACCATAGTCATTAAAAGTAAGCTTATCTGGCTATTAAAAACAGTTAAGGTACATGACTAATGAACCTGTGGTTGCACATTCACTTACAGTCAACTTCAGAAGCCCCCACCTTCAAATCTTGACTGTTGCCAAGTTGCTGACCACTATACTACCACATAACCTTATTGCTCAAAGTGTCAGTCAAGGAACTAGACCAACCACAAGTATGTCTTCCTGCTCCACCCCATGCTTATTTTTCAGTTTGCTTATAAACAGAGCCACCCAAACAGGTCTACAGCTAAACAACAGTCCAGAACAGGAATGAAGTGGCTACAACAGCTCCATCCTATGTAAGCAGCATTTCAGATGAACATGAGACCACAGTACATCAGACAACCTCATACAATAATGGAAGTTTTCTTCTACAGAACCAGTAGTACTCTGCATTAAAAAACAAACACACCACCCCCCTCCAAAAAAAATAACCCCAAACCGTCCCCCCAGAAAAACCCCAAACCAAGTACTTCTAAAAGAAAGCTCACAGCCATCTCTTAGCTATCCTTCATTTTGAGCTTAAAATTTTCCTCATTTGATTTCAGTCCTTTATCAATCGTTGTTCACCTTTGTGAAGTATTTACATTGAAGTGCAGAATTAACGCAAGTTAGTCAAATTATGTAATTTTGAACTTCTCGTACTTACATCTTCCCTCCTTTTAATCTAACTGCAGTGCTTGGTGATAGAGAGGTATAACATTTATTACATACTGAGCCAAACTATAATATGTATGGCATCTTTATGGAATAGAGAGTACATCAATGTAATTTCATAGTGTTATTATAGTTCCATCTTCTTCTAATGGCTTATGCTCTGGATCTGGTACTTCAAATTCCATGCTAATGCTGCCTGCTGAATGATTCAAGTTCATCTCATTGGAAGGAAGGAATCCATTTTGTGTTGACTCATGGACGAGTTCAATTTGTGTCAACAGTTCTAGGCTTTCAGTGGTAGGTGCAGCTTTTGGAATCTGTTGCGGCTCACCACTATCTTCAATAACAATGTCCTCTTCATCGCTCTCCTCTTCTCCATGCAATAAATTTGCTAAAATATTTGGTGTGCTACTTGGAAGGCTAGATTCAGTAGACTGGCCAGAGCTGCCAGAAGTCCGACTGTTCCTCACGACGTTATTTCTCTGGTTTGCTGGTCTTACTGTAATGATCAGGTTACGACTGTTTGCAATCATCATGTCTGTAACCTGATCAAGGCTTTTTCCTGAAACCTCTATTCCATTCACCTCCAGTACTTCATCATTGACAGCCAGTAAGCCCGTGCTTTGAGCCAGGCCTCCAGGGACGAGCCTAGATATGAAAATCCCTGGAACTTTCTCTAATCCATGTGGCGTTACTCTGACACTAGAACCATCTCGTATATAGAATCCAAGGGGTTTGTCAGTTCCGTACTTGTAGAGTCTTACCCTGCGATGGGTTTCTGGAAGAATGTCTACATCTATAATAGAAGACACTGGTCTGAAATCCTGTGGCATGCTAATGACAATATGTGGTTTCTTCTTGTGATTATCTGGACGTAACACATTTGATAAGACGTTTTTCTTCCTTGTCATAGTATCCGTACCGAAGGCACTGTAGTCTGCATCTTCTGTAAGACATAGCAGATGAGTGATTAGATCACTTTACATGGGGTCTGTACTTCAATGCTATCAAGGTTTAGCTTAGCAGAATGAAATAGATAATCTAGAAAGTTTCCGGCTTGCTATAGTAGAAACATTGCTCTCTAGACACAAAACAAGCTTTAAGGTTATGAGATTTAAAGTTTGCGATACTGTTGATTCCTTTCTAATAAAGGCAAGGCAGTACACAAAATTAAAGCATGTTAGTAGACACACAAAGAACTGTATGCTAGGTGTTTGAGAGAAAGGTTAGAATGGAAAGAGTATGTTCCTAGAAACATTTTAATTTTATTCAGAGTAATTCCACTTGTTAGTTTTCTCTCCTCAGGTTTCAGATCATTGGAAAAGAAAGAATGAAAAAGGGAAAGCAGCCAGTGTGGCTATTATTGCCTAGTTCCTGGAAGCTAGCCAAGTGACCTGGATTCAAACTCCAGAAAGCTTATTCCATTCTGTGCTCCCTCCCCCACCCCCAGCCAATGTAGGTAAAATGGCTGTGGAGCAGAAACAAAGAGACCTTGCATACAAGTATTTCAAGCAAAACTGTTCTCCCAAGCAATGCTGTAACTGCCACAATTTGATACAGAATATGCAAATGACTTGTGCAAGTCACAAATACTTCCAATGGAAGACAAAACACGTTCTGTGGAAGCAATTCCAATCTGTGAAATGCCCATACACCAAAGCAAGCTTCCAATTTTTCTTTTTAATATGCTACAGCTTTCCAAAATCACCGAGCCAAAACATACTCAGATCCAGGTTTCCTTGGATTTATACTTGCATTTTTGCAACATTGTAGAGATTTCTTCTGCAGCAGATAAAAAACCAAAAACAAACAACAGTACTGGTCTGTGCTAACCCTGGGACTCAGGGAAGTTGGAATTTCTTTGTATTGTCACATTAAGATGCCATTGGTGCAGTCAGGAAAGTACAAGAATCACTATACATTTCAATCTGTGGATTGAAACAACTATGGAAATGCTATCCTAGTGTGAAATTTCAGAAGAGCTGTCAATAACTGATGAAGAAAGTACCCTGAAAGTTGGGAAGTCATAAGATTGTTTTTAACTTGGCTAAGATGCAGATATACAGACACACAGCAGTTAGGTTTAGACTCCTTAGATGCCTTAAACAAAATATAACTAAGCAGTTGTGAGGCAGCAGTCTAACATTATTTTGGCAGGTAGTACTAACTCCTTCATTAACCAGACACTAGAGCTGCCAAAAAAAAGATGTTTGGGGTTGGCTTTTCTGTTCATTTGTTTTTTAAGAATAGATTGATTGGTCTACAAAGGCAGCCTTGGACTTAAACATTCTAAACGATAATGGTCAAAAGAAATGTAAATTAGCCCACAAAAAGAAATCCAAAGGGATTTATTATAAACTCATGCCTTGTGTGTACACAACAGTAATAAAATAGTTCACCAACATGGTTTAAAAAAATGTGTCCTGATGGCCTCATTTACATGCCTTAATTTTTTTGTTTAAGAAAGATAACCATATACTCAGGGAGGTAAAGCTGTTTGCTAAAGACAGAACACCTCTCGCATAAAAGTTTACAGATAAAGTTGTTCAACAGTTTGACAAAAATAAGATTTCTGAAGGCAGCTGAGTTTACTCAGCCACACTACACTCTGGAGTCATTTTTGTGGCAATCTCCGTTACTTTGAGAGCGACACAGATGCCTCTCTAGATTATTAACTGCATCTTGCATAGCTCATTTTCCCTTCTGCTCTTTCTCAGTTTTGTCCATCTTTTCACCCAGCCTGGTGTTTCTGCAGGTTACTAAATGAACAACAGCAGCACTAATACAAATTGTTCCACATGTCTGGCTTCAGCACATACACCCCACACTGTTCTCCTTTCACACCAGACCGTGCGTATCAACAGCACCCTAGGGACCTTTCTCTCCCACTTCACCTACTGAGATAGCCTCTGTAAAATTTGCTTTCTTTTCTGATTAGCATCATGAGGTAAAAATGATCCCAGATCAAGGAATGGGACAGCAAGAACAGGATGCAGCTTAACAGAGTGCAAAGTCCTGCACCTGGGATCAGACGCCCAAAGAGCCCAGCATAGGCTGTTATGTATGTGGCTGGGGAGCATCCTGGTAAAAGGGACCTGAGGGTCCTGGTGAACAAGCTGAACACAATTCAGCAGCAAACCATGGCAGCAAAGGCGAAGTGGATCCTTGGGCTGCACCTGCAGGGGCATTCCTAGCAGATACAGAGATGTGACCAACCCATCGCTTGGTCGTTTCCAGGCCAAAACTGTAGTACACCCCCAAAAAAGCAAACTCATCATTTTCTCTGTAAAATGCATTTTGGGATATCTAACTAACTGAAGATCAGCCATTAAAAATCCTGCACTCCACTGCTGAAAGCTCACATGTTGATTTTTCAGACAACATGGAACAATTTTTTTAATGTTTGCTTAAAATTTATGATCAAAGAAACAGGTGTGAGAAGTTTTGCCCTTATGTCTACTGACAACCCATCCAACCAGTTTTATGTTCAACATCTGGTCATTACACTGGGATGATTTTTGCAATTTAATGAGTTGACATAGCTTCTCTTTTTATTTGGAGCAACAATTGCTTACTTAACATCTTGGGAAGGGCAATTTTGAAGATACAAGACAGCAGGGCCTTGCTTTAAGTATCTTTTTCTGTTGAATGTGAAGTAACACAATGACAGCAAGAAAGTGATAGTATAGGTAAAGATTTTAGATAAACAATGGTCATCTGAGTATTAGAATGAAGAATGTTAATGAGTGCAAAGGTTTTTTTTTTTAGGCCACATATTTCCTTCTTTCCCCCCCCCCCCCCGCCGCCAGCAGCTGGTATGCATCACAGTGATCTCAAAAAGTATGTAAAAACATTGTACAGTGCATGCCTAAGTATGCAGGTTTGATCCTTTAGACCTCTGGCTTTAAGGCTGCACAAACAATGGCAAATTCAAAAAGACTACACAAAAGTATCCCAAGTGCCAGACAGACATTGCGTGGACAAGAAGCATCATTCCAGAAGCTTCACCACTTTCTGGTTTGTACTGGTGACATGCATTTCTAGGCATTTAACACTGCACTGCTCCAGAAGAACTGTTCTTTGGGAACTTCTCCAGAGCACCAATGAGTAAGTTGGAAGCATTTCGACTGATTAGTTCCACATTGTTCAGACCTTAAGCCATATTATGCCTTTTTTCTCTTTCCTTCAGACTAAGGTCCTCTAAAGAAAACATGAAAATTGCACATGCACCATTTATTTGTGTTACAGTGCAAGTTGCTGATGAAAACTATGATACAGATACTAACATTTTGGTACCAGCAAATAACTAGCTTTCTACTGCTTTTACAACAAGAGCTGGTTTAGAAACAGTACACCAGAAACCAGCATATCAAAACATTGTCAGTACTGATGTTCTTACAAGTGGTCTTCTATGTGCATTGCAACATAAAACCTTGAGTTTGGAGGTTTCCTCCTTAAATTCAAAGTGCAAGCATTCAAATTCTTGTCAAAGAATCAAACATATTTGATTTGACATAATGTGTATCATATCCAATGTTTTCAGCTTGCCACAGTGGGCTCTAAGACTTCCTTACCTTCACTGGAGGCCACCAGGATCTCTCTTCTGCCACTCAGTCCTACTTTACCTACATGGTAAGCTTGGCATATACCAGCTATACAAACACATACACATTTATCACATCCAAGAAGTAGATTTACTGTGTTTCTGCAACTGTCCAGTACATTTGTGCTGTTTACTCAACAGTTAGGTCCAGAACTCTTCACAACTTCCTTCCCCACAGAGAAATGACAGGTCACAGAAGTCACCCAGCCTGCCTTCCCACAACTACCAGCTGGGTAAGGCTTAAAATTTTTGCTTAAATCAAAATTTTCACAGTTAGTAGATAAACATAGAGATCAGTTGCAAAAGGTCTGGCTTTGAAAGAAATACTATGTCAATATATCTGTATGTGAGCTAACAGATTCCAAACTGTTTTTTAAACAAAAGGCACAGTCAGAAAAACATTTATTGGAAGAAATATGAACTTTAAAAGCCTCTTTCAGAAGACAAATATACAATCAGAAAGCTTAACTCCAGGCTGGTGCTTTTTGCTCTTAGAAACTTCCTCTGCGAGTTACACGACACATTGCTGAAATAAAAGCATCCCAAAATTGCAAGCCATGTGTCAAAACATTTAAGAAGCCAGAAAGCACCAGAGGGTAGATATTTCGCATTGTGACTAGACTTAGTCTAAAAATTCAAACCTATCACAAACCTTAAAATATGCAGTTAAAGTTACATAATTTGTGGCAAAAAGAAAGAGCAAAAGGCTGATGAAAACTCATCTCTCCACATTTCAGCCAAGAAGCGTGACTCTGTTTAACCTCTCTTCCACTGCTAAACAAATTTTCTAAAGCAATATTCTCAAGTACAAAAGCATCTTTGTTCTGGCACCTAGCTAAGCACTTTAAAGCTGCAGTGGAAAATATTTTGGCTTAGAGCCAAAGGACAAGGTGTTAACTACAGATAGTGCTAAGGAGAACGTCCACATAGTGCAAGAATGATTTTTTTTCCCCCAGCAGTTTCAAGCTGGCACCAATTTGTATATACTTATTATATAAAACTTAAATCAAAAGCCCAGAAATGCCAAATCTGGGTTCAATTTAACTTTGTTCAAGGCATTTAAAATGCTTTCCTAATCTATCTGCAGAGCCACATAGCTACCCTGTCAAAAACTAAATTTTCACCCCCTCCCTAATCATTAGTGCATTGGAATACAGATAGAGACTAAAAAAAAAAAATTAAATCACAAGAGATCTTACAACTTGTGACTCAATAAGAGACAACAAAACATGGTTTAGGAAACTAACTTGGTTTTAGGAAAAGGACTCCAAATAGCTAAAGATATTCCATAGAGCTGTTAAAGCCAGCTCTTTTCACTAAAATGAAGCTACTCAATGCATAAAAGTCTCTCTCAAGAGGCACAAATGAATTAACCAAAGTCCCTTTTTTTACTATAAACAGCCTTGTACACACAGAACTTGCAGGGGTTGTATATTGTAATTTAACATCCCACAAGTGAGTTTTAAGGACATTATAAGGAAACAGATTTTAAAGTTATCTCTATTATCCTTGTATTTACAATGCAAAGTCCCCCATACTGGACTACCCTTCAGGGCCTGTGTGGACTATGTCCCCTCCACCACTTTATCTTCAGCAGCATTTTTCTCACAGACAGAGTGACTCCCATACATCTGGATTTGATCATGATACATCAGTTTAACCTTTAGATTCCAGATGTCAGTGTGAGCACTACCTGTTAATCTGTTAAAACTGCAGAGTGAATTCCAATAAGTGACTGTTTTCCACAAATTCATAGCTATTCTTCGCTTGTATAATATCAAGCTTCAGTTCATATTTAGCACTGGAGTAGTTTAAAATATTTTCAAGTAATTCTTCTAATTGTGTTTAACTGAATAAGGGGAATAATGTGATTTGATTTAATTACAGTTTCTCTAGGTTTCCTACCACATTAGCCAACACACAGATCTCACTTTGGCATAACATTTCTGAACTTTCAGAGTCACATTATCACAATTGTCACTTCTTAATAACATTGCAAAAGCATCTCGTGGTTCCCATTTCAACCCCTTAAGGCATTCCTTGCATGCAATATACTAAGAAGTCGATACTCTTTACCCTAGATTTTAGTGTAGTTTGCTCATACTTTAGTTTTCCATAAATTGTATTCAACTTCTAAATAAGCAAGATACTATAATAAATTTTCCTGTCTTCTAGGACAGCAAAACCCCTTTCTCTTCCCTACAGTGGTTTTTGTCCAAAGATCTTAAATTCCCAACTATTATTGCTGGAAATTAAAAAAAAAGGGCAAAGTTCTATTAGAAAACTTCTGGATTTTTTTTTTCAGATTTAAAAGAATGTGTGAAAACCACACAATGCTTTGCAGGTTGAAAAGTAACTTGTGTCGCTTCTTATAGTTCCAAACCAGCACAGAGCAAAGCTGCCCCATCACTAGCAGGTATTTGTTCAGATGTTAGATTTTCACTCTGAGGTACAGCCAATACAGATCTGTGCATTTGGATGAATTTATCACACCTCAACAAATTATGCTGCACAGCCTATGACACATCTCTAATCACATGCAAATTACCACAGTTAAAATACAGAATCAACTTATTTTCTTATTTTCCATCAAACTAACCTCTCTATTTATGGCAAAGATGCTAATGGAATCAAAGCCTCAATTTAATCAACAGAAATTATCAAAGTGGTCACAGCTAATTCAGAACAAAGCACAGTGCCGGACTCAGATGCCAGCCTGGATTCTTTACTCCCTAAAATTCTACAGCTTGAAGACTCCAGTCTCAAAGCGAAGGTGATGACAACTGATACTTTCTACATAGCTTTTCCTGCCAATCAGTTCTTGGCATGATACAGCTAAGTGCATTGATCTTACTTTCAGTTCTGTGCTTTATATCAATTATTATCAATTATTATCAACTTCTGATAGCAGAGTAACAATAAATAATCCATCATGTTTTAAGTAAAGGCACAATGAAAGTATAAGGTGTTACACTCAGCATTAAACATGCAACACTAGGAATGATCTAAAAACATATGGTGTTAAAATACAAACTCAATAATCCCTGACAAAGTGGCTTATCTGTTCCTGTCATATGGCTACTGTAGGAGATTAAATGGAATCATAGACCCTTTTCTACCTCAAGATTCTATTAAAGCAAATAGTTTGTCCCTTTGGCAATTGAGGACTGAAAACACAGGCCTTACTGACTATACTATCCTCAACAGAAAAGAAACACACGCATTTTACCAGCACCACAGCAGCTGGCAAGCAGCCAAACTGGTTTTGAATATTGTTTTTGTGTCAGCCTGTTGTAGAGCTTATTCATTTCTTGGAGTGGGAAAGTTGATAAAAACTTCTGATGTTCAAGTATTTTCTAAAGAAAATAAGCCTGTCTTAAGAACAAGCAGAAACAGTCACATCTTTATAAAAGAGCTAAGCAATAAGTAGTCTGCTGTTTGAAGATATGGACACACAATGTATGCACACACACATTCTTCTCCACTGCAAGCAAGGAGAAAAATACCAAATGCAGAAGTCAGGTTTTACTGATGTCTCCGGATTAAAAGTTTCAAACCACACTGCTACATCTCTTGCCTCCCTTTCAGTTCTAGATATTGAATATGTTCTCCTGGACAAGAACAAATACATCAAATAATGCAAGATTGTTTTTTGGCTCCTTCATGAACAGAAGCAGACATCAGAAAGAACTGTGCCAGACAACCAGAAGTTTCTGTCTGGAACACATAATTTTGAAAGGCCAACTAAGAAACAAGCACCACTCACATTTGTGGTTTGCTAAACTGAAATAAGCTTGTCATTTTGAACACTTCAGAATGTTTTATTAGGAAAGTGTGATAAAAGTAACATACTGTAAAGTTAGTATTCAAGTCATACTGACATTGAATACTTCATGTAGTAAGACTTCCAAGATTCCTTTCCATCCTGAAATGGTCTCTCCTTGTCTGATCAAGATCAGAATTTTTAAGTGAAGGGCATCTAACACAAGGAACAGAAAATCCTAAAGATGTAGAAGTTTATTTGCTTATGTAAAACTAGGGAAAAAAACATTTGCCAGAGACTTTAACTGAATTAAATGTAAGTGAAAAAGCACAAAGTATAAATAGGTTGCCTGAGGAAGCTCTTGCAAGAAAACGGAGTTTTGAATACCTTTAATGATTCATAATTATGACGGAATTCAACATGATGAAATAGGATTGAAAGGTTTTTTCCTGCATGTGTCACTGTTTACTGCAACACAGCCTAACTAGCTAAAACAGATGACTCATGTACTTCAAATGCACTCACCTTTTCTCTGAATGAAAATCCTGAGTAGAGGATTGGCTGTGGAAACTGCTTTATGATAGTTGTCATCGTTATTGATAGGCAGCAGGTCTCCATGAATGTCCGTATATCCGACTAGAACGTCAACGTTTGGTATCTTGTGCACATGCTGCAGTAATCCATAGAACTCCTCAAACTTCCCAGGTTTGGATCTCTCCAGAGAAAATCGTCGAAATTCTGCTCCAAACTAGGATAAAATATATCTTACATCATTACTGTAGAACTCGAACATCCTTGAGCAACAGAACAGTTTGAACGGCAAATCAGAAATGTTACAGAATTAGAAGTGCACTAAAAAAAAAACAAAACAAAAACACAACAATAATGTGGAACTGACATTAAAAGGTCAGTTTAAACTGCAAGGGGAGGTGTTTCCAAAGTTATAACTCTTTTTAATCCTGATAAAACAAGTGCTTTTTTTGAATATGCAGACATTGTTTCCACTGTTCTGTTTAGGTCCAAGTATTCACTAATAAAGGAGCATGACAAACCAGTGCAAGAGCAATTGCGGAGTCTTATATGCTTATGAAACACCCTTCTCTTGGTAAGGGGAGAATTCATACCCATAAGTGATGCTGGTGGCTCAGAAACGAGATGATGATTAACCTCTCATGGTATGTGACTACCTGGACGTTTCACTGCGCCTCAGAACAGTATGTATAGATTGTTGTACACCTGTGGTAAGCCTATGCAAGGCTGCACAGTTTTCAGATTCCCTGGTGGTTTGGACAAGAACTAAAAAACCCTCTTTGATCTGAATACTATAAAGAAGGACTGCTGCTTTTTAGTACAAACTATGTGCAGTAAAGTTTTAGTAAGCTGATCCTACCTAAAGGGAGATATAAAGGAGGCAACCAGCCATTACTCCTTAAGAGCACTCAGATTTGCCTGCATGATCAATATTCAAATCTTGTCTGCATAGTCTTAAAATATGGTATCCACAGTATCAAACTGACAAAACCACATTTTATCACTAGCACTGTGCTTTCGGGAGTAGCATTTACTTTCCCAGTCCACTTCACCCTCAGCCTAAGGAGTGAAAACACAGTGCTAGCTGTGATTCAGTGTGGTCAGCATTTGATATAGACTAGACAAATTGTAATTTTATCATTTATAACTGGTAAAATTGTAGTGTTCTGCCCAACATGGGCAGAATCCAAAGCAAACAGAATATGAGACAAAAATTGCTCCAAAACATCTGTATCAGACACACACAACATACCAAAGATGTTAAAAGAAATTGAGAGAACAGCAGCCAGGCTGCTAAAAGCAGACCAGCTTAAAAGAGTAATAAACTAATCAGTAAAAAAATAGGGGAAAAAACCACGAAGAAACAAAAACCACCCAAACCAAAACATCAAGCCAAAAAAAGTCAGTTGGCAGCACTTGTGTGACATACAGCTGACAAAGATCTTAAATCATTTGTTTAGCAAGTTTAGTTTTAAGAAGAATAGAAGGGCACATGGAACAAAATACTCAGTGAAAGTTTGAGCCTCAGTATCACATACTTGGGTATATGTTACACATCACAGATATGAAGGTGCACATTACCAAGCCCCTAGACCAACCCTTACCTCACGCTGATTACAACCTTTTGGAGAACAAAAGCAGTAGAGTTCTCACATACAAAGGAATGAAAATAAGACGACAAGGGCGCCATTGTTAGCACATTAGCACCGTGTTAACTCCAACACAGCAAAACAAGCTACGCCTTCCAGCACTCCACCTTCCTCAAAAAGTTTCAAATACAGGAATTATCTGGGAATACTGCTCTTCTAGAAATACTCCAATTATAGTAACATTAGCTAACAATAAGGCAGATGGGATGATTCATACCTGCTTAGAAGAAAAGCAAAGAAAAGCCCGTAGGAGGAACTCTCATCACGTCAGAAGCAGCACGCTTAATCATGACGTCAATTAAAGACTATCCCGTGTTTCTCAAATCTTTCCTCAGCTATGTGAACAATGAATGCCACAGGATCGCCCATGCATTACATCAATTTTAGTTGTTTGGCTTTGAAAGTCTACATAGTTTAAATATAACTCAGTGATAAACGTTTAAAAAAGCCAACCACCTTTGTCAGTTTGGAGTAAACGCTAAACCTTCCTGCAGCAAGCAGGGTTAGATATCAAATGTGTGATTTTTTTTTTCTCCCACATGATTTTCATACATAATTGGTGCAAACAGCAAGAGATTAATAATAGTGTTCTCTCCTTACTTGCCATATGCTCAATGCTGTCATAAAGAGGATAAAAAACGATGCCATTTTATCCTTGGCTTTAACCTCTGAAGCATTTTCATTTTACATCAAGTGCTGCACTCTTAAATGGGCTGCAGTTCAAACTTAAGTAGTTTAGAGGATATGAAAGATTGGAAGAGACTAATTTAAGAAGAGGAGGTTTCCTGCCGCCTGAGCTCTTTACAAATGCATGCTGTTACACTGGTAACTCCTCTGGGAAAACACAGTACAAGTCATGTCAGCACACTAGGAAGTTACTAGAGATACTTAACTAAGACTTACTTATGAGAGTCATCTTTAAGTCCTCTCTTAACACAGCACACTACTGCTAAACCACAAGTCTCCAATAACAACAGAACATGAGCTACAATCACCATATCTGTTATCTTAGCATATTACACCTCATTCTGCAAAACAACTTTATTCTGAAAAAAATATACTACCTAGAGTCATAAGAGAGAGGCGGGGGGGAAATGGAATTTTGTATCTAGAGAAATACGAATTTATTTTGGGGTTTTTGTACTATCACCAGGAACTGTAGTTTAACTCAAGCATTAAATATTTGCCATGATGAGATAAATGGGAAACTGGAATTAATATACTAAGGGGGTTCCCCAGGACAAGTTCAGACTAGTTAACCAAATTGAATAAACTAGACTAACAAAAGGATTCTACTCATATAACTGCAGCTACAGTCGGGCTGTGCTGGCACAGCTTTGTCAGCTGGAGCATGATTATTGATCTGGAGTATCTAAATAAAGAGCTGTACATCGCTGACAAGCCTTCAAAGCCCAGATCAACTCCACAGTAATGGTCCCCCCCACAAGCCTTCCTTTTTTTCTCATTAGAATGTATTATTTTCATAAAAGGAAGATGATTCTTTGCTCTATTAAATTAAGGTGCTGTTAAATAATGCATTAGCGACAAGTAGTTCTAGGAATGCCTTGAAACCTCCTTCCTAATATGCACTTAAGAGACAGTCCCTATTCATTACAACTTCTACACCTCTCTGTACAAACACCGAAGAGCACATCTCATAGATGATCCCGAGATACATTTTAAATCAAGGAAACGCAGACAATGAGGAAACAGTAAGCCTGGAGTTTTGCGCTGAGACAACAAGTATTTTTTTTAAAAAACACATTGTACTGATTGTTTTGAATCATACAAGAACAGAGATGAGAAAGAGACTTCAGCAACCACAGAAAAAGCTATACTTAACTAGTATTTAAAACCGTAGCTACTGGCAATTCCTGTGCTTTCCGAGTTTGTCTACATGAAAGCTAACTTTACTCTTCAAAGAAATCATCATCCAAGCTCTAGAGACCAAGTACACATTTTCTAGAAGTTTCAGCACTGTTATCTTTAAAAGAAAACCCACAACAACAACACAGGTCCTGACCACTTTACCTATACATTCAATTAGCAGGAAAGGAAGAGACAGAATATAGACCACAGACTGTAAACCAGTTTAAAAAACGCCCACAAGAGATTTTTCTGCCAATGGAAGAATATTCCCATGTAGGTGTGCTTGCAGTTTGCCTAGATGAAGAGGTTTTAAAACTCGAACTATAGACATTTATTTAACTACTAGCTTGACACTACACCTAATACTGCACATCCAAAGCTTTTCAAATTGTTAACTGCAGAATGACACATCAACAAAATATTACAAGTCGGAACAAAAATCTAATTTATTTCAGAACATCAAAGTCTTGTCGGCAAGACTTTGTCTAACTGGCACATGAAAAATTCACAGTACGAAGAAGAGATGCAGATACATCCAAGAGCATTTACAGAATTGAGCAAAGCTCTGACAAGAAGAAACTGTTGGCATAAGCCACACTCTTAAAACAACTGCCAGTGTAGAATTCTCGGAGTCTCTAAGAGATGGCAAGGTCTACTAAGGTAAGTTACCCAGGGCTTACCTCTGCCAAGTAGTGCAAGCTATGCTCTACCTCACCAGAAAAAAAAAAAAAACCAGGATGGGTCCTAAGGTAAAGCAATGCGCTATTTTTTAAATTCAGAAGAACATGTCTTGGAGTTTGAATGGCAACTCCAAGTATCCCTTTTGGCCCGGATATCCCAATCTTCACACAGACATCTACTTCTGTCTGTTTTCTAATCTATGCAGAAACCAAGGGGTCAACTCCACAAAATTGTTTTGTTTTTGTTTTTTTAAACACTTGAAAAATACTTACTCCCCCTGGCCTCCAGCAGACAGCGCACTCAATAAGGGTCACCATCATTTAACTGCCCCTACCTTAGCCCTGCACAGCTGAGCAGCCTGAGGAGACCAGAGAGAGCTGGCTGGAGGAGGGACAAGCAAGAGGGGAAAGGAACCGGAGGACCACCACGTCCCCGTGCCCAGCGGCCTGAGGCGCGCTCAAGCGATACCGGGGCCGTGCACCGGTAGACTCCAGCCCCTCGCCCCCGGTGCCACCTCAGGCAGGTGAGTCAGCAGCTCTCCCTGCNCCAGTTCCTTTCCCGCGCCGCCGCCGCCGCCCGCAGCCCTCAGCCTTCAAGTGCGGTAGTCAGAACTCACCTTACTCTTCACCTCCATGGTGCCCAGGCCCCGGCTGCCCGCAGCCCCACGGTGAGGCCGGTTCATGCTGCCGCAGGATAGATGTCCCTTCTTCCCTTCTTATCTCCTCTCTTTGCCCCGGGTGCCCCCGAACGCGCTGCGGAAAAGGGAGAGAAGCAGAAGGGGAGGGCGAGAGGCGCCAGCCCGAAGCCAACTGCCCCCGGCAACCACGGCCGCTCCTCGAACTCCTGCCGCCGCGCCGCCTCCGCCCTCAGACAGGGGCGAAGAGGCGGGGCCACGGCGGCTCCTGGCACCTGCCGCGCCGCCGAGCCAGCGGCCAGCCGCGGGGGCGGGGCGGGGCAGCGGGAAGGCGTCCTCACAGCGCCTGCGCCGCAGGGAGAGGCGCTGGCTGGCGGGGGGCGGCACCGCGCACCTGCCGCGGACGGGCATGCGCAGGGGGCGTCTTGGCTGGAAGTGCCGCGCACCTGCGCTTGGCTCGGCGGCGACCCAAGATGGAGGCGTTCGCTAGGTGCTGTGAAGAGCGGGAGGAGGGGCGGCTGGGTGATGAGGAAGCCTTTTTTTTCCTCTTAGGAAGCAGGTGTGGGATGTGCCTTGGCAACCTTTGCCCTGGAGTGGCCGGGTCTGATGTGTACACACAGGGCTGCGGTTGCTGGAGTGCGGTTCTCCTCTTTCTTCTCAAGCGCCACAGCCCGTAGCTCCCTGCACTGGCACCAGCCTGGTCTCTGGCTGCACCCCTCGCCGCGGGGAGCTCCTATCCCGCACCTCCGCGCCCTGCCAGAGCGCAGGGGAGGCGGGTCCGGCAGCCTGCCAGGCCTGCCCCGCAGCCGCCTTGTGAGGAGCCTCTTAAGGCCAGGCTGCTCTGAAAGCATCTTGGGACTCTGGAATGTTAACACAGAAATGGCACCAGCGTTAGTTTACATATTGGTAGGTGACATAAGTATAGATAAGGCTAAAATTTTGAACTTTTACTGTCAAGATTCATCTGTACAACCATTCTGGATGTAAAGATGCTAGTGGAGTTTGTTTCCTTTTTAACCACGAATATTACTGCAGTGTCTGGTAACATGTCAGAGCAATTGTCTTAGGTTATCTTGTTTCTTGGTTTAATTCTGAGGCGAATCAAGTATTTTCATATCAAGATCTGCTTAGCTACCCTGAGAAAGCTACTCACAAAACTGCTTATTAGAGAGACCGTAAACACGTTGCAATCTAAAGAAAAAATACTCCTCACTTTTGTAATTTTACATGTGTTGGCAGGAAGAAAGCATGTAGGTTAATCTAGTTGTGTCAACAAACCTTTGAAATAAAGGTCTCTCCCTAGTCTATAAATCTGATAGAAGGAAACTCAGTGTGAAATATCCTAGTGTAGATGTTTCAGAGATGCCTATGAACTGCTTCTTGCAGTTGAGGCAAAGTATGTCTAGTCAGTTGTCAAGTCTCAGTTGGTAGTCGGCACTGCTGAATCACTTTTAAGCCTGTGCCTTTTTTTGTCATACTCCTATCATGCCAAAGGCAAAGAAATTGCAGCTATCACTCAAGCCAAGACAAGCTGTAATTAGTACTGAGGATATTGTTAACTGTTAAGTATAGTTTGCTGTCAGACAGTATCTAGGCTAATTCAAGTCTTCCCATCCTTTATTTAGTATGTTTTGGTCTTATACTGCAAAAGGATATGCAGAGAATTCACTCTGTAAATTAAGATAAAATCTATAATCCTGGCGTAATGTAAGATAGATTACAGCTATGTGAGCAAGACTTGGGTAAAACCTCATATTCTGTCACTTTGTAATTATAAAATTGAAGAAGTTTGGACTGCTTTCCATTTCTATCTTTTACAGTATGCTTTGCTTAATGAGCTATAGGACAGCACAGAGGTGAGTGCCAGTGACAGAGAACAGTGCCTTCTCCAGGATTTCAAAGCCATTGGTTTGCCTCTTTTCTTTTAGAGAGGGAGAGGAAGAACTTCCTAAAGACAATTTATGCTTGAAGCTGTTGTGCAGCTAATTTAATTGCTACAGATTTATAGAGTATTGTCTAAGATAATTTTTTTTTCTCTTGTGCATTCCTGGCATGGTTGGAGTGCCGTGCAGTGGGTGTGGTAACATGCTTAAGGAGTAAGGGCAAATTCATTTCAAGTCACTGGAACCAACCTAATAAAAAGTATTAATCACTGGCTTGCTTTCATCACAACGGGCTGATGTATGAGGAAAGAATGTAACAATTTGATTTCAGATAAAGGTAGGGAGAGAGGCTGGCTTTTTGTGCCAGCTGTAATACAAGCTTATAGAGCTATTTTAGTCACAAGTTCTGTAAAACCTGATTCAGACTTCATCAAACTATTCATGGCACGTTCAGTTTCAGCTTCTGTGAAGTTGAAAGACAGGTTAGGTTTCCTAATCTCTGGACTGTTGGGGAAGTTTTTTTGGGAGGCCTTTTTTTTATTATTATTTGTTTGTTTTGGTGTGGAAAATCTATTGCTAAATCCACCATGAAGTATAGTTAGAGTCTGCCATAATGCTTCTTTCCCATACAGCCGTCCTGGGATCTGAAAAAACAATTCCAAGAATAAAGCAGCAAAAACGTCTGCCAGTGTATGTTGGACTGTTAGTGATGACCCACCTAAACTCTTTCTTTTATAGTTCATGGCTTATGCTGGTTTTATATTTGACATAAACTACTCTTTACACTGTCAGTCCCAGCTCAGAAGAGTAATTGTTAGATTCATTAGATTGTCATCTGATCTTGTACTGGAGTTGATGAAAGATTAGGTGTTTTTCGACGAGAAGAGGAAAATAAAGGGAAAAAGAGAAGCTTTATATCTAAAGCATGGTGATAGGAAGGTCATGGCACAGATTCTCCTGCTTGCTTTAAAAAAAAAGTAAACCTGTACTTACAGGCTTTTGTTTTGGTACCTTCTGCTATTTTGGTACATTAATCTTGCATACCAGTTATGTTTCTCTACAAAGAGGGGAGTTTTCAAAGCAGTGCATACGCTTGGTTAACTGCATTTTTTGCATATTAGGGATGAGTGACCTCAAATTGCTTTTACCTTTCCCTTAATAAGAGAGTGGAGCGGGCAAACCATTTGTGACCTAACACATCTGATGTTCACAAATGCATATAAATATTGTAGAATGCTATTTATAGGTGCCCATGAAGGCTTGGAAATGCCTTTCATAACATTCTGTTAATGCTCCAGATCCTGGAGCAGAATATGTGAATTAACAAAAGTGACATTAAAGAATTTGAGAAGAGTAATTTGTTGCAGTTTATCTCCATGAAGCACAATCTATACCAACAGCACTGTAGAAACGCGAGAGCAAAAGTCATCAGGTAGACCCCACTGCTAGCGTAGACCCCATCAAATATACCCCATACCCATCAAGTAGACCCAGCTGAGCTAATTTATTAGTAATATTGAAATAACAGCACTATAATAAAAACTGCATTTCTTACCCTGGAATTGTGACAGTTGTGGGATTTCGTAGATTTTAATTTTGGGTTGTTTTATTAGTGTTTTTTTAGGGGGAGAACCAGTAGTTGGTTTAGTAGTTAATATATCTGGTTTAAAACTATGACTTTGGCATTGACATAGTGATAGAAAAGTCTGATGCTTTTCTTGTGCAGAAATCAGCCGTATAATATAATTCTACTAATAGTACACTGGCTGTGTAGGTACAAGTACATGAGTGTAGTTCAAAAGTGCTCTCCAGCTAGGGACTGCTTATTCGCTAACTAGATTTCGTCATTACATTTTTTGTACAGGAACCTGGAAAGGCTTGAGAAATGTTTCTGTATTAAAACCAAACCAAAACAACCAAATAAAAAACCTACCCCAAACAAACAAACAAACAAACAACTAAAAAAATGCAACGCTTGGGTTTAGATATCTATTGTAAAGATGCTTGGGCACAGAAGTACAAAATAATGTAAAATGATGTTTGCTCAGTAAGTAATGATGTTAATTGCAGAACTAATGGTCCTTCACCTGTTAAAGATAGGATTGACCAGATGAGCAACCAGAGAGCTAAGATGGAAGAATTTCTGTGTTATGATTCTTCTTTGGCTGTGAGCAAGATAATTAGCTTTTTCCCATACCACTCCTCATCAAGACACCTCTAGTTGTTACTTGGATGCAGTATTTACTTACTTGTTGGTGTTAATGATTTTTAATTTTCATTTATGAAATATTTTCACATAAAATATTTATAGCTTCTTAAGGTTCTGAGGGTTTGTTTTGTTTTGTTTTGTTGTTTTGTATTCTTCTTTATTTTGTTTAGCTTTGTGGGCAAAAAATGTCTTTCTAACCATCTGCCTGGCAAATAAACATTTGTTTCTGGTGTTCTGTAAATCTCGATTCAATTCTCGAAACACATTTAAATTTACACAGAATGTTATAAATTGCACATAGGTGCCATACCTGGGAATTCATCCAGATCTAGGAGAGTTGTGTGGAGAGGCTTGACTACCAGTAATATATCTCAGTAATCACAGAATGTTAGGGAGAGACCCTCAGGGGTCATCGTGCCCAACCGCAGTAATTTGGGACACCCAATTGGCTGCTAGCTCTGGTTCAGACTCCTGGGATTGATGTGCTTGGTAGGCTGGGGAAATCCCCAGAAGGTACCATTACAAAACTATTTCTTTATTGGGTATGAGAATCTGGTGAATTATTTCAGTTTTTCTCACCTCTGCTGAAATTGTTGATTTTCCTTTTGACTTTCAGCTTGCTCTAAATTGAACTCTCAATGGAGGATGCGTTGTAAGTTCTTTTTAGAAGTCATGGCATTTGTCCTAGCAGTGGATGGGCTGTAGAGTATTTCTGTATTTTTTTCTTGGTTAGGAGCTTTAGTCATGATAAACTGCTGAAGCTTTTTGAAAATACTTTCCTAACAAGTCACAAGTTAATATTAACTAATAATTTGTACTCTCTGAGGTTGCTGACTGAAATAATTAGAAGCTTTAAATTCTTTTCTTCCCATTCATTTAGTTATCTGTTGCTGTTCAATGACTCTGGATTACTTGAAATCCTTTATTTAAACGTGGTTCTGCTAGTTACAGCTGACATCTCACTTACACACTTGTGTAGAGTTTAATGATTTATCTCTTCTGGCTAAAGTGTTCTAAAGAAACCGTGCTGATGCTTGGAGTGTATAGGTCAATAGATAACACTTCAGTCTTTCTTTCCTCCAGGTAATGCGTTAACAGTACTTGTTTATCTTTCCAGTACTTGCCGAGTATTCTTATTCTAGAGCTTGGGAAAATTAGGACAGATCAAAGGAATAATTGCTCCACAACTTCACTTGGCACAGCTTAGAATTTTAATTTTATTCTATTCTTAAGAGAATTAGATAAAAAGCTCCACCTGGTAAACCTTTGGAAATAAAGACTTTGCTTTTAAGCTTGTCTGGAAGGCACGTTATCGCCGGGAGTGAAACAATGCCCTCTGCGAGCGGCTGGAAGCTGGAGTAAAACTGAATGAGTACTTGTGCATTTGCTTACAAATCAACGTCTTTATACAGGACGATGGATGATAGATCTTGAAATTATTTATAACGGCACACATTATGCTTATAAAGCAAATTATTAGTCTTTCTCGTTGTTAAGGTAATTTCCTATCAAACGATAACGTTTGAACTTTAAAGTGAACAAGCTGCTGTGGACTAGAACAGTTTAATCGTTTATAAACATGCAGCTCCTGTTACACAGCACCCTGCTTCACAGCTCGGTTGGACCGTGTGGGCTCTATGTGCCCTTCAGGGTGTGATACCTGGACACTTGTCAGCATGTTGTTTTGGTATCACTCTGAGCGAGTTTATTTGCCGCTTTTGTAAGCACGTCCCTCCTGCCCCGTACTTTCGCAGGTTCTGTGGCAGAAACCTTGTGTTTATCTTAACCCTTTTCCTGAGCTCGCCGGCACTTTGCTGCTTGCTGCTTTGAAACTGTCACAAATGTGTCCTCCCAGATGGCTCTGCCGCCCGCTCAGGCTCGGGTGGGAGAAAGGTGACCGCAGGACAGGCTGCGGTGCTGTGACCTGCCTGTCTGTGAGAAAAGGAATCGGTTTCGCAGAGGAGAGCTGCTTCCAGCCGCAGTTGTAGCACCGGTTCTCTGCGGTAACTCGGTGCTTGTCACGGGACTGGGGCCCGGGCTGGTTGACGCTCGGGTCACCCCGGGCCGCTCGCCCGCACTGAGGCCGCCGTTCCCGGCAGGGGGCGCTCCTCGACTCCCGCTCGCCTGAGCGCGCTCTCGCGGCCCTCGCCTCGGGCACCGGGAGCGCGGCGAGCGCGCACTCGGCCGGGGGTGACTGTCCCGGCCGTGTCTGCTTCACACCGACCCGGGCGGTGACCACGGACAGCCCTGCCTGTGTTTGTGATTCGTGTGTAGCGTTCTCCATGCCCGCTCGGGTTGCAATGACGAGGTGGAGTTTGGAGCGTCTTAGGGAAGTGTTATTAAACAGTTAATAAAAACTTTGATAGGAAGATTAAAAGCTATTATTCTCTCTAGACAATTCACACTAATTTAGGCCTTCTGTCATTGGTGGCGTTATCCGTGTGCACAGAAACAAGTCAAACTACAGAGTTTGAACAGGCAGAGGTTTATAGACTAACGGTAACAGAGCATCACTGATCATTAACCAAGCAGTGCTGATGCAGTGGTAATAAGTAAAACTAGAATCATAGAATTGCCTGGCTGGAAAAGACCTTAAGATCATTGAGTCCAACCATAACCTAACATCTCCCCGTATACAATACTTAGACCATGTTCCTAAGCTCTTTATCCGGGCATCTTTTAAACACTTTCAGGGATGGTCACTCCATCACCTCCCCAGGCAGCCTGTTTCAGTGCCCAATGACCCTTTCAGTGAAGAAATCTTCCCCAATATGTAATCTAAACCTCCCCTGGTGCAACTTAAGTCCATTTCCTCTTGTCCTATCACTTGTTACCTGAAAGAAGAGGCTGGCCTCCACCTCATACAGTCTCCTTTCAGGTAGCTATAGAGAGCCGTGAGGTCTTCCCTCAACCTCCTTTTCTCCAGACTGAACAACCCCAGGTCCCTCAGCTGCTCCTCACAGGACTTGTGTTCAAAACCCCTCACCAACCTCACTTGCCCTTTTCTGGACATTCTCCTTGTAGCAAGAGGTCCAAAACTAAACACAGTGGAAAAGCACAAGCTAAAGGGAGTAGAAAAGTAATTCATTTTTTCCATGTATGTCACACTTGGAAATACTGAATCCATGAGTTCAGCCACTGTCGCAGTTGTCCCAGCTTTTAGAAGATAACTTTCTGCTTCCATTAGCACATCTCTTAGTTTCCCTCCTGAGTGATAACGCCATGAACTATGAATTCCAATGTGGAGAGATGCACAAAGAAGCAAAAATAATCATGTGCTTACAGTTCTGACTGTGTGTAATTACAGCTTAATCTTACTATAACACGCCCTCAGAAACCTCAAGCTAATGCTCTTGATGTAGGGATGGTTTGTTATGATCTGGAGTTTGTTGTGTTATAGTAATGAAAGTTCCTGCTCAATATATTCATAGTTTGACAGATGAACTACTTCTATGCAGATTACTTCATATTTGTTAACATTTAAGTAGCATTCTAAAATTGAAAGTATACAAAATAAAGAGTGGGGTGGAGACACAGGGAAGTTTTTGCATACATATTGCTTGCATTAAGAGCAGCAAGGATTGGTTTCTCCTGGTCAGTCTGGTGTAAAAGATCATAGTAATAGGCCTTACTTCTGAGTTATTAGCTACTACTATTGTAAACAGAGTTATGGTTTATAGCAGCCTTTCAAAAAGTCAGTTTAGTCTGGATCTTCCTGAGAAGCCTGGTCTGCTCACAGAGTTTGCTCTCTGTAGTTCACTTCTTTTAGAACAGAAACAAAAATTACTTAGTTCAGTACTTAAACAATGAAACTATAGTTAGTCAAATTGTGCCAAAACCCTGGTGAGGCTGAAACACTAAATGTGCAATGTTGTTGCAACCATCTTGAATGTTTCATTGCAAAATGATCTTTGTATATCTTTGACATACTGCTTGATAGATGTGGAGTGGCTGAATTTGTGGAGAACTTTTGTGAAGTGCTTTGAAATCCTTGGAAGAAGGACAACACCATTTTAAAAAATGTCCCTTTAGGTCTGAGAGACATCAGAATGTTGTTGGTTTGGTTGGTTTTGGGGTTTTTTTTTCTCTTTCTCTTCTCTTTTTGTTGTAAAAATTACCATGGTGCCAGCAATGGAGCATTTACTGCCTTTCATATGTGTGTGAATACTAAACATATGTATTTTTAAAGGAAATTCCAGAAGAATGTGAAACTAGTTTGTAACAATAATTTTTAAGTTTGTGTCCATTGTTTTCAAGAATATGTAAATTGTTACATTATAGAACTTGCTTTGAACCCAGCTACATAATTAAATAACTAAACATCAGTATTCAATTTGGGAAAATTGTAGCCAAGTGTTTTATTAGAATTTCATGGAGAAAGAGAATGTGAACAAAACCATAGAGCAAATAATCTGAAAGCCAGTTAAAAATAATGAAAAGCAAGGACCAGTTGCATAAACACACCGGATGAAGACAGAGAAAATGAAGATCATAAAAAATAAACTGGAATAAAACCATGTAAGGCCAGTCCTCATCTGAAGTAAATAGGGATGTCTGCAGTGGGAGTGATGGAACCTTGGTCATTCACATTAGCTGAGGGCCTGGTCTGTGAAATTTATTAAAAGTCTCATGTTTAGGAGGAAATGACAGTAACAGTGAAGTTTTTTTTTGGTCAACTGGTTGTGTAGGGCTCCTACAGAGATTTGGTGTTCTGACAAATGGCCTCCTGCAAATCCAGTTAAGCTGCTTTAAAGTAACCTGTGTGTGCTCCATCCTGCTGTGGAGCTGGCACGCAAAGACTCAAGTCCATACTGAAACTGCTGCAGTTCACAGACTGTGTTTTAGTGTAGTCCTGTGCTGCATGAGTTTCTCTGATACTGTTCACACTGATGGAATGAGGCTGAAGGACACATCCAGTTTTGGTGACTCTCCTTTAAGACTGGCAGACCTGAGCAGCGGACATGTGGCTGGCTGCATCTGGAACTGCTGCAGTTGCACTTGCCAGGAGGAATTCTTCAAGCAGTCAATGTGATTGATCATAATCCCCTAGATAACAGAAAGAGGCCAGTTAGTAGTGTTCCTGTTATTAGATCCTGTAATTATCTGTACAAGTCCAAGTGTTTGCATCTTCTTACATTGTCTTGCTGAGTACTCCAGCTCTGAGCCTTGTCTTTTCCATGGTGTATCACTGTTGTCTTTTAAGGCGCTTCAAGCCCAAAGTGGCTTCCAAATCCACCTTGAAACCCACTTTTACTTTCATCTCAGCACCGTTCTTTCTCATATATATATATAAAACTTAAAGTGTTTGAGTTGTTTGCTCAGCCAACTCCATCAGTCCATCTGTTTTTGTCTCTTCTCTCCCTTTCATGTGTGTCAATTCCCTGATGCATCTTCTTAAAAACATATTCAGCTGTGCAGGAGATATTTCCTTGCCTCTTTCAAGACTTTCCTTTAAACATGCACACAGAAAAATACAAATCCTGGTGAGTTTCACAAACTACTGCAAAAGAAGACAGTAATTGTACCCTGATAGGTTCTTGTATGGGATCTCTGGTCAAGGGGTGCTTTCAGAACTTCAATTTGTGATTTATCCTCCTGAAACATGATGGAAGAGCTTGCTATGTGTCGTAGATGTTGCTGAATATGGTCAAGAGGGGAAGAAACACTCTTACTAATAAAGTTAGTGTAAGAGCATGTCCAAATTCTGTACAATCAGCTCATTTTCCTCATGGGGAGTGTCTGTCCAGCTTCCTGTGCTGTCAGTCGGTCAGATGCTAACCTTACGGGGAAATGGTGCTGACAAACAGGGGAAGATGGAAGAGGGATGAGACACATAACCCAAAGTGCTCTGCCCAGGGCAGGAACACACCGGTGTGTTGGTGTTTACAAAAGGCCCGGCAAGGCATTGTTCAAAAGAAAAGGTTGATTGTGTGGGTTCCTATGGTGAGGTAAGGAACTGGGGAGGATTTCAGCCTGCTTTCTAAACACAATTTCACATCTTTTTGGTAGAATTATCTGCAACGTGTCTGGAAAGCTCACAGAAGGGAGCTTATTCTCCAGGAACAGTATCTGCCTGAAGAAGCAACGAGGAGGTCAGTAGTGGGTGCAGGAGAAAGGGCTTGGGGCAGGCTTTGATTAACAAAGGATCAAAGACAGCAAATTACATGTCTTCAATAATAGAGATCCTATGGGAGGGTAGGATGGGAGGAGGCAATAGGAGAAAGAAAGATGATGATGAGGGAAAGACTGAGGGTTGTAAGAGGAAGAAGGCTTAAAAGGGATGGTAGAGAGCGAGTGAGGCACAAGGAGAGACGAAGGGTGAGCACTTGATGGGGAAGATGGAAAGGGAGGGAGTCAAAGCACGGAAGAAAATGTCTGAGAAGTGAAGGGTAAGGGTTAGGGGGGCTGGGAACCAGGAATAAACGGGGGGCAGGGGCGGGTGTCACCGCGTGTGTAGCCGGTTTGTCATTGCCCTGCGGCGCGGTGGGGCCTGGAGTGAACTGGCTGGAGTAAGCGAGGGGGCGCTTGGGATGCTCCGTGATGAATAGCAGAGGGTCCGGGCCGTGATCACTGGCTCGGCATGTGTTGGAGCTGCGCTGCACTTTCCCAGCCCCCCTGCCAGGATGAGGGGGGTCGGAGGGAGGGAGAGAGGCAGCGAGCGGGACCGGGCGATCGGCATCCAGCAGCAAACAAGCGCTCCCGAGCCGTGGCTTCCTGGAAGCGAAGCCCAGCTGGGTGACAGGCAGCGTCGATAAGCGGTGGCTAATCGGGGCCCTCCCGGCGGGCCCGGCCACTCCGCGCCGCCGACTGACGCCGCGGGAGCGGTGCGGAGTCGCATTGCACGTCCCGCCGCAAGGAGGGCAGGTAGGAAGCACCTGGCCGCGGACGGCCGCGGAGCCGATCCCGCCGGGGACGCCCGGGGGTAGCAGGGGTATTGGCCCCGGCCGCGGGAGGGCAAAGGCGGCACCGGAGCGGCGCCGGCGGAGCGCGAGCCACGACCCCCGCCCTGCCCGGCGGCAGGAGCTACGGGACGGGGACGCGTCGGTAACGCCGCTTCGGGCGCCTGGCTGAGACACGGTGTCCGAGACGCGCGGGCGGCGGGAAGGCACCGGTAGCCTATGTGGAGGTGAGAACTGCGGGCACCAGGACGGGGGACACGTCACCTACAAGGAGGGCATGTCACCTTCGTGGGGGGCACGTCAACCGTAGAGGGGGAACGTCACCTATAGAGGGGTGCTCGTCACCTAGGCGGGGGCTGTTCACCAGTAGGGGGTAGGCTCCTTAGGAGGCTGCGGGTATCTGTAAGCAGGAAGGCTTGGGAGGATGCTGACGCAAAGAGGTGCGGTAGCTTTTTATCCAGGGGTAAATATGTTCACACCAGGAAACACCCAGGAACCCCCTGGGAGGTGAACGCCTGGCTGGAGCAGGTGGAAAAGTAAGAGGAGCAGGGCAAGGTTTATGCCATCCTGTAAGGTTCGAGTTTTGGAGGTGTCATGGTATGGACTGGTTATATTTTAGTTAACTTTTTGTCTGTGGAGAGATTACATTTTATTTGCTCATAAATACGAATTGAAGTTTTGGGTCACAGCCCAGTTACGTTTTGCTTCAGACAGAGTTTAATTTCCACTTTTAAAAAGTGTTTTAAATAAGTTAGACCATATGGAAATAGATTTGTTCATCAACCAAAGAAACTTGAAGGAATTTGAAAAGTAAGGTTGCATAGTTCTTGAGCCATTTCTTGAGTATTGAGAGTACAGCACCAGTACTCAAAACTCCTGATTCAGTAATTTCCTTGTTGGGATCAAGGTTTAATCTGTCTCTACCTGTGTTTTTACAGCTGTAAAATGGGGGTTACACTTATTAATGAGAGGCATTACATATTCTTTATGGAAAGAACTTGTTTTTAAAAAAAAAAAAAAAAAAAAAAGAGAGAGAACAAAAGAACAGAGGGAGATCATTCGTAAGGGTAGTAAACAATGCAAAATATATCTGAGAAAGCATTTCATGTTGAATGGGGAGATACATCTGAGAATGATGTGGTGTCTGAAGGAACATGCCTATTAGAAACTTCTCTGCTATATTAATTTTTCATGCAGTCGATCACTTTCGTGCTGCTCCTCTGACTTCAGCAGAGTGGACAACATAAGCACCACATGTAGTTGTGCAGGAAAAACTGCAGAAAAGCTGCCAAAATGGGATGGAGCTATTACGGAAAGGCAGGCCAAGCCTACTTTATGCCCTAAGTCTAGGGAGAGATTTGTATAAGATACAACACATGTGATATGGTAGTGAACAAGTAGCCAGGTAAAACTTTACTCTGGTTAGCATCTGGACACTGTTTAGAGGAATTAAAGGGCTTCCCTGAGATGACAGGTCTTGTGTTCCTGTCTAGAGCTTGATTCTTGAGTCAGTCAGTAACTGCTGTGAAGCAGTGATGTTTCTGTTAACAGCATGGAGCCAGGGACAGGGAAATATAGGTCAAACTGTGGGTTATGTAATGGTATTCCCTAAGGGGTAGTATAAAGATGAGATGATTTCCTTCTGTCAAGACAAAGAGCAGCCGTGCAGTTGCTCTGCAATGTTCACTCTTGCCCTGGGTTCCTTAGGAGCAATCCAGGCAGGAAGTTGAAATCCTGTAATATCAGATCCACCAATATCACTTTATTCCCTCCTACAGCTACTTCCTTCACAAATATTCCTTTGCAATATCCTCATAAAGAACCTGAGAAGTGGAATAAAGCCACTATAGCTAGAGAGGGAAAAGAAACTCAGCCTATGGGGAGGGGAATGTTATGATTTGAATGTGTTTCTTTCTCAGAGGTTTGAAGAGTGATAATGTTGAGTTGTAGTGCACCAGGACTAAATAGAGGTTCTGTTTATAGAAAGTTTTACAAGACAAAGCAAGGGAGTGAGAACTGTCTCAGAAGGTTTGTAATTTTGCCATTTGGATGAAATAAATAGAAAGGCTAGACTGGAAGTGAAGGAGATATTTTATGTAGAATGGTAGATTTAATATTAGTAAAATATACACAATCTTAGCCAAAAGGCTGAGGGAAAGGGAACAGACAGAGCTGAGTTATCCAGACTGTAACTGGCCAGAACTGGATTTTGGAAGGTGATTGGCTGGTGACAATCCAAAATTATACAGGCATCAAGTCTTGCGAAGCACATCAGCTGGCCTTTAATGTCTACAAGTACTCGGAGTCCTGGGTTTAATTCTGATCACAAGATTGTGCCTCCAGAAGTACAAACAGGATATATATATATATTTATGAAATACCAGGTTTTGTCCACGTTTTTCAGCTTTTCCATTTCTGTTGCAAATTTATTCTCCCTGGGCACAGGTTGCTTTAAACCAGCATGTCTTCAAAGACAGAATGTCTGAAAACCATAGATTTTACTCATCTTTTTTTGGTAAAACCTGCTTTTCATCCAATCAATGCATTCAATCATTTCTAATTTAGAAGATTAGAAGACCAAGACTATCTTGTTTTCTCTGTCACTAATACAGAAAATACTGTAAGAGTAGTTAGGAAAATGATCTATATGTAACTGAGATAGATTTGAATTTAGCTGTTTCATATTATATAATGAAGTTTGTTTCATAAGCAACCTGAAATGCAATTATTATTGGAAAAGTTACTGTGTCACTGATATTTTGTAGCTCTTCAGAAGTGTTCTTTCCATTAATTCATCCCTGTTCTCCTTGATGAAGTGACAAACATCTATTTTCATTATTTTTTAAAAGTTTTGGTACTCCAGGCTGAGTTCAGTGAATGTAGTAGCTCTTGCAATTTGCTCTGGCCCTTATACCAAGAACTCAGGCCCATGGTAGAGTTTGTGTCTTGAGGTGTTGACTTAACTGTAAACTGTAAACTTTTATTCTTGTTTTTCTTTCCTTTCTCCACAACTAAATTGCTCAGACCACAAATTCTGAGAATGCTGGGATGCCCAAGGCTTACACTAAGCATCAACAGATTTCTACTATTTAGGTAAGGTCAGTAAAATCTATTGCTCCTCAAGAGCTCGAAGAGACATGGGCTGCAGTCCGGGTAATTGATAACAAGGGCATCTGAATTTAGCAGACACTTCAGACATGTTGGCCTTATGCTCTTGACATATCTCTGGTGATAACACAGTAATGTTTACATAGTACTGGGGAGATGACAGAAATTAGTATCAATCTTTCTCCATTATGTAGGAAGAGTTATATCTATGATTAGGGAATGAAAAGTAACATTAGCTGAACTCTTTCTTCGCTTATTTCATATGGCAGGTACCAAAGCACTCCTCATACTGTTTAAAAAAAGCTGGTTCACAGAATGTGTGCTCACCACAAGAGTTTTCTCTAACCTTTGTAGAAACACTTTTGAATTTGTGCTGTTAAGCTGTGCCTAAACGTCAGTAGCTAATACTCTGTGCAGCTATGAAGGTGAGAAGGGTTTTCTGTGGCTACATGTATGTGCAGATGTCTGTCTGCTTCACATTCTTGCAGACCAGAACAACAACATAACCTACTTCTTTTGGGGTAGTTAATGTTCTGGCCCAGAATTATAGCACCAGATGTGTTGCCACAGAAACAATTTAAAGGGAGAAGGAATTATGAGCAAATTGTCTTTCTAGTGGAAAATGTTTTAGAGCCTCTCATTGGCTTCTTTGTGTGTTATATGTGTACACAGCAGTGAATAAGGGAGATTTTTGGGGTCTTTTTTGTTTCATACATCTGTTAGTGTTTTAAAATTCTCTATACAAGGTTGAAAATTGAGAAATATTCTATTATGGGCAGGAGTTACGTACCTCAGAGACATTTTTTATTAAATCCTGACTCATTTTTAGAAACTTTTTCCTTGAAGAGAGTGCAGTGTGCTAGCTGATTTACTTAGCTCCACTTGCAACATGCTTTGGAAAAAATTTCCAGTAATAGCTGTTTCTGTGAAAGTAAGAAAACATTTGACTACATAAAAGTATTCCAGATTTTGATGCTGAGAATTAGTAGCACATTCTTACTTACTAAACCTGAGATGCTGATGAAAAGAGGGAATGTATATAGGAAATATTTTGATTTCATTTTGCCTAGGAAGCCCTGAAGCAGCCCTTGATTTTAGCTAGCATTTCTTTTTCTCAGAATGGTTGCCACAGGACACTCTATTCAACATATCCTTTTCTCAACTGTTATGAAAATATTTGTCTGAACAAAATGCAACATGAATTACCTTAATATATCCTTGTAATGATTGACCAAGAAAAGCACCTTTATCCTAGGGTTTTGCATACTGTTTGGGGGAGAATAACAAGAAAAACATCCAGGAAGGCCACAGCTACAGCAGAGCAGGTTGGCAGATGTAATAATTCTCTCAGAAACTCTCCAAATGTGGGTACATCTAGTATACAGAATAACTCTTTTTTTCTTCTACAATTTATGATGACTTTTGATCAAATTAATTTAAGCTAACAAAAATGCTGATGGAGTTGTGTCTGCACTAGGATTTCAATTTTACCATAGACATATCATAAAACGCAAGACCTATAAGTAGCATTGCTGAGCATTCCTTGTATAAATTAGACTGAAAAATCTGGGAAAATTAAAAAAAGGCCAAAATCCACACATCCACGAGAGATTTGTTTCCACACTTCTCTGCCATTCATGCATTTGGAAGGTCTTTCTCCCTGCAGATTTTGAAATACTACTGGCTGGGAAGCTGAAGGAAGCATAACTTCATTTTCTGTTATCAAAAGCCAAGGTGAAGTTCATGTCCTCTTGGAGCAGTGGAAAAATTTGACCATATGCATCTGTATCGATAATGGTACCTTGTGATTTTGGAAGATAGTGGACATAAATCTGAGAAGCCTTCTTTTATAGTTTGTTTGTTTAGTATTTTCCCTCTGTGAAATTCTTTTTTTTTAATGTATGTTTTTGTTTTATTTTTTTTTTTAATACAGCCATACTTTTAATTGCCCTCAGTTTGGAAATAGATAATTTATTCCCTTTGTTACTCATTTTTTATAGAAATCTGAGATAGTCACTTTTCCATTGATAAATGTTGTTTGTAACAGAAGTATTGGAAGATATCCAGGCATGGTAGTGTTAGGAGTAGTTACTTATACTTATGGAAATGGTTTTACCTTGGTTTAAGTGTTCTACTGGAGCAATCTGTGGCTGTCTGTCAGGTTTGAAACTAGCCTGCATGCCATGCCACACATCTGAGTTTTGGAAGGTTCACAGGCATAGAATCATAGAATTCTAGAATGATAAGATTGGAAGGGCCCTCAAAGATCATCTAGTTCCAACCCCCTGCCATAGGCAGGGACACCTCCCACTGGTACAGGTCACTCAAGGCCTTGTCCAACCTGGCCTTGAACACCTCCAGGGAGGGAGCAGCCACAACCTCCCTGGGCAACCTGGCACTGGCCTCACCACCTTCACTGTAAAGAGCTTCCTCCTAACATCCAGTCTAAATCTTCCCTCTGCCAGTTTAAACCCATTGCCCCTTGTCCTGTCATTGCAAGACCTTGTAAATAATCCCTCCCCAGCCTTCCTGTAGGCCCCCTTCAGATACTGGAAGGCTGCTATAAGGTGTCCTTGAAGAGGCATGTACATCACCAAACAAGATCTGCCACAGCAGTAAGAAATCAGTTTCTCTCTTACGTTCCTTATTCAGGCAGAACTCCAGTTCTGGGTGTGGAAGGATTGCAGAGCTGGGCCTAGATTTTCTGTCTGCACAGGTTAGAAATCAACTTTCAGTGTAAAATTTGGACCTGAATTTGCATCCATATTTTGCTAGAAGACCACAGATATTTGCATCCAGGTTTCTGGTTGGGTGCTCTTTGGGGTGGAATCAGCCCTTGTGTTTGCAAGTTGATCCAAACATCCCCTTAATGAGTTCACATCCCTTTTGTCTGATCCCATGAGAAGATAGGTTGGTCTTTTTTAGACAGTAGAGCTTTCCCAGACAGACATTGTAAACTAGAAATACATAGGTGCTTATAATTTATTTAAAATGTCCTTTGGGCCTGAAATTTCTTGTGTTTGGTTTCAATCCAGTATTGAATAAGACTGGAAAGTCTGAATAATGTCAGTTCGGCTACATTTGAGTTATTCAAGTGCATTTTAAAAATGTGTACTTTCCACTTACGTTTTTTCCATAATCCTTTGCATTTACATAACCTCTGGCTTATTATTGAAATTGCCACAGGCTTGAAGAGGGAAAACCCATTCTGCAGTACTGGGCTTCAACAGATAAGCAGTGAGGCTATTTAAAGACCTTGGTGTGCTTTAAAATCTTGATGTTTACTGCTTTAGTGTTATCCTGAAGAGGTTTATATTTCTACTGCTGCAGACCAAATGTAAGGTAAATAACCTTCAGCTTACCTCTGGGCTGAAGTCCTGCCACTTTTACATTATGTAATTGAAAAGAGTTTGGAAGTTTTCTCCAGATTATAAGGAAAGATTTTGGTTGGTAAGATCAGTAAAGCTTCAATAGTAGGCCAGGGTTTTCAAAAAGCTTTGACACAGAGTTGCTCCAAATGCATATAATCAGTTACTGCAATAGAGTGTACCTGCTGGGTAACTACATGTGAAAATGTAGCTAATAGTTGATATATACAGAAAGTTCACAGACTTTTTCTCAAGTTTTGAAGGTAAATGATCTGTAGCGAGTTAATTACCTATTTTTTTTTTTACAATGGAAGGTAAAAGAAAAGAAGAGCAGCTAAAATGAATGGATCATGTCTAAAAATGCATCAGTTTAATTCCATCATCAACATCACACCTTCAGCATCATTGTTGTACAGATCTATCAATAACTGCACATCACCGTGTGCCTTCTTTTGTGCTTTTAGCATGATAATAGATGCCCGGGCTTTATGAAAATCTGTCACTGGGCTTTTGCTGTCTGTTGTCTGAAATGGAAGCCTACACAGTGATCTTGAAGGTAATGCCATCTTCAAAGAGTCCTGCATATAGAAAGCTGATGGGAAATACTACTTTAACTAACCATAACTCCCACTGAAACAATAGAGATATCCTTTGTGTAGCTCTACTGAAGTCATTGGATCTTGTTTCTAATTCCACTGAGGCTGAGTTGTGCCCCTCCCTTTTTCTGAAGTGTTCACATGCCAATGTCTTGTGCAACCAGCATAATTTGTTAACAAATGAAGAATTTAAATAACCTTAGAAAATCAGTGCAGGCATCCCAACTGTCTGCAAACAAACATCAGAAGTGCAAAACAAATAAGAAGTGGTGTGAAGTATCTCAAAATTGCTTGAGCTTGCATTACTCAGGAACAAAACCACAAATCTAAAGAGTATTGCTCTGCAGGAGAATGCTTGGATGAGAATATGTGTTTCATCTTCTGGTAAGATCTCCTGACAGAATTTCTGTGTCTGCTCAGCCTAGCTTCTTTTCTCTAGAGCTGCAGTAATACCTGATGAATCTTCCTCTTGTATATGTATGAATTTAACTGCTTTTAGTTTAATTTAAAGCAATGAGCAAGTATACTTTGACTTGGAGTTGTCAGATTATCTTTACAATATGGTAAAACTGTAGCTTATTGTAAAATATCTCTCCTGAGTAAGCCAAGTCACATGGAGCAAGCCACCATTTTTCTATTATAACACTGAATGCACTGTCTGCCATTACTGTGTCAGGATCTGGATTTAATTCTGAATCTGAATTAGTATATTGTTGGAATCACTTGTCAGCATGTATACTTTGTATCTGAATGGTCATTTCTGAATTTTGAAGATCACCCAAGAGTGATTTTTCTGCCAGTAAGTTCTCCAGGCTGTGCATACTCAATGTCATTTCTGTAGAGGATCATAAATGTGAGTTCATAAGATCAATGATCTGTGCACTGATGGTTGGAGGGTCGTATTGCAAGTGTGGGAAAACTGCCAGGGGACACAGTACATCACAGGGACATACTGTTCTGTCTTCTGCCTCTCCAGCCAGGCATGGTTCCTCCTTAATGGAAGGTGTTACCACTGTTGTGCTCATAGCACCTCTCAGCATTCTGGACACTGCTGCCATCGTCTCAGGCTCATCTGGCATGATGCATGATGACTATGTCTTTCACAAATCATGTCTATCTGATGCCAAAAGAGCAGTTTAGTACACATACAGTGCCTTTGAAATCACTGGACTCATCACAGCACTGTGGTATTTACCTGTTTTGCCTATGTGTTGTCATGAAATTGAATGGTCTTTTCTGGTGATCTCATCCATCACCAGGACTCCTTAAATTATCTGTTGATCTGTTGCAGTTGAGCAACAGTGATGTGAGTATGAGCTATGCATCTGGTCATCCAATTTTGTGTTAGACCTCTCTGAAGGTCTAATAACTAGAAGTTGATGTAAATCTGTCATTTCCTTACATATCACATTCTGGAGGTGACTGTTGTTTGTCCACATTCTATTCTGACAGTAGAAGCTGAGGAACTAAGGATCAGCATGTACAGTAAACTGATTAATACCTTCAGTCTTTTGCTCATTGACCTTAAGCAAGAGCTTTTCACAATCTTGAGACAGCATGCATGCTAGCATTACGATTCACTCCTTCCATGCTGAAAGGGAGCTAAGAACTTCCTTACAGGGGACCCAGTTTTATCAAGTGGCACAATCCTATTCTGCAGCAGTGGTCTCAACTATAACTGTATTGTAGGTAGTCTGGGTAACACAAACTAAGGCAATTTACATCACAAAAATAAATCTTGGTTTATGAGGCTTGA
This sequence comes from Ramphastos sulfuratus, assembly GCA_013399055.1. Classification (NCBI taxonomy): domain Eukaryota; kingdom Metazoa; phylum Chordata; class Aves; order Piciformes; family Ramphastidae; genus Ramphastos; species Ramphastos sulfuratus. The sequence continues at coordinate 537,315 of WBNM01019593.1, forward strand.
AGGACTTACCCATTTTTTTTTTGTCAGCTGAAAACTGGAGTTGCTCTATACTTGTGTACTGAGGGTTAGCCACACTGACCTTCATTCCGCACTTAAATGTACTGCTGTAATGGTCTCATTGAGGGTTTCTAATGATGTAGACATACTGCATTAAATGATTCTGCAGCTATTTTGACATGACAGTGTTGTCTGCTAATACAATTTATTCTTTTCTCTGCAGTACATCTGCACCGGCAAAGTCTTTGTAGTATCTAAAAAGACACAAGTAACAAGCCCCTTTCTACAGCTGCCATCTCTGTCTATATTGCAGATTCCTATCCTCAGCTTAATTGAGTAAGGACTGAAAAATGGTTTCTTTTACCAACATGGCTGAATTAGCAAAAAGTGCAAGTATAGAAGCAGTTATAGCATACCATAAACTTATGCATGTGTTAGCATTGCTTAGGTTTAGGTCTGAGGGATAGTTTTAATTACACTAGTAGAAAGCACAGGTTTGCCAAGTTGCTCCATTCATTCTAGGAGAACTTTTGTAGTAACCAACACCAGTAATCTGATAGCAGTGAGGTGCTGGTAGCACAGGCACACAGATGGGTTTCATATTGAATGATTTGTTTACATTATCTACAGACTACTAATACCTCTCAAAACTATACGTGGTGAATTAAAACAACATAGCTTTCTAGTGCAACTGGACATATCTGTGTTAAAAAGCTCTGGCATAGCTGTGAGCACTAAGAGGAATGTTACAAAAAAAATGAAATCCATGAAGGTTTAGCAATGCTGGCAAAATACTCACAGAAGAATACTCATTTTGCCAGGATTGCCTGCGTCCTTTGTGGAGAGAGGGGGAAACAGACTGGCAGAAGAGCTCAGCTATCTCTTTTGTTGGAGTTTTGATGCTGTACTTACACACAGATGCTGAATAAACCAGCATCTGAGTTCTAAGAAAAACTTCTTGTGATGATGAAAAACATGAAACACTAACCAGATGTGGCTGCTAGCTGCAGTAAAAGCTTTGAGTCCTCAGGGAACAAACAGCTGGGTTCGTAGTCTCTGAAGAAGTTTGAGACAGGGAGCTGATTGATTTTTTTTTGTGCACACAACTGAAATGCATTTTCATGAGTGACTCTGGCCGTGTTTGTTGATGATATTCATAACATTTCAAGGGACCTTAACATTAAATCAGCTTTTGGCCTAAATGTTGCAGTGGTTTGATCTCAACTGGTCCTACTGAGCAACTACTGCTCAGCACTTCCAGTTATGTCTGCCTTTTTTTGCTGCAGCAAGTAGCTCTCTTGTGCTTGGGCTGGGTGATGCAGAAGAGCCTGACATTTCCAGGAATTTATTATCTCTGGCAGAAGTCTTGTTAGTGTCAGTTATTGATAAGTGGGAAAGTAAACATGTGGCTGATCAGGCAGAGTGCTTTCAATGGCTTACCACTAGTCTGATTTCATGTCACAGTACACATGGTCCTCCAAAGAAAAGGTTTTCTGCTACTAATATTTTTTTAGTATTATTTTAGGTGTATGATTTTGATTATAACTCATCTACTTCTTGCTCTTTTTTAATGCAGAAAATTCTTTTTCATGTTTACAAATTTCAGTCACATTAGAGAGATCATTTTCTTGTCTTGTGAGAATTACTTGTGTTTAAGTGTCCTAACTGTATTAACCTTTAATGAATATGGAAAGGGAGTTTTCACATGTCCAACTGGATTCTTTCTATTTGCTGACTGTGAAATGTTTGAATTAAATAGCAGTAACACAACCAGAAGGCTGAAGAAAGGAAGTTTATAAAGGCCAAGGCAAATCTGCGATAATTTGTTCTGATGGAAGGCATCTCCACTCTCCCTTAGTGATGTGTTGTCAGAACTGTTTATGTGACCTCTCCCTACCCAGCTTCCAGGAAAATAACTGCTTTAGAAAACACACTTGAAACATTAGTCTTTGCTAAGCTATCATTGTTAGGCTGAAATAGGTTTAAGGGGCATTCCATGGAGTAAAGATCATTGTAGATTTTGTAGTCTTTCCTGGGCAAACCATGTCCAGAAGTCAGTACAGGAGTTTGACTCTTCTGATTCTATGTTTTCAAAAGAGTTCAGCTGTAATTCTGTTTAGGCTTGAAATAATCCAAAGCTGTCTTCTAGGCAAAACCAGTCTGACAAAACTTGAATATCTGGCTTAAAAGTAAATGGAGTCCAGTTCAGACTGCATTTTGTTTGACTGCTCGTTTCACCATATGTTATCCTAATATACATTAGTCTTTCAGCTGTTTCCAAAGCCATCTCTTTTTGAATGTTTAATATTTAAAAACCAATTAGTTCCTTTTTGTTTTGTTTGGACAGTTTGCAATTAAGCATTCTTTCAAATGGGCTTTATTTAGCTAATTCTGTCACAAAAATAAGCTCTAAGGGAATGAAGAGAAGTTCAAGCTAGCCAGTGTTTATTTTTATTATTAATAATTTATATTATGGTTGTCCCCAGGGGAACTAGGGCCCCACTAAACCCAGTTTCCTCTGCATGTAATGACTGTGTCTCACAAAACCTTATACAGCAGTAGATGCGTTTTTGCTCCTGTGGCAAAGGACCCTCTCTGTACTGCAAGGATGTGTAGTGATTAAGATCATATAAAAAATATTTTTTTTTTAAAAAGAAGCTTAAGCCAGAGGCAAAAGCTGCTACATCTTCTCTATAGAAAGCCATCGCTAATGCGTTTTTCCAGCGTGAGTGCCAAATCATGACTACAAGGGTCTTGTTCATCCTCTCCAAAATTATGGCAAAGCTCCCAGTGACTTTGATGAGAGCAAGATTGAGCAGAGAAGTGATGATCTGAAAACCCTTATCTATCTTCAAACTAGCAGCAGAAGACCATTTATATTTGAAGAACACATTGATGGGCAAAGCCTGTTTAAAAAAAATAAATCCATGTTTAGTCAGATTTCTGTCAGATGTGAAAGGGTTTTCACATCTTAAATAAATGATCTATTTTATGTCTTGAAAAAGATGATTTAGAGTCTTTTCACAACTGCTAAATGCAAAGGAGGTACAGGGCCTTGTCCTGAACTTCTGTAAAGAGAATGGTTTGAATAGAGCTAGGGCAGCTCATCCAGAGGATCTGGACTGCTCTCCATGGGATACTTCTTTGAGTTCAGGGAGTAGGACTGACACTGGCATGAACAAAGCTGTGAGGTGGAAGTGTTTTGAAGCTAGTAGAGCAGTGTAAATTTGCATCATCAGGGGAACTACCATCCTTCTCCCCTCCCCTTATGTGGAAGCAGCAGTCTTTTCTGCACTCTTCCCATAACTCCAAATGCAAAATCTAAACAGAACTTTTCCTGACCTATCTGTTCCATATTCCTGTCCTCATTAGTTTAAAGGGGGTAAAACATCTGTTTCCAAGTACAACTGTCTTGTTAGTATGTAGGCCTTGGTTATATGTTGGGGTTTTTCTGTTTGGTTGGGGTTTTTTTTTCCCTCATACAAAATTCACTAAATCTGGCCATTTAAGACACAGATTTTATAGGAGCTAGAGTTGGGCCATGCAAAGTTCACCTCATTAAAAACAAACCCAAACCAAATAAAAGGAGGGAATAACAGCATAAAAAATGTGGGCTGTGAATGCCAGAGCATGTGTGTTAGGAATTGGTAAGAAATGAAGGGGAAAGTACAAATATATTCATATTCACATATATATACAAAGGTTCTTGGGTTTGTTTTTTGATTGTTTGGTTTTTTTCCCCCACAAATGAAGTTTACATGCTTATGGAGTGCCTACAGAAAAGGAACATTATTACAGACCCAGTATTAGGATTGCTATGGCAGCTCATTTGTTAGAAAATACGAGTTTGAGTCTGTCTTAGGAGGAGATACTGAGTAAATTCAGACTAGATAAGATGTTCAAATATAACAACTAATTTGTTGATGCTTCAGCTGTTAGCTGATCAATGAGATGCATCCTGAATTGTTTTGCTTTTGACATATCTGAAAATTACTTCCTCCTTCATGATTTTAGCTACTGAGATTCACTGATCAGTAGTGGAAGTACTGACTGAAAAAAAAGTCTACATCTACTCGGCATTAAAGAAAATACCCTGCTTGAAAACATAAACCTTTTCTCTCCAATTTCCCTCTTATATGACATTTTCCTCCTTTTCCAGTGTTCTTTGGGATACTGATTCTAACAGCAACTGCAGTATTTCTGTGGCACAAGATTGTCTTGGGTAATATTTCTGCAAATTAAATATGGTTGCCTTAGGAAATTGACTTAATCTTAGGCCTCTAACTCTTAATAAAGTGATGGATTTTTTGATCAGACAACTAAATGAGAGATCACTTCTTCCAGTTCAGAGGCATGCCCCAGGACACATACTGGTGTGTTGGGGTTCAGAGACTTCAGTTTTTGAAAGTATCAAAATCCATCCCATATACACCAATTTTCACTATTACTGGAAGTTTGTCATCTGTTGTGGTTAATAAAGTCTTCTCAGTGTAATAACAAAAACATCTATCTATTCATCATCCTGCTTTCTGCTGAAGCTTTGACTTGGGACTTTCCACAACCCTAAGGCTGAGATAAAGGACTCATTTCATAATTGACCTGGAAATGGGCTTTTAGGAGGCTCCTGCCTCACCCTTTCTAATGGATGGAAACATGATCACACCTGGTAAGTCTGGCTGTAACATATATTCAGAGAGAGATTGGAGGAAACAAGGAGAATGGGACATGTATTAGGGAAGAATGTTCACTGGGGTTCCTAATTAAGGAGGAAACTCTCAAGGACAGAATTGGTAGGGTTCAGTGCCTTGCTGCCACGCAAAATGTTCTTTGTCAGAAATGGAAGAGCCTGTTCATCACTTGTAAATTGCTCTCCCTCAGCGCCATCTGCTTCTTCTCATGTCAGGAATTTGGTTTTAAGTATTCATTATAATGTAGCTAACTGCAGACTCAAATTCTGCCAAAGCTGAGAAAGCTGCAAGTCAGGCTAGCGTGTGGAGCCTGCCACATTCCTGAACTTCTGATTCAGGCTTGCAAGTTTGTCATCGAGTTTGAAATTGAAACCAGAGGAGCTAGCAGCAAGCCCGGTGCTCATAAATCAGCTGATAATGGGTGAATTGTTCTGTGCCTTCCCCTGAGGAGGAAAGAAAACTCAATGCAAAAGTACTTACAGCAACTAGAAGAGCTATGGTGTAGGCAAATGTGGAGGAGCTCCATGTGGCTATATGAGCATGCCACATACTGGCAAAGAAAGTAAGGGAGGATTTGGATTCTCTGCAGTCAGCGATTCTTTTCTTATTACAGCGTTACCAAAAAAAAAAAAAAGAGTGAGATTTACAGCCAACCTTGATCGTGAGTAACATATTTCCATGAAAGAAATGGGCACAATACATCAGTGTGAGATCCATGACAAGGTCTCCTTTGTGCTTCATTTGTTTGATATCTGCTGCCACTAGAGGGAGGTACAAAATTGACCACAAAATTATGTCTTGAAAAATAGTTTCCAGGTCATTAACTAAGTGCAGGCCAACATTTGCTGCTGGGATTCTACTGGAAATCTGGAATAAATGACTGATTAATTTCCTCTGGATGTGCACCAATGGCACTGAGAATAGAACTTGGATCTGTATGCTTAGATGAAAACTAATTAGAAATACAGTAACATTTTGAATTGCAGGCTTGAAAAACAGGTCATCTTGCACTTGAAATTTGAGTCCTGTGTTCAAAGAACTACACTAGAAATGGTTACATCAGAGACAGCACTTCCAGCACAGGAGAAGCTATCTGAGGGAATTGCTTATGGTATTTAAATTTACTGCTGCATAGGAGACCTGGACTCCAGAACTTCATTTCCAGAAGCTGGCATAATGCTATAGAATGGCCTAATGACTAAAGCAATAACTTGGATCAAAGCTATTTATCTGACTTCCTTTTTATGACTTTAGTATGACTAGGAGGAAAGTATGGCAGCTATGCAGTATTTAAATATATATTTGAGAGTTGAATCTGCCTAGATAAGATTTGCAAAAGTACCGAAGTACCAAAAAGAGTTTGAGACACAGGACCCCATTTTTCTTATTAAAAATCAATCCAACCAGCTCCTAAGAACCTAACTTACTTTTGAGAATGGGATTATACTCCTGAATCACTTGAGATTTTCAAAACACAACCCAAAAGATATAGATTTGGTGCAAATTCAAGCAGCCAAAAACTAAGCTAATTAATTTAGTGATAATCTAAGTTAAACAGGTTTAGGTCAAGAAGTCCTGTGGAACACATGTGCAGCTATGCAGTGAAGCAAAATCTTCCAGTTGCAGCAAAATTGCTATGCAATTGCTGACATTGCTCAGTCAAACCAGAAGAAATGTCTGGTGAATATGTGTGGAAAAGGGATTGTTCATGGCTTTGTACAGCTCTATCCAGTGGACTTTACAGCACTCTGGCTAAGCATACCTCTTTGGTAGATGGTTCCTTCCATGAATTACATCTTTCTGTAAAGAAAGTTGAATGAGTTTAGCCATTCATTTATTCCTATTATATGAACCAGGGGATAGAAAGAGATGAGAAGAAATGAGATGGGAGAACAGGAAAAATGTGAGAGAGAAGCAATATTTACCTGTTGGTCCTTCAGAGACAAATGGTAAAAGAACAAAGAAGAAAAATTTCAAAAGCTCATTACAGGCAGCTGTTTGTCTCCATTACCTCATTTTTTGCAAACTTCTTTTATGATATAAAACCAAAATATCAAACATTTTTTCATATCTGTCACTGCAGTGACTCTTCCCCTGACTCTGTGTGGAACTAGTTACAGGTTAAATGTGTTGGTGTGAGATACCAGTTCTAGGTAAGTGAATTACATCTAACCTAAGATTCTGCTGTGGCTCCTTGTGCTGAGAGTCATTTCTACAGAAGGGATTTATCTGAAGAAAGGATCCCTGTTTGAGTGTCATGCTGTGTTAAAATAGCTGTGTTGAGACGTGACATCAAGGGCACTCTCTGCTTTCCTAATTCAAATGACTTTTCATCTCTAGACAAATAACCAGAGAGTTTCTCCTTAGTTCTGCCAATAGCTGTACATATAAATAGAATGTTTGTCTAACTATTGAACAAAAATGTTTAAAATTTAAAGAGTTTTAATCATAAATTTGGAATGTTTATCTAGCAAATTAGACATTGCTCCTGAGGTCAATGGTTTTCTAAAGAATGCTGAAGAGCAAAGATTAAATACAGCGTGCATTTTCCCAGTGGATTCAACACACTGCTGCACACAAGATGATCACTTCATTCTTCAGTCAGCCTTCATTACATCTACCTTTAGAATAATTAGGGCTGAGACATGATGTTATCACTTCTCAGGAGCTTCATTAAGTTTAATGGTCTGGATTCTTTAGATGTCCAATGCTGCAAAGTAAATGCTGAGATCTAGAAATTTCCAGCCTGTTCCATGATATATTGAAATCCCAAAAAGCTTCAGTGGTTCAGGCCCAGCCGAGCCCTAAGACTTTGTTCCAAGTGTTTGGCAGTATTACAATATGTTGTGACAGTCTGATTTATGTTGTTTCTTTATCAGTGCCGTGAAAGACTTAAATGCTATTGTTTGCTGTTGTGTTTTGAAATGGATACCACCCACCATAAGGATTCAGAAGTGTTAGTTCCATTGTTCCTCAGTTTTGAAATAAATGAGAGGAAGAAAAATAGTTGTGGTTACATCAATGCGATGGCAGAGAAATGTAGCCCAGTTTGCAATATCAGCCTTAAATTTGGCATATGTTAGACATTTTCTGGTGTAAATATATTAGAGTTGTCTTTTCACATATTAGGTGTTTGCAATACACATTTCTATCAGCTAAAATACTAATGCAGATGCAATTATAGCAGCAAAACAGGTTAGGAAGAAGTTCTTCACAAACAGAGTGATTGGCCATTGGAATGGGCTACCGGGGGAGGTGGTGGAGTCACCATCCCTGGAGGTGTTTAAAAGGAGGCTGGATGAGGCACTCAGTGCCATGGTTTAGTTAATTAGAAGGTATTAAGGGATAGGTTGGTCTCGGTGATCTCGAAGGTCTTTTCCAACCTGGTTAATTCTGTGATTCTGTGGTGGAGTTTCAGACAAATCCGGGGAAGTGGAATAAGTAACTTAATGCCTTTGACTTTGGGTTTTTTTTGAAACAGCAGATGATCAGTTGGAATCACTGATAATTTCCATAGTAAGTCCAGAGAACATCTATCTTTAAAGCCCTAAATGTTCATCTACTTAAATCACTACTGATTTTGATGACCTACAGTGAAAGCTGAGTTTCAGTAGGAATAATATAGAACCAATACCCACTAATGGCAAATTTGCTTGGCTGTCATGGAGCTGAAGTGAATTTTATAAAACTGTGCTCTAAAAAGAGATAGATTCTAGGTGGCAACCCTACTGTAAAATCTGGTTACTATGCTATGCAGAAATGTACTTACTAAGAGGATTCTCCATATAGCCACAATAATAAGCCACATATTTATGGTTAAGGCTGTAGTCCCAGCAATAAAAATGTTGAGCACATCTGATACTGAGAAAAGGATTCTGTTACAATAATACAAAATGAAATCAACTCTGTTCCATTTCCACAATCAGAAGACAGAATGGCTTTATTGTGCTTTAGAAGTAAAGCTAATGCAGTATTTACAGCTAAAATTATATATAAAAATAACAATCTATAAATGTAAGGAAGAAGTTAGCATCAGGTGGTGTAAGACACATGGCTGCGCTCACAGAAGGTACCCAGAATCACCAAACATGATCTTAAGGCACCAAAGTGATTGACATTTGATAGCTTGTGGTCAGTCATTCTGCTTATTTTCTTTAGTGCTTAATCATTTACTTGATTTCAGACTGGCTTAATTTTATTAGGCAGCTGCTGCTTGCTGAAGGCAGTCAACAGCGGGTACTGCTGTACTAGTGAGATCTGTAGCCACTCATTGCCAAGGCTATCAACTCGATGTGTGTGTCCACAATGAGCTGAAAGAAGTAGAAGTCTGGGGTGGGTTTTGCAGGCTGAGAGCAAGAGTCTGTCTCTTAACCCACTGGAACATTATGAATTTTAAGGAAACAGAAATATTTTACCTCAGTTCACCAAGTTCAAGTGAACCTCTTTGAGATACTAAAAGAAAAGACATGGCTACTAATTTAAAGTCCAAAACATGAGCAGAAGTATTTTGCAAGAAGTCTGTGAGTCATATTTTCCTCATAAAATTGTTGAAACCATTGTGCCTAGAAACAATTAAGTATGTGACTGGAAAAGTTTAGCCATAAACACAAACAGACACCAGCTTTTTGTTTGTAGAGGATGAAGGTCATTTGGCTTGAGGAACAGCCTAATACTGACAGGGACAAAGCAGAACATCCAGTTTGTACTCACTGCTGCATAGAAGTTCCGATGCTTGGCAGCCCTACATGTCCAGATGACACTGAAGGTAAAGGCCAATAGCCTCTTATGGCAGATAATTGAAGTAGGGACAAATATACTCCTTTAATTTGGCAAAAAACTCTTGGTATAAACCCTCTTTTGGTTTATACCAAAACCACATTTCTGAGACTTACAAAACTACAGGTATTAAAATGTTTGAGTCTGTTAATACCTTGCAGTTTGGAGATCTGTTTCAGAGCCACGAGCTTTATCAGGCTTTTTGAAGATTCCTTGTTTTTTCCAGTAGTTCAGTGTTTCTACTGTCCTTGGCAATAGGCTCCTTCAGACTGGCCTGGTATTCTTGTGCTCTGCGTATGTCAGCCCTTAGCTAGCTGCTGTATCCACGTTCTGTGCTTCGAGGAAGGTTAAAAGAGAGGAAGTTCCTCTGCTCCCCAGGGTATAATCTCTGTATTTATGAGATTTGGAGACAGTGGCCTCCACAGCAGAGGTTACAGGTTGGAAGCCAGATTTGAGCTCAGCTTTGTCGGGGGTCCTTACCTGATGTATTTCTAGCCTAAAGGAAGAATTGAATTTGAGATATGTCCAGATGCTTTCTCTCAGGGGCAGTTGTAACGTAGTTCAGCACTGTCATATAGACACTCTGGCTTGCAAAAGGCTCTGTTTAAACAACTGCATTTATAAATCTTTCTTACAAATACAATGTTGTCTTGAAATCCTACTTACGGTCTTCTACTCAGAAATGTGAAATGAGCTGTAAGATTTCTTCCTTGATACAAAAAAATATATATGCAGGTGTGTACCAAGTGGTATTTGACTTTGTCAACTTTATTTCAGAGGAAGAAAGATAGCCCCTTTATTTAAATTCTTTTCATTCTTGTAAGAGGAGCTGAAAATCTGTTTGTGAATTGCTTTTGAATGTAGCTTGGCATTAGAGCAGAACATGACACGGTCAGTGGCCGTGAGGACTGAGCTCTGTGCAGTTAGGAAAAAACAAATGACCCGTGAGAATTTTGAGCTGCTTATGACTGTGTGCAAGTGAGGTCTAATTCATCTCTCATGTCTATTAATTTGCAGCACTGCATCTTCTTAAGTCCAGAAATGTATTTGATTTATAAAAACACATGAGGCTACAGAATCCTGTCTAGGAAATGTAAGCAATTAATTTCTTTCACTAACGAACTTGTGGAGGTCTGTTCATTTGCAACTTAATTCTTCACAGTTCAGCATCACAAATCTTTACTTCGGGACTCTCCTCATAATTTTCCTATTTCTTTTGGCTGTCAAAGGTCGACCTGATTTTGTTTGGTTCTTATCTACATGCTTCAAAGGCTTTCAGTCTCATTCTATGCAGGCTTTAGGAGTTCTGTGAAATTGGTCAAGTTTTTCCTGCATTTTCTTCCTCCTTTTTGCTCAGAAACTAACTTTCCCAAGTTAAAGAGCTGAGGAATAGATTCTGGGAATCTGGCCTAGTCTTGATGAGGGATGTGGCCAATAACCATGAGGCTATTCCTTTAATTTCTTCCTTTAACAGCTTGTTACGCAATTGCATTTTTCAGTAAGCTGCATGTTTCTCAGTCTAATGATCCTTTTGATGTGTGGCTGTTCAGAGACTTCAGCATCTGAAAACTAGAGGAAAGAATGGAAAATATTTTGAAAATTCAACTTGCAAGTACTTTCTCTGATTAAGGGTGATAAGGAGGCATCCTGTTAAAGCAAGAGAATGTGAGTGCTATACAGTTTGATTCAAAGATGATTATGATGCACCTATTTTTTTCCATGTAGCAGTTGATTACTGAAGCTATGGAGTCGTTTAGACTTCAATGCACTGAACACAAAACACCTAGATGTGCCCAACACCTTCTTGGACCAATTAGCTTGCAAAGCAGGTAGCTGTTTGGCTCAAATGTATCATTTTCACATCTCATCTAAAATCTTTTGCCTTTTCGTGAGCTTGGCACAGCACAGAGAGCAGGCAAAGAAATGGAAATCTTAGACCTCAGCTCAGGAGTTTTTTGATTGAGTGGCTTCTAATGAAAGAAGTCTCTCTGTAGTATCTCTCCTTGTGGAAATCTATGCCAATGATTGTTGCTGCTTTGGTAGATAATGGTACCTAAAGCGTACCTATGCTTGTAGACTGGACCAGGGTTAGCAAAACACTCTCAAATCTCACTCCTCTCAAGGAGTGTATTTAATCATTCAGTTCTTTATACACAGTCTGGAGGAGCGTTGAGCACTGAGCATTGCTCTCTGAGTTAGTGGCAGAGCCACTATAAGAGTTTTCACGTTTCTGGGCTTTGAGTCTGACTAATGACAGCCATGGTGGGGAAATATTGTCAGGTTGAGTGTGGGTGCTTCTTTCCAGTGTCTACTGTGATTAAGAGCTCACTGTTCCTCAGAGCTCATTGTGTAACGTGGGACAAACTTCCACACGGAACATGCAGGGCTTTTTGTTGGAGTTTGTACAGTTCTACAAATAGACACTCCAGCTTTTAATTTTACTCAGTTTTACTCAGTTGTGGTGTTTACTTTACACCAGCTTGAGGGGGAAAGAAGGGAATTTTTCTGTATATTAACTGTCTGGGTGATTTTCTACAGCTGTCTTGAAGGATATGTCTGTTACTTATACTGTAACTTGGATTCTATAGACATATGGCAGAGAACACAATTCTCCAGAAAGAAAAAGGGTTTGAGTGATGGAAAACAGAAGAGAGCAATCCAAGAGAAATCCTGCCAGAGGAGGAGCATGAACCTGAAATTTACTGCTTAAACCAGACTTCTGCTGTGGGCTTAAGTACCACACTCAGCCAGTTCTATCATTGATTTCAGTGTGGCTCTCCACAGATGCAAAGAACTGCTTTTTGACTAAGTCTGGAGCTTAAGTATTGTTCTGGCATCCAAATCAATTTGGAAATATATTGGTTGGCTTGAACTCCTTAAGCAGGGGGACAATTAAAGAGTTTTTAAAAATCAGAACTGTGGAGAGCTTGTGAATTAAGGCTGTTCTGGCATTTACATATAAGTTTGTAAAATCAATCAGAAATTGAAGAGGGCATGAGAGATTTCATTTTAGACTACTCAGTCCTTTATTAATTGCATCGTGGATGACAACAGAGGAAACGTGTATAGCAGACAAGTGGGAGTCTTCATTTAACCTGCTGTCTGTTCTGACTTTCCACTTCTGTGCATCTCAGCACTTACAACAGCACAAACCTGAATAGCCAAGGAGGTTTTAACTTGTCTGTTTTTTCTTTTATTTCAGAATCCAATAGGCAATCATGTCAGTCAAACTCACATTCGTGTCTCCTGCTGATGGAGGTGGTATCAGCAGGAGTTGTTCCTTCACTGGATTCAGCACTGTGCAAAGCAGGAAATTAGCGTAAGTAGCACAAAAAGAAAAGCATCTGAATGTTTGAGCAATTTTGAGATGTTTGAGCAATTGAGCAAATTTGAGATCTTAGGTACTGTCAACATGGCTTTTAACCTAAAGGTTTTAGCCTAAAACCTAATGGCTTTTTAACCTAATGTGTCAAAGTTGTTCCTTAACTGTATCTTAAAACTGTTGAGTGTTGTCATGGTTCACTGATAAAGAGCCATAATTCACCCCCCATTATCTTACTGCTATACAGACTGTACTCCAGAGATGGCTGGGTTTCAGAGGTCATGTTATATCAGGCTGTTAACAGCATCCATTTCTTCTAGAAGCATGAAGGGCCACAACCCTTCTGGTTAGCAGCCCAGTACTCCACTAATATTTTCTGAGTAAAATCTTCTAAATAGTCATGGTAGTTAAAAATCTTGTAAACCTTTAAAAAGATGGAGCTCTTAATGGTGAATCCTGGCAAAATATGTAACTGAAGCTAACTGAAGTTCTCCTGCAGTTATTGAACTATAATGCTAGAGCAGCATCATATGAGAGGAAGGGCTGCTGCCTAGCAGTGTCACAAATGACAGGAAGGGAAGAATACAAATGAGCCAAGAAGGCCACTGCAAATTTGCTGTCAGAAACAGGTCTGCAGTACAGCCAAGGCTGCAGTCCAGTTTTCCAGTCTTCAGGCAAGCTCTGTAATTGCTAAGCCATCTTGCGTTGTTTTTTCCCTTTTTGCTTGTCATAAATTGTTGTGTAGCATTGCTCTGTGTAGATAACTGCACATTTTCTACTACAAATGCTCTTGTTCTTTTTCTGAATCCAGTGATCCCTGTCAAATGCTTTTAGAAGAGATGATATATAAGTGGAAGTGGAAGTGCATGTTAGAACAAAGTGAATCTTCCAGTGGTATCACACAGATGTATTGGAAAGTATTGCACTGAAAACAGTCCTGTTGTGTGCCACTGAAATGCCTGACTTATGTCACAAAATGTCTTCTCAAAGAGCCAAATAACTGAATTAACTTTCTAGTTAAACACACCATGGTGAAGTAAGAGTTTGTGATATAATCAAGAAGTCTAAACATCCATTTATATGAACATGTTGTGGAAGCTGAAATGCAGTATTGCACCTAGCAAAGATCAGACATATTAACAATTACAACAATCACCATGATCCTGAGAAAAATGCTGCCAATAAATTATATAAGTTATATAAATTATATGTTTTATAAATGATATAAATTATGTAAGCCCAAGTGCATAGTGGGAGTTTTAGCAAGGAAAGGATCTACCAGGGAGGGCATTGAACAGCTACTTCTCCAACAAAGGCATAGTTCAGCAGCATAAAAATGCTCTAAACAGAAGAGTTCATGTATCCCTTAAGATTATCCTGTTACTTCTAACTACAAAAAAGTCTAACCAAATGCCTCTCTTTATACATCTTTTTATGATGTTGCTTTTCATTATTTGTTTAGACAATTTTGTTCAGGAATCACTGCAATAAGGGAAACCTGTGTACTAGACACTCAGTCACAGCCCAGTGAGCACCCAAGAGCCTTCCCCAGCATAATGAAGAAAAATTTTAATCACCCTTTCCTAACTTATCTGTCCCTCAGGCACAGCAAAGCACAGCAGGAGATTGCAGGGGCCCTATGGAAGGTCTGTCCAAAGGATGACACACAAATCAAGTCCACGTGGAGATCCTTAAGCAGATGCTAAATATACTTCTGCATTTCTTTAGCAGCTTCCTTTTGAGGCTCTCTGTCAGACACACTATTTAATTTTGCCTCTACAGGAAGTAAATATTATTACTGTTATCTATAAAGTGGGAAATCTGATACTTAAATTATCAAGTTCACAAGGGAAAGTAGCCATACAGGATCTAGCTTTGAGCTACTGTCCCTAAAGGCCCATATCAACAACTTAACTTTTCTATGAAAGGTATGAAAATGGGATTCTTGACATCACTGCACAGACTGTGTATGGGCTACATCAGTCATGAAAATGCTGAGTTTTAAATCCCAAACCTGTGTGTATGCAGTGCTTAGATGCTACACTCTAAGAGAAGGGAAATGATTTCCCGAATTTAGGATTTGAAGTCCAGAACTCTGAAGGTAAATGTTAAATTCCTTTCCTTTCCAAAAAGAAATAAAATCCAGGAGTAATTTGAGCTTTTTAATTTCAGAGGATGGAATTATCTTCCATGTGGTATCTTGCTAATCAGAATCCCCATCTAGGGGATGGGACTGGATATTATATCCTTCTTTGCATGAAAGAATTTTAGGTGATGATCCTTCTAGGAGACTCTTTCAACTGTTCTTATTAGCTAGACTGCCCCTTCCAGTGTTTTTCCTACTGAAACCCTCTCGTTTTGCATGCAATACTCAGAGTCATTATCATAAGAAAGAAAGCAGTATTACTGTGAGTTTCTAATTTCACAGTTATATTCCTTGTTATAGGCCACCTGAGCTCCAAATGGTTTGCTTAATTAATACTTTACATTAAGCCATCATAAGAAAAACCTAAGATAATCATTAAAGTGAAGAGATTAAATATACAGAAATGTTTTGCAACGCCCAATTTTATCAGATGTTTCTGCAGATTATATGTTTTAAAATGGAGTTAAGTGGGAATTTAGCACCAGAATAATTAATTATTCAAAAGGTTTCTATAATAGAACTGGGGACATCTCTCAGGTGTGCTGAGCCTAGGATTTAATCACCATAATCTCCTTAGGCCTTTAGTCACATGCATAGAACTAAAACCAGCCAGTGGCTAAGTGTTAAGCCTGTTGACATTTACCATTGCTCCAGGTGAGCTGAATTTAGGATAGAGATTGTAAAGAAGGTGGAAAGCTTCTCTGAGAGCAATCAGTTAGCTTGGCTTGACTCAGCTCAGCTTGGCAGAATGGGAAGCTTGGCTTGATTTAGGGGGATTATTGACAAAACTGTATAAAAATAACTTAAGACTTACAGGAGCATACAGATAGAGGTAAGCCAGGCAGGAATCTGAATGGGAAAGCTGTTTGCAGAGAGTTCATTTTCTGGTTTATATATGTTTTAAATACATATATATTTAACTAATGGCTTGGGGGGATCTAACTCTTTAGGCTAGCACTAAAAATCCTGTTGGGGGAACTTTTATTAGAAACAGTCTTTAATTTTGTTTCTGCAGTTGGTTTTAAAAGTAAGTGAGATGTTAGACATTGAAAAAAACACCTTGATGATTGTATCTGGTATGCAATCTGGGCTTGGTAGCTTGCTCTTCTGAAAGGTGGTAGGGCTCTAAGCCATCACTTAAATGGATGTTGACTGCAGGCAAGGAAATAGCTATTTCTAAAGGCTTTTTATGCTAGCTTTATCAGTTAGACTTTGAGCAGATCAAAAGTTTTCCTGAGTTGCAAGTCAGTCAGAATGGGAATGTCCTTGTCTTGCAGTGTGGCTTACTTGACTAGTTGTGTAGTTGACCCAACAGCTAGTGTGAATGTGCACACAGATGTAGGGCCTTGGCCAGCTGCCATGCATGTCTGTTAAGAGCAGTATGAGCACTAACTTGTTATTAACCTGTTATACAAATGAGCTTTGCTTTTTCTTGCTCAGTGCTCCCACACACCTTCCCAAAGAAATGGGGACCTGCAGTTAATCTTTGAGAAGGATAGAGAAGAGCCACTGGGCTTCTCAAATTGTGTCAGGCTTAGAGAAGGACATCTTTCACATTGAAAGTCATAAAAAGCCTTGCAGGCTTACTGCAGCAGGTGTTTAAGGCCCTTCCTTAACTTTCTAGTGTTAGCTGTGAAAGTATTCTCAGTGAGTACAAGAGCTTTGTTCTTTTGAGTAAAGGAATATGTGATGGGCTCAGAACTTGTATCCTGGAAGCTTTGTAGGTTAGGCATCTCCTCCCAGGTAATGTTTTTTTCTTTCTCATATTTCTTTCCTCTTTCTACAGGAAATCTCTCAGCAGAAGTTCAGTGAGATCAAGAATGTCACTGAAATCCCCCAAGGCTTACAATTCCCTGCAGAAGGGAGCAGTCATCTGGGATCCAAAGCCACTGCAGGTGAAGAAAATTTTTGAAGCTTTGAAGAAAGGACTTAAGTAAGGACTTTTTAAATACTGTAATTTGCCTTACCTAGCCATGCTGCTTAAGTCTGTGTATTGCTGTTCTCTGTCTCTATCTGGCATCTCTAAACACACATAGTGACTTTCCCAGACACGGGTTTGGGACCTAGTAAAACAAGTTTCCTTCCTTCCCAGACAGTCTGCTTGCAAAAAAAGTGCCCTGATGGTTTTGTCTGTTACTAGTTTGTTACACTTCTCTAAATACTGAGTGACAGGTAGAACTCTGTGGGGAAATTCTCCATCTTTTGGGAAGCAGCTAAGCTCCCTTGAGGAAGGGAGGTTTTCAGAGTGTGTGGGGTAGGAGGCAGGAAGCCTGGAGACAAGAGAGAAACTTGGGTAAGAATAGGACAACCAGTCCTGGGGGTGACTGGCAGAAAGCTTCTGGAGAGGGAGTTTGCTTTGACTTGGCAAGCTGACTTAAAACCAAGGCTGAAAGCAAGGGTGTGCCCTGCCAGGACACAGAGCGGGGAGGCTGCTTCATAAACCATGCTAATTGATGAACACTTATTAAAGAATTAGACATTCTAGTGTTTGGGGAGGGTTTCAGGATTTCTTTTTCTCACTCTGGAGTTCAAAAGTACTCTACCATCTCTAGATAGCTTGTTGTAAGGGAAAGGTCTAAACAGATCTGCCTGAAACTTCAGCTGACTTGAGGTGATGAAACAACTGTACTGTAACTCCATCTTAAAGCAACGTAGGCAACATTATCTTGCTTTAAGTGTAGCACTGTTTCAGAGTCTTTATTATGATTGACTGCATGGTCGGTGTTGCATCAGTACAGACTTGAGTTGAAGGGTTAAGACTGATTTTTCTGTCTGGAGATGTGGGGTGCATACAGCAGACATGAAACTGGCTGGCAATCTGAATTTTGGGTGCTCTGGCTTTGAGGAAGCTGTCAGTTATAGAAATGCTGATATTCAATTCTGAGGTGGCAAATAAAACATGGGTGAGTTTGCTCTCTTGGTGTTGCAGACCAGAAAGGAAGTTGTGGGAAGTGCTGTTTGCTTCCATTGTGACTGAAACTGGTCAGCCTTTAACTGAATCCTCAAATCTTATGTAAAAATATACATCTTAAGTTGTTGCAGTTGAAGTTGATGGGTCTAGTCTAATATCATGAGAATTTAATTTACACCCTGAGGCTCCTACTGGAAGATAAAAATATCTTGGATCTGTAAACCCTATACCTCCTTCTGCTGGCACAGTGCCAACAGCAGAACTGTTGTTTCTTTTGCTGCTGTCCTCAGAATTTTGCTACTGTATTAATTTTGAACATAGTTTGTTTTCTTAAGCAAGGATATAAAATGCATTGTAACACTGTTGTGAGCTCAGATGTGTCACATTTGTATTCCAATAAAGGCTAGAAAATCTTAGTCCTAAAAATTTCAGAAAGTATCTCATTACTGGATTTAAATTTAAAGCAAATAATGAAACCAAATGTTTTTTGCAGAGTTCAGAATTTATCAGAGCTTAGGGAGGAGGAATCATATAGTGGATCAGAATTTGTTCCCAGTTCTGCAGGGAATGCAATATGAGCAGACTCTTGCCAAAACTGAGTAGCTAACTAATTGACTGAAGTAACCTACAGAAAACAACTGTATCAAATAGCAATGCAAAGTCCAATTTTTAAGTAGATGCAGACTGAGTCCTCTCAGTGCTACAGTGACTTGAATTTTTAGCGCTGAACATGTTTTACGTGCCTGTGTCTTTATAGCTATAGCAAGTAACTCTTTATCTGTTAACCATCTGGGTGTCATTCCAATAACTCTTTATTCTCTTAACCATCTGGGTACCATTTCATCAAGCTGGCAATTATAACACATATCTAAGAGTGATGAAGCTCTTTTAAAAAGAAAGTGAACTCTTTCTGCCACCAGTTTTGGCTGCTGCTGCACTGAGCTGTTAATACACAGTGTAAAGAGCAGACAGCCGAATGCTGGAGCCGTGGGGTCTCTTGGGGGAGCTGGTTTTGTGAAAGTAAGAAAATGAAATGTATCAAAGCAAATGTGAAGAAGTGTAGCTGTCTAAAACGAGGCTATTTTGACTGCTCCGAGACTGTGTCTTCTGCAGTATTTATCAGGTGACTCTTGTTCTCTTTTAAGCATGAGAGGAAAAAGTTACTAAGTCTTTTCTGTGTTGGAAGAAGATGGTATCGGCAGACATAGCTGGGAACTCCTAAGGGACAGCACTTGCATGCATGCAACTCTGTAGGAGCCAGCTGGCACCAAGTGCTTCACACCTTGCAAAATAGTTCCCCATTTTGGAAAAAGTAAAGGTTACATTAAGACATTGCCTAGCATACTAAAAGGTGGTGTTCAGCTCTGCTCCCTAAAACACAACAATGTGCCCTACCTTACACACACGTACTACTGTGAAGTTCATTTTGCAGTGCTAGTGTTTTATGTTGAGACCCTTTGACTTTGTAAGATGGAGTTGGTTGATGAATTCTCACTCCTCAGTAACAAAAGACTTGTTCAACAAATGAACTGGCCTTCTACCTTACAGAAAAGTTCTCAGAAGTCCAACAGGAACAGTTAGACAAATCTCAAAAGGAGATCTTTAAATGTTAGGTAACACCTGCTGGCATTCATGTACAGCCACTTCTCAGAGTTTCTGTAGAAATATTTGTCTACAGAAACTACTCTTTCTCATCTGTCAACCCAGGTCTATACAGCCATCCACATCCCTAGAGAGTAAAACAAGAGAAATCTTCTAGAGAAGGAAGTTGCTTTGTAACATTCTGCCAAAACAGTGTTTGGGGAGGTGTTATAATGGATGTACCAGAAGAATGTAACTCTAGGCTCTTTTCCTCTCCAGTGAGTACTTGGAAGCACATCAGGCTGAATTGGATTATCTCTCTGGACGACACAAAGATACGAAAAGGAACTCCAGACTGGTAAGATGCTTTCAATGTTAAGTACTTTAATGACTTTAAAGTCACAAAAATAGATGCCTTCTTATACCTGGGACTCCCAGGGGGTTTCCAGGCAGTGAGGTAAGATCCAGTAAGACACCACAATCAGAAATGTACCAAGAAAGTTAGATCTAGATAGTGAGACTTAAGCTTGAGAGTTCTCAGTTTCAATATCCAACAGTGTTCTTCAGATAGAATCCCAGTAAAAGAAAACTATCTCCTTGTGTCTGTTTAGTAATTAGTGTTTGTACTGAACTCCATGTGGGCAGAAAGGGAGATCAGGCTTTGTTTTCTGTAGTTAGCGAATGTGTCTAGGAAGTTGAGAATAGGACAGAATCTAGGTTACAAGGACACAACTTCAGCAACAGTGCTAGTGAAAAGGCAACTTACAGATGCAGCTTCATGTTTCATTTGGGAAATAATAACTAGATTAAAAGACAAACAAACCCCCCATAAACTCTCATGTAACATGACCAATGTCCAATTCCTTGTTGCGGCTGGTGGTGAGACTCTTGTCTCTTTTTAAGCATCTGCAAAAACAAACTAAGCAATCATGCACAGAAAGTGAAGCTACTCACAAAAATGTTGGATTGTATCACAATAAGCAGTACACCTTGTTTTAGTGTAACTTAACATGTGTAGTGATGCTTGCAGGAAAAGTGAAAGTGTTGTTAATACGTACAAATGTACATGCTCTCTTCTTCAGTTTGTGCTATTTCTTTTTCAGGCTTTCTACTATGACCTTGATAAGGTAAGGCTATTGAGGACAAGATGAAATGTTGTAAATGATGTCTGTACTGTGTTTCTTAAAGCTGTGTTTAGGAAATAATTTCTCAAGCCCCTCTCTTTCTCCTCTTGTGAAGCAAATCCGCTCTGTGGAGAGATACATCAGAAAGCTGGAGTTCCATATAAGCAAGGTAAGAGGGTTTATATCTTGTACATCTAAGGTTTGCACTGCTATGTAAGCAAACTGTCCAGACAGAAAACACTTGGCTTATACTTCATCTGAAAGGGAATAATGCTGTGTGCTTTTTGAAAGCTGTAACCACTCTCTTTACAGAAGGAGAGGACTTTTATTTATTTATTTTCTTGAATGGGTCTATTCAGGCTGGAAGTTGGGTACAACCCAACCTGAGTTTGCCTGTGAAACTAGTTCACACATGCTGCCAGTTTAGTCTGAAAACATGGCTGTGGGAAGGCTTCAATGTTCAGCCTCCTTCCCACAAGAGGCCAAATGGGCAGCTCTGTAGAGTGTATGTCTGCTTTCTGCCCTCCACTTCCAAAGGAATCAAACCTCTCCTCTGACATAGCTGGAGGTATAGTTAAGCTGTATTTAGGGAATCAATTTTCTGCTTCCTAAGTAATTTTTCCCTAAACAGTTACTCTTTACTCCTTGTCTTCTAACCTGAGAACAGCAGGGCAAATTGTGTCTCAATATGCCTTGCTTTTTTTGCAGGAATGCCTACAAACTGCTGCACTCACATCAGTCTGTAAGATGCAGGAGCTGCAGTATTCTGCAATACCATGATAATGGGATTTGATTGGTTTTTTTTGCCAGGAAAGGCTCACTGATGTTTCTTCCCAAATTTTATTAAAACTATGCCAAGGTAATTCTTGTTCCTTCTTCCCCCACCACGTAACCTTAAAGGTAGAAGAACTCTATGAAGCTTACTGTATCCAGTGCAGACTACGAGATGGGGCCACTAATATGAAACATGCCTTTTCCTTGTCTCCTTCCACCAAAGCCTCCAGAGAAAGCCTAGTGGAGCTTTACAAGAACTTCCAAGAGTGCACAGAGGTAAGTAGTACTATAGATATACAATGAAGACCTGACTGTTCCTTAGCAAAAGTGTACTAGGACTTGCTGCTGATTTTTTTTTTTTTTTTTTTNCCTGCTCATCTCCTTTTATCACACAGCCCGAGACTAATGGGCCTTTGGACACGAGATAGCCAATCAAATGGCAGTTAGCCAAGATTTGGCCATATTGGGTGAAGCCATAGGCTTGCTTTACCCTTTTTTGGGCAGAACACAGGCCTTGCACAAGGCAACTGTGTGCACCTTGTTTACCGCAGGTGCTGAACGGGCCACAGATCCCAGACTTGGTGGCTCCAGGTTCTTTGTCCCTTTTCCTGCGGTTGCTCTCCCCAAAACAGAAGGAGGGAGAGCAGAAAAACATGCCTGGGCAAGCTAGGACATGTACAAGCCTAATTTGGCCTGCTTAGGCCTACCACGATAGAGGGTCAAAAGCTTAATGTGTGAATGAAATACAGGTACAAAATGTGCACTGCACCTTGAATTCTGTACTCCATGTTGTGCACCTATGTAGCTTGGCTTCATGCATTCATGAGGATGAAGGAAAAGTCCTTTGGATTTCTGCTTTAATATTGGGGTCCATATTGACTTCCACTGGAAGCAATGGGATGAGAACTGAATAACGAATGAGCTCTGCTGTTTTTACAAAACAAGCTGTAGAAGGCAACTGACAGCAAACTGCTGAAGCAGTTCCACTCTTCTCTGGAGCTGCAAAAAAAGAAACCAAAGTCTTTTGAGGATGAGACAAGAAAATGGCATTTATGGGAAGACTTTGGCACTGCTTTTCAGTCATAGTGACTGCTCACTCTTTCTTCTAGGACATGTGCTTTATAGAAAGTGCATTGGAGGTCCATTTGGGAGAGTTTCACTTGAAGATGAAAGGTATGTTCCTCTCTTGTTCCCCTCAAGACCCATCATTGCTTTAGGGTTTCTTATGTAGCAATCTGATCTGTGAAAAGTCCATTTATTCAGTGTCAGTTGTTTTCTCTGGCTTCCCAGATCAAATCCTGAACAGAAAATTGGTAACCTTCTTCTTGCTTCAGCACTGTAACATGGCTCTGCAATGATATTTTATATTTGAGCACAAAAACTGACAAGCTTTCCTCACTAAATTCAGCAAAGTTTGTCCTTTTAAGAGTGTTTTGGGCTGATGGCATAGCTTGTGCACGGAGCTGAGCACAAGTGGGCGTTGGCCAAACAATCTCTCTCTTTATTGCAGGCTGAGGCTTTGGGGGATGTTGTAAAACTCTACAAGTCTTAGGAGTTTTCCTTCTCTTTTCAGGCTTGGTGGGCTTTGCACGGCTCTGCCCAGGGGACCAGTATGAGGTGCAGTATCCAGCAATTCATTTTGTCCTTTATTGTGCTGCTGTGAGTTTGCAGGGGAGGAGCAAGAGAGCAAGGGTGCAACATACAGAAGGGCAGAGGGAGACAGACCAGGATAAAACCATGAGATAATTCCATCTAATGAGAACAAGGGTTTGGCACACTTGCTATGTACTCTGCCCTCTGAGAGTGAAGAGGGAAAGATGGGATTCAAGCATTATGGAAAGATTAAAAGGTGGCAGTTATTGGGTTTTTTGTTGGTGTGTGGGTTTTGGGGTTTTTTTGGGGGGGTTTTTTTCAAAGCCAACCTGTCAAGTCTCTGTCTTCAAAGTTGTCCCGGATTCAAGTAACTGTTGTTGCCTATTTCTTGGAAGATTGCTCTTGGCATGGTTTGAATGCATCTTAGTATTTCACTGGATTGCTCTCTTACTTCTGACAGTTCCAAACGAATTCCAGTGTGCTTTGTATTTCAGTACTACACTTGCTATGCAATGTAGTTTTGCAGTATTTCTAGAATGGGTGGAATGTGTCACTTGGTACTGAGTTAAGGCGCAACCTCAATTTCTGCCCCAAATCTTCTATCTTTATCCAAATATTGAAATGTATTGTGATCTAAGGAATGATTTTTGTCTCTGTGGCACTGGAACTGAGGCCTATGGACTGAAGTGAACATGCTGGGGGTATGCTGACCCAACATCCTGTTTTCTTCATGGCTTATAGGTGTTTGTGCGACTGGGGCGCCAAAAATGGAGGTTGAAAGGCAAGATTGAGACTGATGACAGCCAAACGTGGGATGAGGAAGAAAAGATTTTCATACCCAATCTTCATGAAAAGTTCGAAATCAAGGTGTGGTGTATAATGGTTGGATTGGAATCAGTGGGTTAATGTGGTCTTCTGCCATACTCCTTACCTGTTAGACTACCAAGCATTTGTCAAAACTCTTACACAGTTTTCTTTTCCTAGCTGTATAAAAAAGACACTTAATGAATGTTCTGATCACTAAGCAGACCTCTACTTCTGGTTTTGTGTTGCTCCTGGCACCCATGGCTCTAGTAGTGCATCTGCTTTCCTGTGTTCTGAGTCTGGTATCTGTCATTGTCTCTTTGGTTTGTTTTAAATAAAATTCCTAGATCAATATCTGGGACTTTCTGTGTTGAAGTCTAGATGTGCAGATAAAAAGATGTGTATGTATGTGTTATTTATAGCACCCATGTGGAATATTAAGTACCTGGAGTTCTGTTTTCTATTGAAAAAGAGAAATATGCATATGGAAAACATAGATCACTGCACATGTGTGTGTTTAATGTATAGTTCCAATGTTCCTTTATCTGGGTGCACTGCAGATTACTTTGTCATGTTTTATTCCTGAGGTGCTCTTTATCTGTAAAGTACTAATGGCATTCACATGCTGGTGCAAACTGCTCGTGGTTTACATCTTTATTTAGGGTTCTGACACTTCTTTTGAAAGTACCTTGGAGGAGGCCATACCCTTAACAGTGAGAGACCTGTGCTAGTAGTCCGTGATGCTTAGATGACACATTGTGGGTACCCCTAGGAGGGAGGCTTGTATTCCTCAGGCTCTTGTGTAGCTGCCCCTGGCACTGATTCTGGCACTTACCTAGCAGGTGGAGTCAATCTTTGAACAGCTTTTCCACTGTAGTCTGGCATCTTTCATGGGCTGGGCTCTGCAGCATGACTCTCATCAACCTAAAAGGAGCTGGTATTGAAGGCTGTGCTGGATCCTATTCTGCTAGGAAAGTGTGCCAGTGAAGGGTTTCAAGTTTTGGCAGCTGTGTTAAAGCAGCTATTGCAATGTTCCTCTCCTATCTGGCAGCAAGAACTAGGTTACATGGGAGAGACTCTTTGGCATCTTGCCAGCACAGCCTTTGGAAATGTGCTTGTAACGCATTTTTTTGCTGCCACTGCTCAATAAAGATCAGGTGAGAGGCTAATTCAGGTCCCTGTTTTCCCATAATAGTTTTAGAAACTTGTCTTATTTTGTGTGACAATGATAACTTTTACTCATTTTTGTCAGCTTATGAAAGTCTGACTAATATTCTCCACACCCCCCTGCTCTTCATGCTTAATAATCTCTGCCCAGTGCAAATACATAGCAAGTTTAAAAAAAAGTGCCAAAGAGTGTTCCAAGAAGAGCCTAGCAACAAAACTTTTGCTAGTTCTTAAAGGAGGTGGAGGCACGTAACTAATTCCTGAAGTGGAGTTTAGGCACTTCTAAAATTCCATGCTGACTGATGCTTTATATGCTTCTAGAGCAATTGGATCTTAATTTGGATGCATATTTTTTTTGTAGGAAGATGATGAATAGATAATTACTTTTCTCCCCCCCCAAGTAGCTGAAGAAACAAAGTACCAGGCTGGGAAAAGACTTGCAAGCCTGTAACTGCATTGATAACAAACTTAGAGCCTCCTGCAGAGCTAGAGGAAAGAACTGGCACATCACAGTTCTGATTATGGTCCACAGCTGAGCTCAGATGTTCAGAGAGGTCACAGTGGATGCAGACAGTTGTGCTTCCAGATTCTTTAGGCAATTGAGAGCTGAAACAGTCTGGTGTAGGCAGGCTAGTAGACTTGTCTGTGATACATGTTTTATGATAGTGTTCTAATATGCAGTCAACCTAGACTTGGTGCTATAAGTACCAAATGCTTGTACACACACCAGAGCTAGAATTTCCAAATTTCAGACTGGTTTTAAGAAAAAATTAATCTGCCATAATCTGTCAGAGGTGCTGTACATCTCTGCCTCTCCCCAACTTGTACAACTCCTTTCCTCTTTGCTACCCATCTATGACATGGTCCTTGTGTGGGGGTATTGGCCCACAGTGCTTTAGGAGTCCAGAACTGTGTTAAAGTTTTAAGTTTGTTGTGAGTACCAGAGCAGCTCTGAGCCTGGAGTGTTCTCTTTCATGTCCATGACTTGGGATAGCCTGGAACAATGAAAATGGATATGTTTGTCTGTCCCTGCAGGTGACAGAGCTGCGAGGACTGGCCACTATTCTAGTTGGTGTTGTGACATGTGACAGCATAAACTTCTTTACAACCAAGCCTCAGGCAATCATTGTGGATATAACTGAACTGGGCACCATCAAGCTACAGCTGGAGGTCCTCTGGAAGTAAGTACAAGCTTTAGATGAAAAAAATCTGCAGCTGAACATTTGAAATAAACGAAAGACTCCCAAGTGTGTCACTTAGTAACATTCAACAGCAGTCATGTTTCTATTTGCAGAGCTGGTGCAGGATAGATAGCAGCCACATGCTTCCTCAGAGCACCCTCAGCCACTCTGCCTCATCTGTGACTCTTTCTATGACCATTCAGTTCTGCCATGCTGCAGAGCTGTGGCCAGCCACGTGAGCTGACCAGCAGGCTTTTGCTAGCTCGCTGCTCTGCAGAAGGAGCATTCAAATCTTGCTCCAAGCAATGCATGTATAAAACAGGAACAATCTTAAAGATGATGAAATGAAACTGAAAATAGTACTATGTAGGCACAGTGGGGGGGTGGGGGTGGGGTGTGGAATTGACATTGTAGGACAATCATTATTACTAACAGTTTGTTGAAAATGGAGCTTTCCCAAAGACTTAGCACCTTCATATTTGCACTGTGATTGCAGTTATTGATATAAGCCCTGTTTGTGCACTACAGGGAAGCTTGGTTACAGATGCACTTTTAAAATAGCTTGAGTATTTTTATAGTGCTTGTGATTTGTAACTTTAGTAACTTAAATCTGTACATTGATCTTTTTGTAGTGGATTACTGATGTTATTAAAAGCAAGTTCTCACTTTTGTGGATGCTGCACTTGAAGTTCTTCCTCCCTCTAGACACACTACCACAGATTTTGGAGTTAGTATTTCTGCTTTATGAGACTGTCAGTCTATACTGAGGGACTTGTCTGCAACAAATGAACCTTTTGGCCTGTTTCCATTCCCCACTATTGCCCAGGGATTAACCCTGGCCATCTTACAGAAGTGACCAAGTAAATAGCAGGCACTCTTTGCTTCTGCTTTTGAGTCCATAAACTTAACTGCATTCCTCAGTTCTTCCCAACCCAGCATAGCAAAGAGATGTTTGCGCACACCTCTGTGATAAGAACCTTCTTGAAAGCTCACTTTATGGTAGCTTCTGGATCCAGGAAAAGCAGAAATAGAACAATGTTTAGGTTAGGATGAGCAGGGAGCTGTGCTTTGCAAGACACTCACCTGTGACTCAGACTTTGTGCACCTCTTATCCTTGGCCTCTTAAAAAAATTGCACCAAAATAACAAAGCTTGTATATGTTGAATGTCTGCTAAATGTGCCCCAAAACCAAACAGATCTTCCAGTAAAAGAGATGTTTACTGTTTTAGCTTAAGGGCAGGGAAATACATTTTGCAATCAAACTTTTTTTAGGTCCAAATACCCTGTTTCATTGTTTGACTCAAACCTCCTCACTGTCTTATAAGCCACTCTAACAGCATAAATGCCACAAAATTTTTCTGTTCCAATTCCTGCTTAAATGTTGATAACCAGTTTTCAGGTTGCATTGCTGGGGCTGGGGAAAGAAAAGCTTTATTTATGAGCGTACTATTTTCTGACTGTCTTTCGTGTATGCTGTACTCCTTGGCATTTACTGTTGACTTGTACATGCAGTTGGGCTGGAAAATAACTCTTGGCAACTGCATCTGAAAGTTATTTTCAAATGTACACATTGCTCCAAGTCAATGAGAAATAAACTCGCACAGCAGAGTTTTCCCCACACCTTCTGTTTCTGACACTTTATCCTCCTGAGATCTAGCAATAGGCATCAGTATATGTTTTGTTTTGGTGAGGTGCTGCAGCTGCTCTGAGACTTCTAAGGCCTCTGTTTCCGATTTGAGAAGCTGAGCTGCTAATTAGTTTGGTAACAAAGCCTTACTCCAGAAGCTTGCTCTGATCTTGCATTATATAGGCCTTACGGAACTTCCTCTTAGCCATGCCAGTTTATGTTTGCATTCTCATTTGAATCTGAAAGCTAAGATCTTTGTGGTGGAATCATTGAAAAATGTGAAGTGGAGATGGTACAAGCAGCATTTCTATATATATGTGTGTGTGTATGTTTAAAGGACAGCTCTTTTAAATGAAGGCTGATTAAAATAGTCTGTTCTGAAATTTGCACATCTTAGTATTGGGGAAGGAAGTAGAGAAGAGGAGCAGAGGTGACTATATGGGCTCTTGCACCAGACTTTGTTGGGAATGGACCTTTATTTGTCATCTCTCATCCTGCAACAAATGTATGCCACCAAAACTTGCTTTGGGTTTAACCTGGATTTAAAATGATCAAAAGCTCTATAGTTTCAGAGAAAGAAAATACTGCAGACAGAACCCCTCTGCTTGCAGAGGTGCTTTTCTTATGAGGGAAGTCTCCTTCTTCCTGACTTCAAGCCTAATATCTTCAGCTTCACTTAAGTGCAGTGAAGGAGACACCTTATTGAACTAGATATAAAATCTGGTTTTGCCCTAATGTGGGAAGTGCTGCGCTGAGAGATGGCACATCCACAGTAGAGTCTGAAAGAAATTACTTCTCCTCTCTTCTTGTTAACCCACAGAAATAACACCTAACAAATAGGTTACATTTGCTGGATCTAGTTGATTGCCTTTCACTGTCAGTAACTTGCATAAATAATTGTGCCCTTAAGTTGTTCTTCCAAAAAGACTATGAGGGAAACGCCTTCCTCTTCTGGGACACTGCATTTTCTCAGGTGATAATTTGAATCTCCAAAGCAAATGATACTTGTGACTAATTTTTCTAGGGAAATAAAATTCAAATTCGTTGGCACTTGATTGTTGCAGTAACTTGCAGCTCTGAGTGCAGCTGTTGACTGGCAAGATGAGCACTCCTGTGGCATTTGAGAAAACCACCACCCAGCTTTTAGAGCTGGCAGCAGGATTAGTGGGGATGCATTTTCTTTGGAAGTTAATGCCCACTTGGAATTTTTCAGTGTATGAGCAAACTCTGGCCTTGTCTCTGCTGTGTTTAAGCTTTGTGCAATCATCGATATCTTCCAGAGTGGATTCTCCAGGGTGCTTTGGCACAGAACTGGCAGGCCCCTCCTCTTTGACAGCCTATTTGCTGAAGTTGTTTACAGAAATGAGGAGTTGCAGGGTGATAACTCCTGGTGTTTCTATTTTCAAAGATAGAGCATTCAAAATAACAGCTTCTTTTCCTTTGATTTAAGAATAACTAAACTGATCCAGCTGATTTGCCCAAACTTCACTGAGAGGCAAGCTTTCAGTCTAGACCTGCTTTGTGAGAAATCCAAATGTAGATCACTCTTCCCTTCCAAATGTATGTTTTCTTTAAATAGGCCACTAGTCTTCTGGGCTCTAACAAAAGTTCCTTCAGCTCCTTTATAATATATGCCATGAGGGGTGAGAATGAGCTTGGGCCCGTTGCAGAACAGCTTTGTTGGCCAGTTTGGCAGAAGACTTTGTGCTTTTTGCCAACCTAAACAGCAGTCTGAATTCTGTCTCACATGAAGGACAAAGAGAAAGCCTGTATTCTCTTTTCAGAACTTCAGTTAGCTCCCCATACTGGGATCTAAGGCTACCAGCCAGCCAGAACCACTCTTGTGATTTCTGTCTGCTTTGAGTCTGTGCTGGCCTGGCTCACAAGGGTTTGTGGAGCAGAAGGGAAGAAAAATCTTAAAGGAGAATAAAAAATGGAAGTCTGGGGGTTTTCTTGGATACAAACCTACTGATAGTCTTTCTCTTACAGAAAAAAATCTTATGTGGGTAGGTGGTAACTCATGCAGGTATCATGAGGCACTAGTCCATCAATGCACCCCTATGCTTGGGTTAGAACTGATGTCTTATAGCTTAGCCTTTTGTGATAAGCTGTACTAACCTTGAAACTGGTTCTTATTGTAATGGGTAGGAGAAATCTAACAACAATCGCACTTAACTACATGGACACTTTGACTTGCGTTCAACAGGGGAAAAAGAAATCTCATGAGCAACAGAAGTCCAATCCAGATGACCAGAATTATTTCCTCTGTATTAATGCAAATCAAGATTCATCAGGCTTAGTAGTGAGATGTGGCCCTTCTGACCTGGTGGTATTTAATACATGGAGCAACCAGACAGGAGGAGAGCGATTAGGGCACAGTCTTGGCAGTGGGAGAAAGGAATGCAGATCCTCTGGGGCTGAAGAGCGAAACAAGTTTGGCTTCTCTCTGTTCCTTACAATTACTTGTGAGAACATAAACCAGGAAGTGTCCTCCTTACACACCCAACAGGAAAATGCAGCAGGGTGAGGGACATGGTAGAAATCTCAAGTATTTCATCCCTCCACAGGTTTGGTGGTTAAGACAAAGTAACACCTCAGTGGGAATCCATGTACAGTGCTGACTGCACAGGTTGAGAGGCCAAGGTACCTCTCAAGGTGTGTGGATGAACCTCCCATGCCATCAGAAGCTCTGCAGTCTAGGAAATGTGAACTCTTAGGAATTGTGAGCCCCTTGGAGGTCAGGCTGGGCATGTGTGTGGTGAAACTGAAGTCCTACAACACTACCAATGCAAGCTAAAGGAGAGCTGTGTACTGTGTTTACATTGGCCTTAACAATGACAGCATTATAGTGTTGTGCATTTAATGCCAAGGGTGTAATTAGTCAGAGACAGAGGCCAACGTGTTTGGCAGTATAGAAGGAAGACAACAAAGATGATCAGGCATGTGGGGCCACTTTCCCATTTAACAGAATTTTTTGTTTTTGAAAAGGTACTGATGGCTAATACTGTGCAGACATACAGATGTTCGCTGTGGGGAATGTGGAAAGGAAATTATTAGCCACAGTTCCTTTCCATGCAGCCACAGAGAACCCCTCATATCAAAGTGCTTGTTCCACGATTTGAATTTAAATAATGAAATTTCTACATACTTTTGACCTATGCAGAGATTTTGTCATGATTTCAGGAAGCAGCCTGACAAACTAAGGAAAAGTGTGTGACAATTGAAGGCAATAGTCTGCTCGTAAGGTCTGGCGCGTGACAGATTGTAGCTGTGGATTGCCTCCTGTTAGTGTCTGGGGAAAGCCTGCTATGCTTGACCTCGTGCTTGTTCCCTGAGTATCCCCTACTGGCTTCTCTCAGTCTCAAGATGTTGGGAGAGATGCATTCATAGATCTGTCCCACTATGATCTTTTGTCTGCTGTCCAAATGTGGAACGTGGTGATGGATCATGCTCAAAGAGCTTACAACCAACCAATAATAAATGCTTTAGAGCAGACCTGATTCTTCATGCCTGGCTCTTCTCAACTTTGTTACCTTGTAGTAACAGGCATGGTGTGCTGGCTTAGAGGGCTGAACTGACAAAGGGGCAAAAGAGACTTAGTTTGTTACTCTTGTCCCTTTCCTCCAAAGTGTTGTTTTACATTAAGGCATTGCTATATTAAAAAGCTAAAACTAAGGAATGGATCCCTTTGAGTCTTTTTAAGGAATGTCATGGATAGGGGTGATTTGCTTCCATCAGTAAACATAGCAGGCTTTGGCTTAAAGGGTATTACTGTCAAACCCCGAATTTATTTTCTGTACAGTGAGACAATGCAGATGGTTGTTAATGTGACTCTGTGGGACTGACCCGTGGGGGTGACACTGGTTAATTTAGCCAATTAACCTGTATTAAGCGAGCTCAGAGAGCATTACCTCCATGCTGAGCAGGACAGTGGTGTGTTGCTCAGAGAGCATTACCTCCATGCTGAGCAGGACAGTGGTGTGTTGCACTGCAGGATGCTGTGGGGAATTGTCCTTGTGCAACAGAAGCTGGACAGAACTGGAGCTCTGTGTTTTTGGCTTTTGCTAAAGAATTGTTAACTTCCATATGATTGATTAGTCCTCGTTATTGTTTGGCTCTTTCCAAACTTTTAGTGGTTGTGTATTGAACAGCTAAGTACAGCTGACTTTATCCTACTGTTTGGTCATTCTATTTATAGCAGTGAGAGGACAGATTTCTTCTAAATGTGTGTGTGTGTGTGTGTCCCCAAAAAAAAAAAAATTCAGGACTGAACTGGAAAAACAAACTTTCTTTTGATGCCACAAGGCATATCAGTAGGGAACAAAAGTAATGTGTAGAGAAAACAAACTTGCTTTACTTTAAATATGTTTTTCCTCTCCTGGTTAGCTGAGTTGCATTTTGGGAGTTCATCCAAGTTTTTCTAGGCTGCTTTGCAAAGGAGTTGGGAAATTAATGGCTATGTTGGGAAGTTTTTAGACAGGACTTGTCAAATTCTTGTAGCCTATAGCCAGTGTCTTCTGCTGCTACAACTGGGTGCATCCATGACTGTATGAACCACACACTTTGCCAAATACTACTGCAAGTTTCCTCTGCCAGCTTAATGAGTTGATTACTAATTTGAGGGATAATGAAGTTTTTCTAGTGGTTTTTCCAAGTGGTGTGTGCTCTGCAGGAGGGAAATTTAATGTCAGTTTTCCTTTATGATGTGTTATGTTTCCTTCCTGTCTGGTATGGAGTATGTCTCACAAGCTGCCAGCAAACAGCCTGGTCTGTACTTGCTGGCACTGGTGTCTTGTGTGGATGCTGCAGAAGAACAGAGAGCACTTCAGACTTCTGGCCTATTGGACTCTTCTTCCAGAGATTGTGGCACAGGTCTCTGTTTAAAAGCTTTTAGTCTGTGTTTCTCTGCTGGTGCACCAAAGGTGTTGGTCAGAGAAGCAGTCTTTGTTTTCTTTTGTTCCCTGTGTTATTAAATGTCACAGTTCCAATCTTACCAGCAGCAGCTGCTGCTGCTTCTGAACATCAATGTGCTTTCTGGTCTTAATGACACCTGGGCCTTTGTGTCTTCTGCTACAGCCCCTTTGACACAGAGAACCTGTTTTTGTCACCTGGAACCACTGCCAAATTTTCTGTGGGGAGCAGGAAGAGTTCATTATACAACTGGACCCCACCAAATACTCCCAGCTTCAGAGAGAAATACTACCTGGTGAGTATGCAGAGGAAAGCAAAATGCACAGCCTAGCCCTAGGAACTAATTTTTGGATTAGGTTAAGCTGTTAAGAAAGCACTCAGAAATGTGTAAATGTAGCACTCCAAAGCTCTTCCAGTTGATTTTGTGACTTAGGGTTATTTTTTCTGGATCAGTATATTCCTCATGGCAGTCAGAATAGTAGGGGTGTGAGCATCTACTCTAATGGTCTGTGGTGGAGATCAGACTATGAACCAGTCTGTGTCAGTAGCCCTGGAGCAGAATGGTATCTCAGAGGTGTTCTGTGATACCAGCCTTCCTCTTCCTCAGCCCCTCTTTTTGCTGAGTGTAGTCAAGGGAGCAGAAAACTCTATAGTCTTTCATTCAAGAAAGGGGGATTTGTTTTAAACACCAAGTCTAAGTCAGGTTTGAATCATAGAAGGGTCTAGGCTAGAAGGGACCTCTGAAGGTTATCTANTTCCACCACCCTCAACAGAACCCTGCACTCTTTTTTTTGGGAAGTAGTAGTATGTGTCATATGTACAAAGTAAGGTGGACTGTTCAAAATTAACAATTCCTCTAACTTCTATAGTCATGTCCTGTCTTGAGCTGATGTGACACTAAAGCTGCTTGACACAAACACTTTTAGAGCTCTCTTGGTAACTTTCAGGTGAAAGATCAAAGCACTGTTAGTACTGCTCTGCTTAGTTCCTACAGTAGGCTCTTGATACTTACATTACTTTCTTTTGTCCAGTCTGTGCTGGCCTGGCACTCTGTGCAGAAGAGCCCTCTGGGTTTGGTCAGCCTGGGTGTGTCTGCTTCCAAGAACAGGAAGCTTTAGTGCTCTATCTCAGGTGGTCTTTCATGCTTTTCAGTGTGTGTGTTCTCACTTACAATCTATTTGCTGCAGTCTGTTTTGCAACAAAGGCAGAATCAAGGAGATATAAGTGATGAAGCTCAACCTCCCAGCATATGGAGCTATCTGGCTGCCTGTGATTTTGATGCCCACGGGAGGAACAAGCCTCACATTCCTGCAGAGACAAGTGAGGCAGACTCCTTTAGCTCTGAGGATCAGAGAGGGACGGAATCCAGAAATACAATTCCAGCTCCAGACCACAGGATGCTGCCATCGGAGATTGCTCAAGAGAGCTGTGCAAAAGAGCGACAGCATCCTCCTCCAAATCACACAACTCTGGATATCCTGAAGAAGACTCCATGCATGGATGGATTTCCAAATAACCCATCTGGTTTTCTGCATAGTCACAAAGATGTTAGAGATTCTTTCAGCCAGACCAGAAATCGCCGTAAGACGGAGCAAGAAGACATGAGCCAGAAAAGCTTGATTGCTGCAAGTGACCTAAAACTTGATGGACATACAAAGGCAATTGATAAGACTCTCCAAGAAGTGTTAAATTTGCTAAAATTACAAGATGTGGGGCAAGCCCAGCTGGAGAAATTGGAATACCAGGTCTCATCTCTGAGAGATAAATTAACGGTAAGGTGTTCTACTCTTGCTAGCTGCTGTGGCTTCCACCGTTGCTGCTAAAGCTGTCGAAATTCCATGCCCTGTGGGGCATTTGTTAGAATGGTTATCGAGGGCATGTTCCCAAGCAGGAAGTTTGGCCACCAGAGGTCAGGCGCTCCTCGGAAGAAGGCAGCCTGGAGCGCTGACTGAGCTCGGTGTGGCACAGCATCTCTCCGGGACAGCCTGCAAATGCTGTGCACAGGTCAATGACCTGGAAAAATAAATAAAGAAACTACATGCGGTCAAAAGTGGAGACTCCTCCGGGCTAAGCAGAGTCTGAACTGCACAGCAGGGCCTCTGCATTTGGGGTTGCTTCTATTTTTTGGTTGGTGTTTTCCAGATCTGGTATACCTTGGGGTGACTGCATTAGTTCATCAAACCTAATGTTCCCCCAGGATCTCTTAGCTTTGCAGGCAGCTCAGCCTGCCTGACCACTTCTATGATGCTGAAAACATTTCTGTAGAGGAAAGGTCCTGGAGAAGAGCTTTCTGCAAGCACTGGGCTGTATTACAAACTGGGTAGCACTGTAGTACTTGGGGCCAGGATGCAAACTTGGGAGATAAGATCTGTTAGACTTCATCTGAGGTCTGGAATAATAAATGATGTTAACAAATCTGCACTGACTTCCTTTCCAGCACAACCACTTCACAAACAAATTAAAAAATCCAAACCAAGTGCTTTCAAAACAGCCTTTCCAAGAGGGAAAAAGTTAGTGGCCAGATGAAATCCACTGTTGATATTGATGTTCTTGGATACTACACTGGAGTGCAACAAGCCCCTACAATTCCTACTTCTGGATCTGAAACAAGGAATAAATGAAAATTGTACTGATGGCAGAGGGTGCAGATAAAACAAGGCAGCTTCCCTACCAACCTTACTAGGCATGGAAATCCAGACTAAAATACTTCAGCATATTTTGAGCTTTGTTAGCAATATCCTTTTGGGTTCAGAGTGCTGTGCTAACAACTAACTTCCCTGATGTATGAACAATAAAATCAGAGAAGTTAATTGATTTGTTATTAAGAGTGACCTGAAAAGCAGCAAAGAACTCGGGTGAAATGCCTTGATAAACACAAATAACAATACTTTCCCTTCCATTCCATCAACAGCCAAAGCCACTTCACAAACATTCATCTATGGAAAGTTTAATGGTGGAGACAGTACTGGAAAGTTTTGACTTTTTAAACACTGACTGCAGTGCTGATGAGCTTTCACTGTTTGGAAGTGTAAGAACAGCCAGTATCAGGTATGTATTTGCAGTCCTTCATCACAGGGAACAAGGGAAAGAGATAA
Organism: Ramphastos sulfuratus; assembly: GCA_013399055.1. Classification (NCBI taxonomy): domain Eukaryota; kingdom Metazoa; phylum Chordata; class Aves; order Piciformes; family Ramphastidae; genus Ramphastos; species Ramphastos sulfuratus. The sequence goes on from WBNM01019593.1 coordinate 573,012, forward strand.
GGAGGGCAGATCCCAGGATCATCTACTGATATACTACCCTGGGCTAAGGAGTGACAGTGCAGAGCTGCTCTTGCTAAGAAATCAGTGTTTTGGCTGCTCTGAGATCTGTAACTCAGAATACCTGCCACACTGAAATGGCAGGAAACTTCACCTGGATTTACAGAAAATACAGCAGGGTGATAGCCAAGGGATGATGGAAGCTCTGAAGTGTGTTAAGACTGCTAGAAACAGACCACAGGAAAAAGGCTTATCAGGATGATGCTTAACAGTTCTGCACTGGTGAGGGAGAGAGCTACAAGTAACTTACAGAGCCCTTCTACCTGCTCTTCCCCTTTGAATTTAGTTTTGCATTTTGCAAGTTGTATAGCACTGAAAGTTACGTTCTGGAGCTACCAGCCTCCTTCTGGGAGACTCACTATACTCCCAGTGTCACTGAATTGGTAGAACACCACAGGGTTTGTCTGTTGTGTGCTGGTTTTGCAGTTCACCTGCTGCAAATAAGCCAGCAACTCAAGTCACATTAGCTGGAAGCATCTTTTATCAGTATTGATTCTCCAAAATGGCATTTTGCAGGATGAGCTGACCTAATATTACTGTCCTGGAATGTTTTAGAAATAAAGTCCTTGTGTTTTAATGAAGTCTTAACACCATTTTTAATTGCATTTCTAAGTGCCACCTGGTTTGTACTTTTGCAGCTTGCTTGAAGGCTACTGTAGAGACTGCACATCTTGATATGTATTTAGTGATGAGAGTTGTTTTCTTTCTTTCCCCCCTCCCATCTCAACAGCACATACAATGACAATACACTTCAGTCCCTGAGCTGTGACACAAGAATAGAAATAAGAGATGTAACCACTGGTGATGACAACCTAGACACGCTTCTGATAACTCATCTGAAGTTGTGCAAAGGTCTTCTGCAGGTAAGGAATAGCCTGTGGGTTCCAGGGCACTGGTTGCAAATGCTGATTCTGTTCAGGGCCCAAAGTGAATTTGTAGCTGGTTCTCTTAAAGCAGGGAGATGTAGAACAGAAATCGATTCTGAAATATGCAGCATGCAGATATCTATGCACAGAACATGGCATACAAATCTCTGCTGCTTTTCTTCAGCTTCTGGGTTTGGCTGAAGCTCTAAGCAATACCTTTGTGCCCAAAAGGGAGTGCTAATGCAGCAGGACAGATTTGGGTTGAATTCTGTATGGATAACAGGTGATCAATTGCTATAATGAATGAAAACCTGCTAGTTCATTTTTAGCACTAGTAGTATGGAGGGCAAGAATGAGCTCTTGTTTTCCCTTGAGACCTCATATTCCTCATTTCAGTTACAGTGCTCAAGCGTATTATTGTCCTCAAAGCATTTACCTCGGGTGAGGATGGGCAGCAGAGGACAGTGTAACTATTAGTATTGATCTGCTGCACAGTTGTCAATGGATGGGGGCAGAGAAGAATGTCAAATGCCAGACAGCCTGTTCCAGCATTGATTCATCCTGTTCTGCTGAGCAGCTCTGCACAAGTGACCTGTCCATGCTGTGATGGGAAAAGAGGTCTTTTGAGAGCAGCTGATGTGTTTTCTCGCAGATTTTAGATGCTAGATTCTAAGAAATCCGCATTTACCTTGAGCATGCTACTGCCTTTGTTTCAGCTACTAAGATAAGCATGTTGCATTTCAGAAACTGAAGTCACCCAACATAGCCCAGGTTGTCCAGAAGAGCATTTTGGAAGAGGTATCTGAGCAGACACGCGTTCTGGGGGATGTCTTGGACATGTCTGTTGAAGAAAGTGAGTAACTGCATTATTAAAGGCATGCCAGAGATGTGAGAGGTACAGCAGCTCCTGCTTCTGGGTTCTTAGAAAACACAGGGCCTGTCTATTGTTTGGTCGTCTTCCCCTGCAAGGTAGGAAAAGTTTTGAAGCTCGGCAGTCAGAACTAGTAGCTGAACTGGCATGTCTTGGAAACAGCAACGTTATAAATGATGGAGTCTGCAGTCAAAATACAGCAGAACAGCCTTCATGAAATGCTCTTTTCATATCTCTGCTTTTCCCTTTGCAAGCAAACAGCCTGACTTCTGTACACGCTTGCAGGAGAAGGTTTGTGTGCAGCTTTGCCCATTGCAGTCTTGCCCCTACTAAATGCTTCCATTGGCTGCTGGGTCAAAGCACAATGAGAGACCTTGAAGGCTTTTGTTCTTGCCTTGGTAAATAGAGTGGCAAGAATGCAAACTCCAGTTGGAAGCATGTGCTGACAGATTTCATCCTGAAGGATGTGAGAATAAACTGTTCCCTAGAGCAGCGCTCCGAGGAGCCTTTGGCATAATGTGGTGAGGAAAGCGTAGGAGTCTCAAATGCACGACACAAGTTCAACATCTCTGTAGGGAAGACTGAGAAGTGGTAGAGTTTGAATGATATTGAGCAACCACCGGGTGCTGCTTCAACTGCTCTTCTGAAGCATTTGATGAAAGAAAGAGAGCCTGCCTCAGCCTGCACACTGAGGTTCAGAGTTCTCCACTTGTGAAGTTGCCTAGGCCAGGATCTTTACAATGCTTGGAAGGAGCACATCTCTTGTTGATAGAAGTGGAAACAATTGAAGTGACAGAAAGGTCTTCTGAAACCTGACTCAGGTGCTGAACAAAATGTATAATGAGAGGCAGGATAACTGCTAGGCCTCTCATTTGGGCCTTGCAATGACAGCTTAGGAGCTCAGCCTGAGCTCGGCGAAGTCACTGCTTGCAGATGTTACAGCACTGGCACCAGTTCTCCAGCTTCAAACAAACATCTTTACAATACAAACATAGATTAGTGCCGACACATTCTGGATGTGCCATCTGGTGCCTAATTTCTCATGTAAAATCCAGAATCTGTTGGAGCTCACAGACTTTCAAATGTGTTTTCCCCCAGTTATTCAGAAGACTAAGAAGAAGAAGCACTATCTGAAAATCTGGAGTGATCTTGCAGAGCCTGGCAGCATCTTGTTTACTTCAGCAGAAAGATTTCGTCATGCACTGAAATACACACTGGTGCTTAAAGTGAAGGAGAAATACCCTCGTCAGCTGGAAGCAGGTACCAACCCTTGCCCTCAGCATAAGGCCACTCTGGTTTCATCTTTTTGTATGGCTAAAAATTGTCCTTGTGCATTTTAGGGATAAACTGAAATGTACTTGTTTGGAGTAGTTTCCCAACCTGGCACTTCCTCATTTGTTCTTTTCCACCCTACTTCCAGTGCTGCAGAGGCTGCTGGAGCAGATAACCACCTGTGAGGGGTTGCTGCCCTCCCCTCCCCTCCAAACAGAACTGGTTACTTTATTCCAATTTTATAGCTACTTGGAGAAACACCACATCACCAGCCTGGAGAAACACCTGGGAAAACTTGCCAAAGAAGGTAAGTGCTTGGCTCCTTCACTTGAACTGAAAGGTCCAGCAGCTGGCTGTGCTCTCCAGCCTTCCTTCGAGATACTTCCAGAGCAGCAAACAGCCCAACCACCGCACTGACAATCTTCTTCTGACTGTGCACTCTGAGTTAGAACAGGAAATACATACTTGACTCCCATATCTAACCAGGAAGAAACCAAAAGGGAGGCGTGAAGGATGAGTTTATCTTAAGGGCCCTCAAGAGCAAGTTCTGTGATGTTCTGAAGTTAGAGCAGAAACAAAGCTGGCAGCAAATCTGCAGCTAGATTCAAGAGCTGAGTAAATGTCTGTAGCCTTGTGTGACTGTTGCAGCTGTAATCAGACACAGATAATAGCAGTAACATTTCAGAGGTTACTAACGTGCACTCTCTAAGCATGAGGTAGCCAGTGTCTTGCTGAAGCCTAGTCCAACCTCTCAAAGTACTTTAAAATTTAGTCCATCAGAAAATAATGATTTTGAAAAATACTGCTGCTATTGGCTGCATCTTCAATCTTATTTTGATGCAGATGACTCCTAAGAACTTGTGCATTGCTAGTCAGGGAAAGAGACCTGGAGTGTTCTTCAGGCACTAGATTTACAGCTTGAATTTGATTTCTTTTAAAAATATAGAGGCTTTTCTCTCTGACCTCTTCTGACATATCCAGCTGTAATGTTTTAAGCTATTTTGCTGTACTGTGTTTTCCTTACTTCAGCAATATCCTGCTTGTCCTGGCATCCAAAGCTGCACTCTGTTGTATTCAGTGTACCTGAGTCCTAAAAGGACCAGGTCTTTGCTGCAGCCTGTGAACTACCACTGAAATAATCATCTCTGCTCCATTTGTCAGACTGTCTTGGCATAGGAGGAAATGGAACAATGACAGGGAGGGAAGGCAGGATGGGCAACGGGGCACTTGTCCTGACTTGCTTCCTGCCACGCTTGGCTTGCTTGTTAGCCATGTCAGTACTTGTGGCTAAAGGGGACTGAGTTAGAGTTTGTCTGCTCCTGGTAACATCTTCATTTGCCAGTGAAGTTGAGCCCTTTCACTTGCAGTAATGCTAATTGAGGAGCTACAATGCCCTGGACGGCTGAAGACGCTTAAAAAACTGAAAGGAAAGCGACTGAACAAACTCCAGCCTCTGCCACAGACCTTGCAGCTCCTTGGGATTTTACAGCTAGATGACAACCACCGCGTCAGCAAAGCAGCCACTTCCTGCCTCTCCCGGGCTGCAGCAAACAAGAACTTCAGGGAAAAGGTAAAGCTGCAGCTCTTGCCTGCTTTTCTAAGTGGATGCTGAAACACATGGAACTTGTTTTATCCTGTAATAGCTCTGATGTCCTCTCCACACGCGACTCATCTATCAAGTAGAAGCTAAACTACATCAGTGCTGAAGTGATTTGTCTATACCCTTAGCTGAATTTAAGCAGATAAAATGGTGCTAATATCAGTCTGGAGTGCATAATTATGCTTAAGTTTACAAGCCTTTTTTTATTTTTTGCTCAGGCTCTTCTTTTTTACACTGATGTTTTAACTGACCATGATGCAAGACTTCAGCAGGCTGCATGTCTGGCTCTTAAAAACCTCAGAGTAAGTATTTACAGCTCTATTTTCCTATGCGTGTCTGGCCAGAATTGTTAGATGCAGAAGTGTACCTAGCTTTGGTTTGGTTTGAAGCTGGCAGAGTTTACTTTTTCAGCTTCCTTACATTTGGATTAATCAAAGCTTTGGCTGCCAAAGTTCCACACTGTTGACATTATTATAAGACAGCAGGCAGAGGGAGCTGCAGGCATTTCCAGGTGCCTCAGTTTGATCTGCCAGACACACCACAATGGCAGAAAAGATGTTTTCTGACTTCTACAATGTTGTCAGTGGTGAAGGACAACAGATACTGAGTGTTGGGGCACCTATCACTTGGAAAAATGAGCAAAAGTCAGCTAGATATGGAGTCAGACCTATAGTTAAAGCTTTAGGAATGGAGTTAAATCAGTATTTTTAACAATAGCTGATTACAGCCAGGACATTAAGCTAATATTTGCATTGCTATTGTAAGTAACTGTCAGAACAGATGTAAAACTTTCCAACAGGCTGAAGTCTGCATGAAGTTAATTTGCACACAGGGGATCGTTGAGAGTAGTTTCTACAAACATGTAGTCTCAAGACAGGCCCAACACATCAGTGTCTTAATCTCAAAACCAGATTGGCAAAGCAACTCTTGCCCTTGCACAATGTGTGCTAACTCTGTCAGTGGTGGAAGGTCCTGGTTGGTTTATGCTAATTTAATGCTTCTGCAGCAGTGACCTGTAGTACCCTGGAACTCTGTCATGTCATTAAACAAGACAAAGTAGAAGAGCTCAGAAAAATGAACTGCAGGCAGGTATGCTGGGGGAGAAAAGAAAGGTCACAGCAGAATTCAGATGCCAGAGGAGACGGAGTCAGTATCTACATGCTTACCTTGCAAAAATTCCTTATTAAGATGCAAATTTTTCTGTTCTATAACAGGGTGTTGAGAGTATTGAGCAGGTTGCCCACCTGTGCCAGTCTGAAACAGAGGAAGTCAGGAATGCAGCCAGGGAAACAACACTCTCCTTTGGTAAGACTTTGCTACAATTTTAAAATAGAGATCTTGAAAAAATATTATGAAGTAGTGCAGAAGAATGAGCTGGAAGCTCTGCCTCAACACATCTAAGGCAATGCAAATTATTTTGTGAACAGCTGTTGCTTACCACTAAGGTAAACTTTGTGTCACATATGATAACCAAAGGCTCTCAATAAAGCTTGCAGGGCCAGACCAAGAGATGACTGTAGGACAAGGTGCTCAGAGAACCGCACTTTAAGAGGTGCCTGATAAGTACTGGAAGTGCTGATGGAGTCACCTTGATACAGTACTGCCATCAGTGGTTTTCTCCTCCTGGATTTTGTAGAAAAAAACATTTGAACCTGGCAGTCCACAATAGAGCCTCTTCTAGTGCTGAGAGAAGCTAAGCTGGTTTAGGGAACTTTTCTGTCAGAACGACTCTTTAGGTCTGCTCATCTTTTCTAGCCACTTCCAGACTGACTGGTTGGTTACTTCTAATTTTGATATTCCCATTCTTTCTTCAAATGGTCCCACTGAATCCTGGTAAAGAGTACAAAACTGTTTGTTCTGGTTCATTACTGCTACAGTAGATCCACACTGGAGTAGAGCTGCTCATGAAATGTCAGTGTTTCCAATCTGCTATTGTTCAGTAGCCTTCTGTTGAGGGCACAGGGGAATGGCCCAGGCTAAACCTCTGAATACCCAGCTGCTACCCAGGATGTCCCCTTTACCTAGGGTATGGCCATTTCCCCTTTCTGTTCTTCCTAAAAGTATTGGAGTTCATCCTTTGTTGTGGGGATCTCCAGCTCTACTTCACAGAAATTCACAAAGTAAGTTTTCCAGCTGTGGTGCTCCAACCCTGTTACTCATGTGGAAATGTTTATACAAGGCCTGATTTTTCCATGGTACATTTTGGAAAACTGTTCCCTTAAGAGGTGTTTGTCACTGCTGAGAGTTCCTGTTCGTTCTGACCAACAGAAGTATCTCTGAAGTATCATACTTCTCAGGGTGTTTCTACCTGCTTACTCTTGCTCAGCATGGGATGTATTTTCTTTCTCCCCAGGTGAGAAGGGCCGGCAAGCCTTCGAGAAAATGGACAGGATTTGCTGTGAGCTAAGAGAAACTGCACAAGAGGCTGAAATTGAAATCACAATATTTTAGCTGTGGAATATGAGGAGCTGAATTGCTGTCCTCACAGCCACAGATGAGGAGTTTGTTTTGTTACTTATGTTCTGCCCTGCTCTAGCCATGCTGCACTGACAGAGGGTGAGGGACAGTCTGCAGTCTGCACTAAGTAGCCTGGAACAAGTTTTCTCACACTCAGCACATGGTGAAATACCAAGTGCCGAATGAATAAAAACGAAGATCTCCTAGAATAGGGAAGCAGGTTGTTCCATCTTGGTGGAATTATCTGCCCCTGCTCAAGCTAAGTCAAATATTATCTATTTCTCCATAAAGTATTTTATGAATTTGGCATTTCTCAAAAAGGAGAGGAATGATCACTCCCCAACAGTCCCCTCTAGAAACTAGCAGACAACAGATCGTTTTTATCAACTGCCCTAAGCATGAAGAAATCAAGCAGTGGTGTTTGGAGGTTTCTTCTTCTTGTACAATTCAGATGCAGCAGGAAAGTTTGTTACTTCAAAAGCTAATTTCTTATCACAAGTTAAGAAAGGTTCAAGCAAGGACTGTCAAGGAGGTGTACTGAGTGACTATGTTCAGCAGTTCACAGCAGGAAAGTATTGGCCATGTGACACATGGACAGCTCCAGAAGGTGCTTTGTGGTGTGTTTTTTATAAAATTTATTCAACTAGTCATAGATCAAAACTACTTCTTATCTAGAGGGTGTGTCAGGCTCTGTACTTGGCACTTGGGTAACTTAGTGGAGGTCAGCCATAACAAGAAGCCTGGCTTCAGGTCAAATACTTGAAAAGGTTAGGCTTTTGTGTATATATTATTTTTATATATATAAATATATGAAACTTTTCTATTCTGTATTTATTTGTTGGATTTCATACTGGTTTCTACAATGCTAATAAAACATTTGAAACGAGTTCCTGCAAGTGCTTCACACTGTGGACAGGTATAAGGAATAAACTCCCCAAGGGAATGAAGACAACACAGCTCTTACCTTGGTAGCAGTCTGTCATGTGCTGCTGTTCTGTATTCTACCTGGGAGAAGTTCAGGTTTGGCTGGCTGGAACAGGCTGAACTATGGTTCTGCTGTTGGTGTTTAGTTTGGGAAGGTCGAGCTGCCTCATACAGTTGACATCTTCATGAGTGAGCTCTGAACAGCAAGACCATGGTGTTTAAGTCACACTGGTCTAGAGGAACACAAACTTTAGTGGGCTGCTTACCTGTGTTCTAACTCTGCTTCTAACTTACAGATTTATTTTAAAGCAGAGGAAGGAAGTTGTTCTGCTTTGGTAAACTCTCTTCTTGCTTAGGTCTCTTTCATTTTCTCCTTCACTAGAAAGGAGAAATGGAAATAGACAGGGCAAGAGGCAGGGCAGCCCAGTAACAGCCAGGCTCTGGACCCCAACAGTGAAGTGCTGCCAGTTTCTGAGGGGCATTGTGAAAACTCATCACAGCTGTTTAATACCACTTCTTGAAACCACAGAAAATTCTCCTTTCAAGCAACTCTCCTTCATCTGAAACCTTCCTTGAAAATATAAAGGATAAGGTAAATACTTCAAGGCAGAGATTGAAAGGAGATGAGTGCAGGTGCTGTAACAGGTACATCACCAAACAGCTTCAAGTTAAGGCACAACTGATGCTTTTGCAAAAAAAAAGTGAGAGTTGTTACACTTAAAATACTGATTCTTTGGCCAAGGTAGGTAGGTAATATTTAAGAGTTTAAAGGCTAGAGGAGGGGGATGTATGTGTCAGGGGGAGACACAGGCTACTCCTTTCACTTACTCTTCCTGGAGCTCTGACCTTACAGTCACGTCAGTTTCTCTTCTCTACAAGAAAGCCCACCAAAGATCCTGCTAATCCTGACTTGCAGCTGGTTCAAACAGGCAGCTCCAGCCCTATGCAGACAGGAACCAATCAGACTCAGGTACATTCTTTAAAAAAAAAAAAATTGTTACAGCTAAAATGAGAACTGAAAACTTGTATGGGAATTGAAAAAACTGTAGAGCTTTACCATAACCTGCGAGGTCTTTGCAGCAGCTTACACAAAAGACGAGATACCTGAAAATGTTTTATACCAAAACATTCAGCTTCTTTTTTATTATTTTTTTATTTTGTAAAAAAACTTCATTCTATGGCAATCTGTAAAAAAGAAAGACCTGATGAGTAAATATTCGCTTAAGGCATATAGCAGAGCAGCTCACTAACTTTCTAACAAGTTTAACATGGATGCTTGTCCATTTTTTCCAAGAATAGGTTAACCAATACACCCACTTTGAAACTCTACTGTATATACACACCCGAACTACTACATACAGATACAGGACATCAAAACAAAAGTGGTGACAGTTCAGTATTACAAGCCTTATGCACACCTCACAGGGCTTGTGGGACATTCCACTGTCTGTCCTGGGACAGTGTAACTTCTGGAGTTGTAACAGATGAAGGAAATGTCAAAATAACGTGGGCAGGAAGAGGATGTTCAACCTCTCATCTGCAGAAACTTATTAGAATAACATGCCCATGAATTTATTCTGGAGTCAAAGGAAATACTTTTTCCTTTCCTGTCAAGACTAAAATTTAAAACATTCCCTCTTGGGAACAATGGGGAAAGGATTTAGTTTCTTTGTTTTCAGTGGCTCACTGCTTCAGGAGCCTGTACTTGTGCAGATCAAAGCACGCTGCTGAGATCCAGCAAAAGAGGACTTCTCTCCTCTTCCTCCTCCAGTGCAGCTTTGAGGGCAGCACAGCAAGCCACACCCTGAAATCACAGAGCTAGCGTTCAGCCTGGAGTGAGCAGAAGTGAGGTGTGAATATGGCTTACCAAACTCTCTGGAATGTCTGTACTACACTGACTCAGCTGAAATGAACCATGCTAACACCCGGGTTACACTGAGTACGCAGCAAGTCGATAGGAAGTCATGCCAAGTATTAGGCGAGTACATCTCATCTGCTAAACACCACAGCAGTCTACTGCTGAACGAAGATACTTCCAGCAACAGCCTTTGAACCACAGCCACTTAATGATCAGTTCATGCAAATATAATCTGGGCACATCAGTAAGCAGAAATAGAAGTTCTTTCACCTTTCAAGCACGTGGTATTTCATTGGGACACGAGGAGACTTTACATGCATTTTAATACAAATGGGCTACAACTGTTGCCTTAGAACAATATTCTACCAGGTGATGGAGAGAATAGTGGGGACAAAGCAATCACAAACTGTATCTTAAATACACAGATGAGCCATTATATATTACCATTTTTCTATACTTTTTTTTCATGTTTCCAATAATATAACTAAATAGTGACTGATTACAACATTCCTCCTTTCAAGTACTGGTCTGACCAACAGTCTCACAGGTAAAGTATTGACTCCCAGTACTACCTGAGGATTTATTATTGTACTTTTGAAAAGCCCTTGATGCAAGCTTAACAAAACACGAAACAGAAGTAACGCCCCCCTCCAGCCCCACCCCCCACCCAGTTCACCAAGTTATTCACTCGAGGAAAAGAGCTACACCTACAGACAGCTCTGCAAAAATAAATATGGAGTGGAGAGAGACTTAGGTAAGATACTCCATAGCCTTGTTTGCACTGAGAAGGGTGGTTAAGTGCTATAAATCTAGAAAGCCTTTAAAAATAGAAGAACTGATTAGTAACACTGTTGCAAATCAGCTGTCATGGTTTGGTTTCAATCACTACAGCTTCCAGTAGTGAGTTCACTCCTATCCTCCGCACCATGACATAAGCAAAGAGATCTTTGCTATTGTTTGAACTGTTTGATTTGGTACTAACAAGAGGAACAGCATTGACTAACGCTGCTTAGTGCAATGCTGACTTCCAGTCACAGTTCTACCAATGCACCCAAACCCTTATTTACAAGCACTTGACATTACTCAGGTCCCAGGCAAGCGGAGCAGAGTCAACAGCGTGGCACAGACAAAGCCACCCCTCGTGCTCAGCTCAGCGTGGGGTAGCAGCCACCCTGTCTGCAGAGGTGCAGGGCCTGCCCTCTGGCCCTGACAGCCTGTGAAGAGCCTGTCTCCAGGCCAAACTAAAGCCAGGACTCTAAATTGTTTGCTTTAAAAAAAAGCAGAACACACAAACGCTTGCATCATAAAGCCAACTGATACGTTCACAGACCAATGTGTCTCCTGGTGAACGTTTTATGTCTCAAGGAAGCTGCTGCAGCATTAATTGCTCTGGATTTATTGAAATGCTTTCCTGGAGGCACTGCAGGCAGCGAGTGAGCGCGCGTTGCCTCTCGGCCCTTGCAGGAAGCACGCAGGTGTAGAGTGAAACTGCATTTTACATTCCAAATGATGAGGTTTAAGAACTGGTCCTTCTGAGTGCCAGCGGCACAGCTGCAAAATGCTGGTGGACAAGTTTTGGTTGAATTTCCCTTCCTGCTTCTCTAACCCTTCCCCGTAACCTCTCCTAACCCAGAATATAGAAGTAAAGACAGCTTTACAAAGGATGGTGCAATGTAAATAGGCATATGTGCAAGTAGAGTGCAACAAAAGTCAGTGAGGAGATACACTTATTAAAACCTCAAAAGAAAAAAAAAAAAAAAAAGGAAAGAAAAAAAACAAAAGAGCTTGACATGTTGGGATACCCTGAGCAAATGCAGAAGCCTGTTTCTATAGACACATGTAAAACAATAAGCTCTTTAAGAACAGTTATGCCAAGATTAAATATATCAATACCACAGGCACTGCCCACAACTCAGTCTTTAATGATGAAGCAAATTAAAACAACAAAAAAAACCTCAAAAAAACCCCCAACCCCAAACCAACCAAAACCAGAAAACAAAAAGAAAAAACCCTAACAAACAAACAAAAAACCCCCAAAACAAAACAAGAAAACAACCCCACAAAATAAACCAATCAATTAAGAAAGGGGGGGGTGGGGGGAAGCAGCCTAAAAAAGAAAAGGCCACAAAAAACCCCTACCAACCACAAACTCTTCCCTGTGACACCCTCCCCTTCCAAAAAGTCTACATTCGTCAGGTATGTGGGTTTCATGTCTCTGTTTTTGGGAACTCGTCAATATAAGTCATGTTTTTGGTTACAACACTTGGAGAGTACAAGCAAGTTTCACTTGTGCCTGGTTTTTCAGAAACACAAAAAAGTAAAAAAGAACTGGCTTTTTAAAAAAGGCTAAAAACAACAATGTGTTGCAATCTATTATTGTAGATTTAAAAAAAGAAAAAAAAAAAGGAAAAAAAAAAAGAAGGAAAACAGACTATTTGGCATTTTCTCTGCTTACTCCTGAATATTTTAAGGCCCTGAGATTAGAATATTATGTTCTTGGGACCACAGGGCTAGATAAAACCCTAGTGCATCATCAATTCTCTCTACAAGCCCTTACCAAAGTTCTGGCCTTTCAACCTAAGATCTACTCCACTGAGCCAAGGCTCAGGAGCCTCCACTGGCTTTCGTTCAGAGAAGCTTATTACAAACCCATCAAGTCGTTGGTGTTTTCCGCAGGGTCGATCTCGCTGGCACGTCCATCAATGAAAACACACCCTGTAACAGAGATAAGCTCCTGCTGTCAGGAAAGTGAACATGCAAATATTCACTAGAAATGGCTTCCAGGTTGTCATCACGTTCTCATCCTCCTCTTCTGAGCTTTCTGACTTCACTGACTCTTCTTTGTGGGGTGAGAGACGTAGATTTTCACCAACAGTTCTCCTCCGAATTTCAGTGTCCTGACTAGTGCTTAGAGAGAAAGAGAGAGATGTTCAGTACTGGATTCTTCAGCTAGGGCAGAGGCCATGTGGGCTCTCCAGAGCATGGCCTCACCCACTGAACACCACAGGCAAAGCTGGACATCTCCTCCTGTGGCAGACAATAAACTATTGTCTGTCACTAATTATTACAGTTCTGGCTACTGAATTACAGGTTTAGAATCATAGATTGTTAGAGGGTTGGAAGGGACCTCTAGCGATCACCTAGTCCAACCTCCCTGCCAAAGGTCCATTCCTGTTTCCAAGATTTCCTTTCTATTCAGTAAAGATGTTTGTCTATTTCATTTCCAGAATCTCCCTGATGAATTCAGAAAAATCCTGATCAAAACACTGTTTCATGCTGAGTAGGGAAACACTTCTGGTTTACCTGCTTGCCTCCAGTGGAATTTGCAAGGAGGTAGCAGGTTCTGCTCTCAGTCTCAGCCTCTGTCATATAAAACTGAGAGAAGGTTTATTCTAAAGAAAGATTACTGGAAACACATCTCCCTAATCTCCATTTCCCAAAGCCACACTCCCCCACCAGTTCGGCTAAATTAGGTCCATCAAACCTGCCAGCTGCATATGTTGAAGAGGCTCTAGAGTTCTGTGAACAATACTAACACTTAGTATTTTATTCCAGTATTCCTATGGGAAGCTGAAGATGGCTTGTTAGGAGCCCATCGAGAGGGGAAACTTGACGTTTTCCCTGCTGAGTCTAGGGGCTTTTCTGTTTTGCTCTGCGTGGCATTCCTGTGGTTGTTCTGAATAAAATCCGTTCACCCACAGGACATCAGCGAGAGCAAGGCCTGCGGGTGGCAGCCAGCCCCACACCACAGCAGGAGTGACATCTAGCGGCCTCTGCTCCTCTGCCTCCTGCACACAGCCTTGGTGTAGTCTTTAACATTATGACAGCAACAGGTAGAAGAGTTCTCTGGTAATGAGCACCCTCTACTCCTTTCATCAAAAGCAGCTTTGCCTGCAATTAATTTCAGATTCTAAGTGTGCCACGGTTTTCAGCTACACAACAGAGACCACCTCTAGTGAAGAGCTTCTGCACGTGGCAGCTAAACCAAGACTAAAGCCACCTCATTGTGCTGTCACTTCTATTACTCTAGCAGGATCCTTTAAGAGGGCCCAGCTTGTGGGGGATTGCATTACACGAACATGAGACCTTTCCTGAAAAGATTCTGGGTTGGAACTTCTATTACACTGACTCCATCAAGGTCTGTTCAAGCCCTTCTGTATGAAATTCCATTTGTGAGCAAATGTCCTACAATCTTTCAACGGCACAAGCCAAGTGGACAGTCAAGAACTGGAAGCTAAATGAATCACCTCTCTGTGATCAGTGGCCCAGATGAACAAGCTCTGCCATCTGGAACCATCTCTTCCACAGTCCTGACCGAACAGCTGATCTCTTCCTCTACTGCTTGATGCTTCGGGAGGAATTCTGCATGTTCATGCATCCTTCCGTTGTGCATCTCGGAGGTTCGCTTGGGTGGTCTGGGAGGTGGTGGGGTATGCTCAGGTGGTGGGTCCAGGTCTTCATTGGAGAGTTCTTTCCACTGTTCCTTCAGGGAAGGAAAAGGCCTGTTAAGCTTTTCTCCATTTTTTAATGGAAGGTACTACAACTTTTAACTTGAATACAGTAAGGGCTTTATACTCTACCTGTTCTTTTATTCTTAGTGTGGCTGTTCATTTGCATTGAAAAAAAGGGGGGAAAAAAAGAGATGTGCTGGNAGAACTCCAGATCTAAGCTACAATCAGTACGTAGAAGACATCTGCTATAAATGCAGGACATTTTAATCTGCTTCTGGAAATTTAAATAGCACAAAACAGAATCTGTGCTGCTAGAATTCTGCATACCATAAAACAAACTTAAAGGATTTATGCAATCATAGAATTGTTTTGGCTGGAAAAGATCTCTAAGATCACTGAGTGCAGCCATCAACCTAACGCCACCCTGGCCATTAATCATAATAGTTAAACTTTTGGCATATTAGAACATTTTTGTTATCTGAAATGGAAGACAAGGCTGACGCAGCCCATCTACACTCCAGTTGAGGGCTTAAAAGTACCCCCCCCCTTATACTACAGGGACTGTTTATGAAGATTCTTATATACACTTTAGGTCGTGAAGCATTGAATTTAAGAGCCCTGTAACATCCAAATTTATTGAAGCTGAAGTTTCTTGCTATTCTGTTTTTCTAAGGTATCTGCCACAGCTAAAGCAGAGCTGCAGACATCAGGCTGTGCAGTCAGCAGTACTCACTTGGACTGAAGCATCTCCCATAATGAACTTTGCCCCCTCAATAACAGCCAGATAGGAGAAGCGGAGCTGATCTGCTGTCTGTATGAGCCCCATCCTGTACTTCCGCATCTCCAGCAGAACCTGCTTCACGTCCACAGAGGAAGGATCTTTCCGTTTGTCCATCTGAAGAGAAAAAAATTGAAACATGCATTATGCTCTGAAGAGATTCAAGACACTGACTCATTCTGTAGTAGGGCCTGCAGACTACCCTCCATGTTACAGAATTAATAAACTAATAAAAACTGCTATCAGCAGCCACTCGGTCTCTACAAAGGCAGAGGTGAAAACACGCTGGGCCTCCAATGTTTTCTGTTTTCCCCTTTTTTGTTTTGCTTGTTTTGAAAATACAATCAAGATTTCAAAAGGGCATTTTAACCTAGGCCTAACTTCTGTGTATAAGTTGCTCTCACAAAGTCACAGAATAAAGTCAAGTGAGCCCCAGTTTTATCTTAAAGGCAGGACAATTTCCCCCGTCTACAGGCAAAGCTGGCTGTAAAAGGAAACACTGGATACATTTTGTGTTGTTTCAGGATAGTTCACCCTATTACATAGCAGACAGCTTGTGGTGCTTTTCTTTCCCCTTAATTGGAAGGGCAAAGCCTATCTTTAAAAAAAACCCACGGTAAAATCTACTCCCTTTCCTCCCCAGACTCAGTTAAGAGTGAGATCTACCTTGGAATACACTCCAAGCCAGACTATGGGTAAGATAATGGGAAAAAGCATGGAACAACACTTCAGAGAACACAGCACAGCCCTTTGTAAGCCTACAACAAAGTGTTCCTCAAAAATCACCCTGCAGCAGGAGTGTGTCACCAGAGGAAGCAGCCCTTACCAGCAGCAGACACGTATCCACCAAGCAGAAGGTTCCTGACCTCCCGATGCCTGCGCTGCAGTGCACCACAACGGGCCCATGCTCAGGGTTCAGGGAGCCAGACTCCCTTACTTTGAACAGGAAATTGAGGAATGAAGCTGGTGACTCTGGGACGCCAAAGTCAGGCCACGTAGTATAATGAAAGTGCAGAATCTCTCTAGTTTCCTGTGTCTGCAAAAACAGTATTTAGGAAGTCTTTTAGCTCAGACTTGTGACTCAGAAGTATTCAAAGCACATTTCAGTCGACTACCAACAATGTTCCAATCAGCAAACGATTCCATGTCCATTTTGCTAGCACCCACTTAGGCATTTAGACACACAGCTTCAGATATTGGACAGTTTTACCTTTAGATCAATTTCAACATTTGTGCCTTTGGAAAAATTTCAGCTACTTGCTTTGAAAATAAATCTGTCTCACGGGGAAGGGAGGTGTGTGTCTGCTCAGACTACACTGCTTCTACTGCATCTTTGGAGCAGTTGACTGAAATCCAAATGACAAAGTCCCACCACTCTGAGGGAGCTTTTATAGTCACACAGCTAAGAAACCAACAACAGTCACCGCTTGTGAAGGCTCCGCTTTGAGCAAAGAATAAGTAGGTTTTAATGACAAAGTAGCATTTGAAGATTTCTTAGAATGAAGCAGCTCAAGTTATAGAAGCTCTCTGCACTTTCTGCAAGCAAAGCTTGCACGATGACAGCTGCTCATTCATGGGTTGGTTCCCAACCTGAAAACTTTCAAGGTTACTATACCAGTGGTACTCACATCCTCCTGGAATACGGAGCTACAACCATCAAATATGTCTATGGCAGACATCATAGTTCATACACATCACAAGTTACATCAATTAAATTCTTACTCAGGCATAATTTAATCATATTCATATCTGCTGTCTCACATTTCCTGGCAGGATGAAGCATGCAAGATGCTAACAGATGAACAAAGGAATAACTGTGTCTTCCGGCTGCGAGCAGAACAGAGCTCAGCTAGCATATCACACACACATCTAGCTTGGTACTATCACAGGTCTCAGACACTGTCTTCAGTGACCTGCATTCAGTGCAAGTTAATGGTGTTCTTCCTTAGCAGGCTCCCCAAGGAGCTTTAGATTAGCTCACACTGCTCTAATACAGGGCAGTGGTGGAGAGGGAAGTAGGAAATGGCATGTGTACTTCTATTTTGGGACTGTGCAAAAGGAAAAAAAGAGAAAAAAAAAACAAACAGAAAAAAAAGAGAAGAGTTCTTTCCCTTCAAACTTAAAGCTATTGGCCTGATCTTTGCTCTGAACTCCATACAACCCACTGCAGGGCCAGGGCTAAAACAGCTCCTGGAGACTAAACAGGCTCCTACTTTCTGACAAAGGCCACCAATGCAAACCTGAAGATTTATGCCAAAATCCAAAACTAGATTTTAGAACAGGACGTAGGCAAACAGTCAGCTTAACTGACAGGAAGAGCAATTCCTTCAACTCTAATACAAAAGCACTAGAACACCTAGAGCACCTGCTAAGTGATTTCATGAAGGGTTTTCTGAAAGGTGGTGACAAACTGAGCTTGACTGTAATTTCCCCAGGTGTTTCCTAAATATTTAAGGGTTTTGTTTCCAAAAGACACAAACTAGAGTCTGAAGAACAATCTCAGGCAGAATCACCAATGCCAGAACAAAGCCTGCTCTAATTTCTGAGCATCATTTTCAAGACTTTGTTGATGAGGAGGCAAATTTCACCTCAGGGAGGCTGAAGAATCTGCCTGGTCCTGATTCTGTACTTACTGTCAGGTTTTCCAGCTCTAGCTGTCGTACTGTGTAGTAGGATTTTATATCTTCGGATACCAATGTTAATTTCAAGTTTGTGTCTTCAAAAAACATTTCTTTCTCCTCCTTCCGTGGCCAGTACTGTGCACACTTTACCTAAAACCAAACATTTAAAAATCATATATGTTTGTGTAAAAGGAGAGGAATAAGCAGCCTTAAATATAACATTTTCTAATGAGAATTTCTTTGTCTGCTTTTATTGTGAGCACCAATTCCTGTATAAAGGATAACAGCCTTACTTGATGTTGCAGAACCACATCACTACTGAATCTTCTGTATGAGTTACATTACTTTGACCTTGACTGAACTCATTAAAATACCTACAGATGGAGGATAGGTTTGTTCAGGTATAGCTCTCTTTCTTCTACATATAAGCTAAAAGAGAGTGAAGCTATGAAATCTGATCAAAATCACCAAAGCCATTATTTATTTTAGCTTGTGTCAGAACAAACAAACCAAAAATAATCTAGCAATTGTCCCAGTATAAGAGCTCTAAAAACACTGCCAAAAAAACCCCAAAAATTTAGCTTATTTTGTATTTTATTATTCTCATGTTAAAAAAAAAAAATGTATTTCAAAAGAAGAGAGACGTTAACAAGAGCAGAACATTACTGTGAACAGTGTTCTGAGTTCCATGAATAAGCTACAGAGAGAATTACAACATGGCTAATTTACAAGTGTATCACCAAATGACATTTTGGGTCACTCATCACTAAAGCAAAACCAGGAGTGAGATCATTTTGATTTCACATGGCACAGCATAAAAGTAAAGTGCCAAACAAAATCCAGCATTCAGCACATATTCCCATTACCTACTCCTGATTGAATTTCAATTTTCTCAGTGAAGTTTCCCAGAAAGCTTAGTTTTGCAAAGACTGTGACATGCTAGGACCTCAGATGAGTCAGCCAAATGGAAAAGCAGCACAGTCTGCAGTGTGCAGGGAAAATCTGAACCTCAGCAGCAGCACCAATAGGAAAGTCTGCAGCTATGTTTCTGATTTGACTGGGAGAAGTGGTCTGCTACTTCTGCTGAGAAGCACTGCTCCTCTGAAACAGAACTGGGACCATCATTTGCCCATGCCTGAAGGTGCAGCAAGAACTGACTGTTGGACATGGCCAACGCCTCTTTTACTAAACAACAAATTATATGATTTCAAAGTTGAAGAACTATGAAAAAATAACAGCATTCTTAACACTAAGATGATTCCTGACAGCATTTAATAAACAAGAAAGCCCTTCAATATTTAATTCACAGGTAGTAACACTAGTTTTGCTCAGACTAATTCTAGTTTTTACTCGAAACACATCCTCTAGTTTATGAGAGTGTGGAATGCACTTAGAATCCTCTGCACTTTCCTTTTGGCATTAATTTCTAAGAGACAGCAGCTGGCTTTGTGTCTGATTTCTCCACCAAATGTGTCTGCAAACAATATTTCGTTGTGCTCTGCTGTAGGTCCCTGACTGCTGTTTGCTGAGAAGTGTGAGCAGCCTGCCCTGAGGGATCCCACGAATTCACTTTGTTCTGAACTATTGGCAGTGCAGAGGATGAGCAGGAAAGGCTGGAAAGGAAGAAGCTATTGAAAAATATGGTTACTGCATCTCTTTTACAGATTAGATTTCACTTGTACTACAAAAAAATCCAAGCACTCAAAAATTAACACTGCCATTTACTAAAACACAAGAATTTTTTTGATTATTGGGAATTACTTCCTGACTAGGCAAGGGTGTTATCAATCAGTGAATATCCAACATACTCACTACCTGTCCTCCAAAGTGTCTTTATATTCACAGCACTGTAACAGTGAACTTTAAATTGTGCACTTCAGTCATAAAAATCACTTTTGACTCAAATTTCCACAGTTGTCAAGTCCAGTTTAAGACTGGTAGCTGTGGAATTAACATAGAGGCAGAACTCTGACCCATGGATGAAAATCATGCCTGTGATGGTTCCTGTTTTCTCCATCATCAAAAAGGCTGAGATATTTCCTCTCAAGATAGCAGCTACTTCACATGCCAGAGGTATGAAAATTTTCTGTCTGAAGGTAAATTACTTAAAACAGCCCAACTGTTTGTTCATCTGTTGTTTCCCATCATCTTCTGCCTGTCTTGTCTAATGTAAACTTCCTAAATGGTCTGGACAGAGCATGGTCCACTGCACTTGTCCCAGCAAGTAAAGCACTGGCTTAACAGTTGGTTCCACACCACCTAGAATATCACTGCTGAGGACAGCTGCTGGGTGCACCTTCATTCTCCTTGGACCTCTCAGGAATTCTGTAAAACAATGACACTGGTGGAGAAGCAAAGTGCCTTGGTGGCACATTTAATCAGAGCTCTTACTGCTTGAAGGAGATCTGGAGTCTGACTACTTCAGAACCATTCTGTAATGCTTGAGAATCACAGAATGATTTAGGTTGGAAGGGGCCTCAAAGATCATCTAGTTCCAACCCCCTGCCATAGGCAGGGACACCTCCCACTAGAACAGGTCACTCAAGGCCTCGTCTAACCTGGCCTTGAACACCTCCAGGGAGGGAGCAGCCACAACCTCCCTGGGCAATCTGTGCCAGTGTCTCACCATCCTCACTGGAAAGAACTTCCTCCTAACGTCCAGTTTATATCTCCTCTCTGCCAGTTTAAACCCATTACTCCTCGTCCTGTCATTACAAGACCTTGTAAATAGTCCCTCCCCAGCCTACAGGAGTAGGACCCCTTCAGATACTGGAAGGTCACTACAAGGTCTCCTCAAAGCCTTCTCTTCTCCAGGCTGAACGGACACTTGGTGGGAATGACCTCTGACAGTTGCAATCTGCATGCACTGAGAACTACCTCCACATATCCAGGGTAGCAGTAGAGACCAAAACCTCATTAGTATGGAGAGCCATGTTGTGTTCATGTCATGTTCCAGCCACATTTAGAAGAAATTAGGAGCCACCACTACAAACTGAGTAATTTTCTGAGAGCACAAAGATCAGCTCACTGGCTATTCAACTCTAGGAGGCATAATTGTTTAGGTAATATCACCTATGGTTATCTCCTTCCTGTGGTCCCCACTTCTTTGTGTTGCTTGGGGGGGTTTTATTTGTTTTGTTATTCATGTGTCAATTTTTTGATCCTTTTTAATTTTTTTTTTAAAGGAAAACCATAGACATGCAATGAACACAGAGCCAGTACTGGCTAAGTACTTACAGATCCCTTTTCCATCACTCTGTTCAACATGACAACACCACGGCACTTCTGTTCCCAAACCATCTCCCAGAAGTGACCACAAGTATTTGGCAAAGGTCCCTGCAGAGAGACAGAATCCCCAGGAATTAGCATTATTTTCTGTTCATGGCAGTGCAATGTTCCCCAGTAAAAGCTACTGCATGAGGCGATAAATTGAGACAAGTAACTTCTCATTTCAAACTGTAAAAAAACCAGAGTGATGCAGCTGTAAGTTCCATTTTCCCACTGTGAACTTACCCATGAAAGCAGAGTTAATCTTCTCCCCCCATACACAACAGGAACAGAGAAGTAGTCTCATTTGTGAGAAGAGAACTGGGAGTGAAAATGCTGCGAATTTTCTTAGGAAAGTTACACAAAAGTAATGGGGAAATAAAACTTCATTGACTAACTAAAAGCAGAATTAATGACCATATTAAACCATTGTGCAATGCATTTTTATTCATAATACTTGAAAATCATTAAGCTGTTGTTCAAAAGACTGACACAATGCCTGATCAGTAACAAATGACATGGTTTTACAGAATCTTCATGGATCTGCTTTGAGACTGAACAAAATAACAACTCCTTTTAAAGATTATCTATTCACAAAGTAGATTTCTGTATAAGGTTCTGTCTGTGCTGTGTTCCTTTACAGAGAAATGGTTCTAAAGCAGAAAATAGCAGTTTGGGCAACATAAACCAGCAATGTTTTGCTTCTCGCATTTGCTACTTGTCACTTTGCTCAAACACAACAGCAGGACAGGGCACTCAAAGAATGACTGCATTTAAATAAAGCCATCTGAATCCATGAAATTCTGGGTCAGAATCAGTAACTAATACCAGTTAGCTGCACATCTGACTATGGCACACAGCAGCTGAACCCTCTGATCAACCACCCCTGCAATACAAGAGCTGTGTGCACAGAATCATTTTCATATTGAACACTGTACTGCACACTTCTTCCTTAGAACATTTATCTCTATTCTCTAGAAACAGGAAGGAAGAGCTGCTGCTTTAAAATATTAATGCCAGTCTACCTTTATCTGACATGAGGAAGGAAGGGGTCAAAACAAAAGTTAAGATTTGAGATCAGGACAGTTTCCAAGGAACCAGACACTAAGGACAAACAAGGATTCTGGCACAGTTGCTGTCAGAATAAAGCAAGAGGGTATCCAGGTATTTTTGAATTTGTTATACAGATAGGTGTGGAATTCACAGACTCAGTGAAAAACAGCCACTTTTCATCCTGCCCCTCAAATTCCCCATCACTGAAGCCTGTGTTCCTAGCTTTCCTTTCCCACATAAAAGGTAGAGGAAACAGCGCTGCCCAACTTACATCCTTTGGAAGTTGTGTTATTAGGGGATACATTATTTGTAAACACAACATCATCACTCCCAGAAAGATATTTAACAAGAAGTACACAGTGGAACATGCTGCTTATCTGAAATAGAAGTTCAGGTGCAAGAAATTCCCCATCAGGTTTTAGTTAACTTCTGTTCTGCTCAATGTAACACACAAATATCTGTTATATTAAAGGATGTTATTTCAAATAGGTTTTGAACATCTTGAAGTTCACACAAACAGTTCTGTACATGTGAAGTTCTCCTGTTAAGCAAGGTTCACCTCTGCAACAGGCTGCACAGGGAAGTTATGGAGTCTCCAGAGATATTCAAGACTCGCCTGGATGCGTTCCTGGTGTGACCTGGTACAGCTGATCCTGCTCTGGCAGGAGGGTTGGACTGGATGATCTTTTGAGGTCAACTTCCAACCCCTAACACTGTGATTCTGTTCAGAGAATTTACCAGGCAACTTAAGACTAGCTGTCTAAAGTCTTTGTGCTGACCTTTCATGTAGAAGTGTGATTCATTTCAACCACATTTAAATGTTGCCAGTCATAAGCCAGCAAGCAAATTTCCACAAGTAAGTCAGCTTCGAGCCTAGATGGGTTTAAAGTCAAATATACAAAGTGGACAAAATACTCCACAAAAACTAGTCAGTGCTGAAAGGAAGTTGAAAGAAGTATGTAACATTTCTGTAAAATATTTATATATGCACACAGATGTTTATATACATGTAACTAGCTTTACATAAAGAAAACAAACATAGTAAGGCTAACAAAAACTCATGAAAAAGAACTCCAATTGTATGATTTTTTTTATTATCTACTGTCAATAGTTACCTGGGTAAGGATGTAGCTCCTTTGGGCCTCTTCCATTTTTATCAAACTAGCATTGATATAGTCATTGTCACCTTGGTTTAGCTTAATTCGACTGTGATCAACTGCAGCGTAATTAGAAAACAGTGGTTAATGACTATGCAACACAGTACAATGCATGCAGAACCTCATCAGATGTTGGGATCAAAAAAGCTGAGTTGTCCTGAAGAACTGAAAGAGCTTAATGCCTGGTTGTGCAGAAGTGCTCACTAGGCTTGTTAACTCTGGAAATACAATATAGGTACTATAAGAGCAGCACTGAAGCAAGAGCAGTGAATGTAAGCTGTACTCTTGTCTCCAAAGAATACACTGCAAGAATGGAAGTATTTGCATCTGAAGGAATCAACGGGAATCTGCAAACTAGATCACACTGACCTATTTGGACAGTTATCCAGTTAGTGGTTTTAACTAAATCTAGGTACACAGCTGCTTATCTTTTGCAGCTTCAACCTCCAAACACAGCTTGTTCAAGGTTGTTAAAAGTTTGCCTGAGCACAACACAGACTTCCTACTCTTCTTAAAGACATTTTGCTACCATTCCAAATGCAACCATACCTTAACTTTCAGAAAGGATGATCTAAATTCAAGAATTACAGTGGATACAATTTCATTGCTCTTTTGTTAGTCTCAGCTTGCTTCATTTGGGAATGAAACAAAGTCAAACCACTGACAGCAAAACCGCACACGAGTTCCCACATTTTGCAAGAAAGCCAAAAAAAATGGAAGTAGAATTACTTCAAGGCAAAAAGGAATCGTTTGTTACCCACAACCCCAAATATTAGAACTGCTTAGGAAAGCAAGCTGCCACATCACTGTTCCTAGCCAATTGCCCCAAAAACTTCAGTAACCTTTAACCACTAAGTATAACTGTTTCCTGAAATACAATAATGCTCTTGTCTTTGAACAGAAGACAAACACCTGCCCAGTGACAGAGCCTGTAGAAACTCTGCATTTAAAGCAGGCAGCAGTGTTGTACCCTTCAAGAGGGAAAGAAGTCCCAGAGCAGCCACTATCATTTAGTGCACACAAGGCAGCTTAGCCAACTGGCTGTGAACTTTCTTCAGTGTCTGGTATGTTGTTATCTGCTGACTGTTTACCTACAGCCCTCTACTTCTCTGCACTCTGCTGCTGTAGTCTCTCTTGCATCCCAAGAGCACAGCATGCCAGGCACAGACAAATCTCTATGAACTAGAAGGATGCTCCAATAAGAGTACTGCAAGAGTAAGGATACTTTCTCTTTGCCACTTTAGCCACCATTCTTCTGTAGCATAAGAATTCAAAAGTGAAGTAAATTCCTTCCTTCAGATTTCTCCCCACACATACAGAACATACTGTATGCTGCTCAAGTATAATCCTCTGGATATAATGGTCTCCTGTGACATCTGTCTTAGAAATAAATACATTAACAAAAGGAATTGTCTTGGATGCATACCCATCCAACACAAATCTTATTCTTAACAAAGAACATTTAGCTGTTAGAAGTCATTAGAGGTCAAGAGTTTGTTACAAACAATGTAAAAGAAAGTGTACTTACAGGGGCTGACATCTCTGTACCTATTTCTATTTTTGTTTCTGGGATGTTTGGCCACTTTACATGGAAAATCACTGGCTTCATGCCTGATGTCCTGAAACAAAACAACCAAAAAAATTCCAAGTCTTAGCTACGAATCCATCTAACATCATCACACCATTCGCTATTTTAAGACAAATGTCCATCTGACTTCATACCTTCACATGTGAGAGTTCTGGACAGAAAGCACTTTAGACTTGAAATTATGAACAGAGTTAAAAATTTTTAGAATACAACATTATTTGTGTGTTAAAATATGACTATCTTGCATAATAAAGTAGCAGACCATATACCAGACATTATACCTGTAGGGTTCCCATGGAGCAGAGTCTCTGCCTCAAAGCACTTTATTATCAACTGCTTTAAGCAATGATTTCCACTATCAGTAACTTATCAGTTGTAATTCTGACTCAGCAGCAATTAAAACACTTTTATTGTGAGAGAAAAAACACCTACTTACCCTCCCTGGCATCACACACAGAGGGAGGGGCCACTTGTCTAACATCACTTACAGCTTTATCTTGAGTTATCAGCAATATGTCACTATTAGGGTGTCTTTCAGGTGCATATATTAGCTCAGCTATCAGAAAACTCCAAAACAATGTCACTAATAGAGTTCTGCTGCCCTTGGACATTAGTCCCAATTTGTAAAAATAGAACTTCACACTGTAAATAAATAGTGCTAAAAATGCCATATTTAAAAATTAAAGTATTGGGAATTTCAGGGTGAAGCTGTGATATTTAACTGAAATGAGTGAAAACTGAAGGAATGGATTTACTGAGAAACTGGTATTTCAATAGCAAAATTCAGTTTAAGAAACCCTAAGACAGACATTGTGCACATATGTGCAGTGAACAAATGAACCTGGCCTAGAGGCCACTGAAATCATCATTAAAAATAAATTATTGAGCTAAATTAATCTTCTTTCATCGGATTAATTTTGCTAAACAGAGTCAGAAAAATTATTAATAACAATCTGTCCTGATACAGATACATTTGAGCATTGTGCTGATCCACATCCAGTGTGACCAGAAAACATGTTTCTGAACACACAAAATGAATGCATTTGGAAGCTGCTGGTGATAGACACATTACTTGCACAGAAAGTCTGAGCACTCCCCTATTGTTTTGAATTAACTCAGGCTCTGATTCAAATTGTACTAACTTTCCAACTCAAGAAAAGAAGGACTTTACACCAGCAAATCTAATCCCTACAATGCAGGCCAAACCAAGCTGGATTTTGGTTCCTCTCAGTTTTGTATAAAGAATCACATACAATGCTGAAGGTTTTCTTTCTAAGGGGGCTATCTGCTGCAGCTTATTGCTTTTTTATCTTCTTCTACCCTGTTACTCAGCCATGTATCGGCTTACACTGAACCCTACAAGTCATGGGAAGAGTTCTAGTTTAAGTGTACCTGCTCAAAATTAGTACAGTATTCTGAAGCAGCTCCTCACTGAAATAAGCCTTACATCAGCTGCTCTCTTTTTATAACTTAACACATGGCTGCCAGTATTTCTGCTTATGAAGAACGCAGTCTGGAGAATATGATCTTGACTGCCACAGACTAATATCTCAAACATGAGGTAGCTAAAATGGTTGTTTTCATAAATCCATCTCTGACATGAGGTTGGTGAATTTGCAGAGGTTTATTTTGTTTTCTCTACTGTCTGTAGAGGATTAACAAGAGACAGAAACGGGGAACCAGAAAAATTATTTTCTAGATCTCTAACCATGTTTTCCCATGAAACCTGTGTAAGTTAAGTGCTTACATAAATAAATAATGAAAACCAGCACAACCAACTTGCCACTTAGGATTCCTATGACAAAAATACAACCAATCAACCCAACAGTAAAATGCAACCCAAACCTAGACAACTGGGCATTTTTGCTCTAAATATTGTGTTAAATTTGCAACAGCACTAATCCTGAATGTTTCTTTTCACAGCATTAACACATTGGAAAGGAAGTGTCTCCTCTTTTTAAACGAGAAATGGATTATATGCTTCTTTACAGAAATGAAATGATGCAAAGGCATTCTAATATATTAATATCCTGCAGTATAGAGGTGGATGTGCCCATACACACCACTCTCACTCTCATGAATTTCCACAGATTCAAATACCAGCATCACGTATTTAAGCCTCTGAGCTTGGTAATTTACTGTTCAGGGAATACAGAGCTGGCTATTTTTACCTTGCTACCAAATATTAGGTATTTTTAAAGATGCTACAATGCCTAAAGGTACTGAAAGAATGAAGGAGTTCTAGGAGCCATCTGACTCCCCACAGACATAGAGAGAATGGAAAGAAAGAAGGTACCCAGGTACTTTCCAGAAACAGTCTAAAAGCATAACATACTTCTGAAGCATATTTCAACAAACAGAAAAAAATATAATATGGTAGGGTGGTAGAAAAATTAAGAACCTAGATATGGCAACAGGCAAGCTGTTGCCTCCTATGAAAATACAGTTAGCATACAGCACTTCATTCCTGAATGCAAGGAACACCAATCAAGCAGAAAATCCTAGAGGACAACCATGCCTGGGCCTCAGTGGTCAAATCCAGGCGTGAAAAGATAGAGGATACTCTTTTCAGCAACACAGGATAGAAGTAGGTTGGGGTTTGGGCTGAGGGTTTGTGGTTTTTGAGTGGGTTTTTTGATACAGTAGTTGCTAGAACATCAAAGGTCACATGAAATCTAAGATCTCTTCTAGGACATGAAGCTGGCTTTAGCGGAACTCAGATGGTCTTCAGAGAAAACTAGTGGAGAGAAACAATCTAGTGACAAGTTATGTGAAGTGGCCACGTTAGAGGCTTCCTTGTGCATTCCTCAGAATCTTCTGTTGCTGGTGACTGCCAGAGTCACACAATTACTGATGTGCATTGTTGTGGTGCCTAACAACCAGTACTATAGGATCTCCATGTTGGAGACTGCAGATTCATTCAAAGCATGGAATTACTACGCTATGAGGAACTTGAAGTCAGTGATGTCACAAGAACAGGGCAGTAGATGAACACAGGGATTGATAAAGTTATAAAACACCTTCTTGAATCACAGTCACACTGCAGAGATCCTGTCATTTAAAAAGGAAGCTCGACATTTCATTTAAAAGGTCATGCAATATAAAACTTTAAAGAGGAAGGGCTAGAACTGAAGTCAGTTTTCCAAAGTCAAATGCTTCTGGTTTTGAACATGAGTCATTCCATGCCACTCATCTCCTGGTGTTAAGTCCTGAACCCTGTGCAACCCCCAAAAACTCAAGAGGTGGAAAGAGGAAGTCTGCTGAAGCACTGTTCTTCAAGTGGGAAGTTCTTCTAACTGTTAATTTGCAGTAGTGACTGGAATAAGAAGTTTTTTTAGTGCTTTACAGAAGCCTGCTCTCAGTTGCATGAATAGCTTCCACCTGCTCTGACAGCACCACATTCCCTGCCACGAAGAAAGGACACAGAATGCAAAGGCTGTTTGCTCAGCCCCATGTACAGAGTCTCTTGCTTTCCAGAGTCCTACAGATGTTCATCAGGATGAGGTGCTCATGGTAGCTCCTAGCCCCTTTTCCCAAAGCTTTCTGCACCAAGACACTCAACTTTTCCTTCCTTCCCCCTGCTAGAAACCTAACATTAGAGACTAACCCTGCAGACCACAGCCCTCTCTTTACATTCCTCCCAGCCTTCAAAACATTACATTCAAGTGAGCCTCCTAACCCATTCTGAAGTCATAGGTCTATCAATTCCCTCTTTACTCAGTATGTATTTTCTGCAACCTTTCCTACTAGTCCTGGCTGCTGGCACTGCACACACTGCTACAGCTGCCACACAAACTCATAGCACAACAGCACATTTGACTGTTCAGACACCATCAGGAGATGTGCATGACAGCAGCCATTCAAGCAGGCACACAGATGAGAAACCAAACGTCCAACCTAAAGGCCTTCAGATTTGACAGAAAGGCTTCTGGGGAACTTTGCAGCAGGGCTCAATTTGCTCACACTGTTTTATTACACCATAACCCCTGGAGTAACTCAGAGAAAGAGAAAATTATATACTGGCATTTTAACAGTGCTGTTCCTACGGGAAGCAGCACTTGCCAAGATCTTATCATGGGCTAGAGAAGTGCACAGTAATCTGTCTACTGAGGCAGTAACACTAAGGGAAGCAATTCACAGTAAGTATCTAAAGACTTAAACAAAAAAGTAATTTTAGCTTAAGAGCTTAAACATTAAATATTTCCTTGTAAAGCTAGCACTGAAAAAAAGGAGGTTGAAGAACAAAAGTGTTACATTAATGTCAAGTGAAAGCTGCTCTTTTCTGATTTCAGAATTGAAATACCCCTACAATTTTATGAGGTGGATGAGATCTGCACATAAGACCACAAGAAAAACAGTGAGCACAAAGGGATCTCCAATAAACAGCTGCTTTACACAAAAGGGAGAAAATCTTTAGATTCAACGTGTAAGGGAGCAAACTGACTCACTGAGCAACACTGAACTGGATCCTCAACAGAAGAACCTCTAGATAGATATAAGATATAAAGCATACATAGAACTGTTCATTCAAGCCACTTTGACAATCAAGACTGGATTCCTTATCCTATATTAAACTTTACATCAGAGTATTTGGAGGACAAGAAGTGAGGATGTAACTTGCAAGTAACAATAAGTTCATCTAAAGATCAGATAAATGCACAGACAATTGTATCCCATAACATTAATCTTAAGATGTAGATTTTTAGGCAGATAAATCAAACTAACATAGACATTAATGCCCTTTAAAAACATTTATCTAGTCTCTCAGTTTTGCTTTCAAGTAAAACCTGGCAGTATTGATTTGCTTATTAATATCCCTCAGAAAAAGCTGGCTGGCTGGCATGCCAAGCTTCTTCCTGAGGTAAGTAGCACGGTGAGAGAAAGAACGGGATAGGCTTGTGTAAAGATCAACACCACCATGACGTGAGCTTAAAAATAAAGAAACAAATAGGAATCAAACACTTGTGACATGGTTTTCCTAGAAAGCCCCTTACTAATTCAGCACTGCATAGGCTATCTGGAACAGGCTGCAGCAAGACAGCATAAGCAGTGTTTCTGACACCAGTCAGCTGGTTGTAGGCATGGAAAGAAACCCCCAGGAGAATGTTAACCAGGCACGACTGCGCTCCTAAATCATATCAGCATGTGGCAAAGGAGGACATTTCGTCTGGGCCCACATTTATTGTGGCTAGCAGACATTACAGACTCTCTCACCACTGACTAGTTTCAGCATGCCTACCTGTATAAATGTACGAATTATGAAAGTTAATCTGCAGTACTTTGTTGTACCCACTTCATCAGCTGCAGTCTGTAAATGCTCAATTAAACAGTTGCACCTGAACAGTTCTTACAACCTGGGTATGTACCTCCAGAAGGGAGGACACTGCATACTTGTGTCATTTCCAAATTTTAACAGTACACTTATTTTGCATGTTGTCAAAAGGAAGGCATCGTAGAGCTCAGCTGGTCAGATTCTTGTTTTGCTTCTAAGTTGTTATCTGCAATGAAGAAAGACTGATTTTTCAGTGTTGATGTTTTTGAAGGCTGCAGGAGAGCCAGGACAAATGGAGATCTAAACTCTAATATTAGGTTAAAGCATTACATGAGACTTCTCAAATTTCCTAAGTTCAAAATACAGTGTGTCCTTGAAATTTATGACCCATAACAGAAGAAGTTCAGAGTAGCTGGCAGGAACATTTTACTTCTGCTGTTTTGTAGCCATGTACTCACTGCCAAACAGGAAACAACTCAATGGAGGGTCAGCACAAGAAAACAACTCAAGTTCCCTTCTTCACATCCATTTCTATTTTTCCACCCAGCTACTCAATTTGCTCCAGAAGTGCATCTTAGAAATTATTGAAAGGACAGAGACTTTTGAGAAGATGAAATGGCTGCTTCTTGACAGCTGCTTTGCAGAATAAGAGCTTTGCTATCTCTATCATCAAACAAAGCCAGTGCCAGGAAACAAACCACAGTCTCATTAAAGCGTCAAGACGTCCTAACTTGGTTACTCTTCTCCTCTAAGAAAAATAATCACAGAGATGAGATCCAGATCTTGATTTGCTCAAACATTAGAGGTCTCCAGACAGAGTTTTGGGTTAACCTCATCTCAAATAGACTGGTGCATCTGATAGTCCAGATATCTACATAACTCCTAAAGGAATTCAGTCTGCAGTCTTGTTTGCAGTATGGGTTTTGTCTTGAGTTTAAAAATGTGCAATTTCTGGCCTGCAGACTTCATAAACTGACAGTCTTCCTTTCCTGGTTGCCTAATATTTTCATTCTGACATCTCACAAGCTCCCTTTGAGCTTTTACAGAGCTACCACCACAAAAAAAACGCAAACCAAAACAGAAAACAAAAGAAATTAAACAGTAACAACAAAAAACCCTCTAAACAAACAAACACACACACACACACACACACACCCCTCTACCCTCAAACAACCCCAGGAGGTAATGACCCCCTGGCTATGGAGAGTGAAGGAAAAAGATCTCTCATTACCAGAAGGTGAGGGAGAGATGAGGGAAGCTTCCTCTCACACCTTTACACAGCAAAATCAGATCATTGTGCTGTATAACTAAGGTATTTCCTAAAGTTTAGATGAGCTGCAACTTAGAAACTAAAGGAGAAGAGATGGCTTGGTAATGCTGCAGATAATTTGCAGTTTCTGAAGCAGACCTCTGACTTCATGAAATAGGAACCATGGAGTGACTTTTTAATTTATACTCACTCAGAATCCTCTACTATTTTCCAAAGCTACCCCATGCAGTGTAAATAACTGTAGTGCAGTCTTGCTTTCTTAACGTGAACTGTTGTCCCAAATTTCTGCATAGTCCATTATCACCACTTAAAACAGAGACAAATGAACTCATCTGATGAATAAATTAAATAATCAAAGATAACACTCTCTCGCTTCTAAGTGCCCCCTTTTCAGTTGTATTACAAAGGGAAAGTGAGTTTCAAGCTCTCTGCACCAAGATTGCTCCTTGCTCACTGCTCCATCGTTTGCATAGGTACACTGTTCACTTTCATGGTCATTAGTAGTCACTAATATTTTCAAGTTTTACTGCCTTTTTTTTTTTTTTAAGAAGTTGGATTTGGCTTATGTTTGGTTGTGTTTTTTTAAGCCATCAGGCAGCTACATACTTCCCCTCCATAATTCCCTTGAAATTATGCAAATATTTTCAAACACATGCTAGACTTACAAGTGTTTAAATTCATTCACATTGGTCTCAGAAAGCAGCTCAGGTTAATATTCCAATGTGTCAACACCCATTAACATACACTGACCATTGAAGTTCAGTGTGAGAAGCTCAAAATATAAATCCAGAAAGCCTAACTCATTTAAGAACTGCAGTGTTCTGCATAGGAAAAAACCCAACAAACCAAATCACAACAAATCCAGTCTTTGTAAAAGGCCTGAGATAATATTTTGTTTAAACTATTTTGAGGATTATGCTAAAACAAGGACAGAAGACTTCAGAGGAAAGCCAATTAGCCTAGTTTGCAGAGTTAATACAGCTGGTATTCATGTATGAATTTCCAACTTAAAAAAATAAAAACACCTGCTCATAGAAATAATTTGTTTTGTAAAAACCCACAATAAAACTGAGATAAGCTTCCTAATAGCTAAGGGCAGCCATCTGACACTGTTTCTCTCAGTAACCAGAGTCCTATTTACTAAAAGATAGTAGAAGGCAATACCACCTTGATACAGTTTAATCTGTAACAGTTTTATACAAAACCCCTTTGGTAGAAGTATGAATTATTTATGTTCCAGGCATTTGATCATGCTACCACTCATTTCATCTGTACAATGAGCAAACTACAACACGGTTTAGCTCTGTCTTAACCAGGTAATTTGATGGATGAAATCTCTAAGTCTTAATGGAAAAGAATCAGACAGAAGAGGAACAAACTGAAGTATTATTCTTCAAGTTTTTCATCGGTTTTGGGACCTATCATCAGGTGGTGGCTCTTTACCTGTCGTGACTGACATATGGATAGCCTATTCTTGGAGCCCTGAAAATGTTTTTTTCCACCAGGTGGTGGCTTATTTATCTTCAGAAGATCAGTAAAGGTAGGAAAATTGAGAATTCTTGTTCTAGATGAGCACAAACCAGTTGTAAATGCCATCACCATTTCAGAAATTGCCCAGCATCATCTTATTCAGATTTAAATCTCACCTTTAAAAAAAAAAAAAAAACAAACTAGAATATTTAAGAATTAAAAAAAAAAAAAACTCCCCAACAAAACTGCAAGCTTAGATTTATTATTTTCAGTCATTTCAAGTGATGTCTGAAGGAAAAAAATAACAACCCCCCCAGATCACTCATGCTTGGTTAATATGAGAAGTTTCACTTTGGGCAGGAATCAATACGCAGAAAGTCAAGCCTGACTTCCCGTAAATTGATCTCAGCACACTGAAACAGGCACATTTAAAATCTTGGAAGTGAAAGAACACAGGCCCATAGTTCCATTTAATAATTTAACCCACTTTCCCTTCACACAGAAGGCCTGTGTGATTTGATCTGTACATGTACAAGGCATCAGAGCATGTCTTTTGGTGCAGAGACAAAAAATTGCTCATAATTGTACTCCTAATTCCTGTCAGCTGTATAGAAACAGTAAGTAAGCAATGAAAATCAGAACCAGACCTTGACTGAAGTTGCCTTTTATCTCCTTCTCCAGGTGTCCACTCTGACAAACTGCCTCCTTAATTTTGACAATTGTCACCTGTGTGTTTGAGATGTAGGTTTGTTTGTTGGGCTCAGCTGAATGTTTTTAAAGGGTCTCTTATATGCCTTCTTTTAACTGAATTACAATTTCAGAATTTAAACTGGTATCTGAACTGACAACAATGACATATTTTGGATCCAACTGGAATTCTGCAACCAGACCCACTTGCATCACTCCCACCTGAGTGCCCTCATCAAGCAACACAGTCAAGATCTTGGCCCTTTAAAGCTGAACAGATCTTTATGGCTTTTTTTTTTTTTCCTTATCTCCCATTTTAGACACCAGTGTATATGACTGCTTCAAGAGTTTTAGTTCTGGACACATCCTTCTCTTCTATTTAACTTGGTCATGCTGGCATACAGATCAGTAGAAACAATACAGATATTCAGAGTATCTGCCATTTTTATTACTCCTGTTAACAAGGAATCTGAGAGGCTCCTATAGTACTCCATGCTGTACCAGTATAGAAGGACAGTATCACCTTCTGCCTGAAGAGAGACTCCAGGCAGTTGTTTAGTACTGGATCTACTGTCACTGTCTAAGCCCTTCTAAACGAGTTGGCAAGACTATTAACATGCTCATCAAATGAAGTGTAACAGAACTACTGCAGTTACCAAAGGATCCAGGGCAAGTTCTGTGATCTCGATGAGTAATATCACACCTGTCAACTCTGAAAGCGAGCAGCCCTGCACATTTCAGCACTTAACTCTGAGTCTTCCTACTAAGCCCTGATTAAGGGTTGTTGGTTTGTTTTTTTTTTCCCCAAAAGAGACTTCATTTTAGATGAAAACACACTTCACATTCACTGAACTGCAAATGAAACTTGTCTGTGGTATTTGTGTCCTTTCACCTTTTCCTGGAAAGTATGTTGACTAAAAGCCAAACAAACAGCACAGCACTTTAGCTGCTTGATAGACAAACACGGCTGTCATTTCACTCAGGACAAACATTTTAAAGGAACAAAATAACATTAATTTGATTTCTTTTTTTAAAAGAAATGCCAAGATTTGTGCATTTGTCTTACCAGCAGTTTAAACTTGCACAACTGCAGAATTATCAGAGCCTTACTTTTAATCCTTTCATATATGACATGAGTTAAAACACATCTAGATTACTAACTGGTATCTAAGAAATAATGGTTACACTAACAGAAGACTGGTCAAGTCCAGTATCCCCTATCTGCAGCAATATATGTTCATCAATAACATATAGAAGTTCTTAAAATAGCAGAACTGCCAGAAGAAAAAAGACAGGTTGCAATTCCCAGAAGATTCTAATTTTGGCACGATCATTTTCAAATTAGGATACCACTGGTGAGGTAGAAATCTTAATTGTCTAGGACTCAATACAACTAGAAGCTATCACAGAAAAACGAGGTCCAGCACTAGAATGCTTTAGCAAACCACTGCTCTAAGTTTAAAAGATGCAGTTTCACCACAAGATGTATTTCTGTAACAGAGAAGCTCGCTGTCACCTTCCCAGTATGAAAGCATCCACAAAAGTGTAACACAAATCAGAGCTCCTAACCAAAGGGCATCTCCCCAGGCACTCCGATTGGTATGATACATGATCACACTCACTTCTCCAGGGAAAGGCCATTTTGCCATGAAGCCAGAGCACAGAAGTTGCCAGCATAGAATATGAGCCTACTCTTAAACCAGAGGCCTGTCCTGGGAAAGTATTTCAAGGAATGACAAGGTGCTTATACAGCAGTTCCAAAACACCAACCACTAATAAGTGTGAACGCAACCTCACCATCCAATTAACCTTTTCCTTTTCTCCCTAATTGAAACCAATTAAGCACTGTCCACAAATCATTGGGGATTTTAGCTAGGAGTAAGGCCATAAAGTAGCCCAAAGGGACAGGTAAAGTAACTACAAAATATACAAGACCATAGCAACATTTATGATGTGGGTAAAATTGTGATGTACTACAAAGCTGCCATCTCTCCTAAATCCATCATTTTGCCTATCAAGCAGAGGCAAAAAAAAAAAATCGTCAGGCTCTGGGGTATTTTATATCTCTAATCTTCAAGGCAATTCTAATAACTGAGAGAAAGAAAAATTGTTTTCCTAAAACAGCTTCCTAATGGTAAAGTGGGGTGGTGGTTTTTTTCTTTTCCCCAGAGAATTGTATTTTACATCCACACATTTAGCACTGGGACAATTCCCCAGAAGGTATCTGATGCCCTGAGTGAGATCACAAGGGATTTTGACTCTGGATTTGTCAAGCAGGAGGAGTTTTTTTAGAGCTTTCAGCTTGTTCTGCAACACTTCATTGAAGGTGGATGATGAGGCTCAAAGGGAAAAACATACATATCTCTCTTGGATGGTGCCAGATCTACATTAAAGTCTTACAGTACCAGGTGTGCCTAAAAACACAAAATCCAAGTTTTTAAGGAGCTCTCCTATTAACTTACCAAGCTCTTTTACAAATTCAACAACTTGACTTGGCACTTTAAAAACCTTACTCCATGCAATGAGTAGTAGGGAAACAGGTGACTTTTTACACCCAGATTTATCATCATTTTTGTTATGCTGTTAGCACATTAGGATTACATGCAAAGGAAAAAGGCAGGTTGTATAATATGCACATAAACCATCCTTTGAAAGTTCATTGGAGACTTAAAGCTACAAAAATATCCTCCTAAGATTTATAAAGGAGAATATAATTCATTTTTTTAGATCTCTGCTATTGTCCTTGGGCTGCCCTAATGTCAAGTTTGCTGTTGCTGGCATCACATTCCAAAATACATATTTATGTCAGACTGGTGATTTTCACCTACCTAATTTCTTCCAAATAGCCAGTTGTGATCTCCCTCAGGAGCAGTCAAATGCACCAGCTAAGGAAGACACCCACTGAAGAGTCAGAAGCTACCTCTTGGTTGCTATTATGGATGCTGCTTGTGTTCTCCGAACAGATTAGTTTTCATTTGCAATGCTCAAACTCATTAGGTTTCTAACTTAGGAGTCAGTGTTTCTCACTACCATTTTAGGAATCCAGCCACTTCATTCCAACACTCATGGGCTGACAGTTGTGTTGGAACAACTATGTATTTCTCCTTTGAGAAGGGAGGTTACTTCTCTGACCAGTTTTGTTAGGCTCTTGTAGGAATGCTTTTGCCTTCCCTGCTCTCTAGAGGCAAGTTTTAGATTGGCTGCCCTACCTCATCATAGAAAAAAATAAAAGAATTGTCATTGGACACTGACATCATCTGGAGCCAGGGATGCCAGGCCTGGAAATCATGCATTTCCTGTACATTTTTGGTGGAAAGCCTTTCTAAATGCAAAAGCACTTCTAGATTAATTGTCAATGGCCTATTTTCCATGATGACACAAAACCAGAAACAAAAGGATTATTCTTTAGGAGTCAGAACTCCTGGAGTTTGCCTAGCTTTTGTTTTCTTGAGTTGGTTTGAAAGTCTCTTACCATCACAAAAAACAGAAGTAAAAACAGAATTAGTCTGCAAGCATCATTTTCTCCATCCAGCACTAGCTAGAACAAAACTCAGTTCTTACCTACTTTAGAGGATAAGCAAGCAAGCTCATGGGGTTAACAGAAGCAAACAGGAATTTATTTCAAATAGTTTTCCTGTTCTAATACTTAATTCTTATTCAAGTTTGACTAGTTATATATGCCTTCAGAAAGTACAGTCAGTTAAAGCAGTTTTAGACACCAGCTTGCCATCTGTTATGTTAAAATTAGCTTGATTTTTTTTAAAGCAACAAATTTATGCATGAAGTACATCTATACAGTACGTACAAATTTTGAGGAATACTTTTGCTCATCCAATAATCTCTGCAGAGTGTACCAAATAAAGCTTATTAGAACAAGAAATTACTTCACAGTGTAATTTTGAAGTTAATCTTGATAGTATCTCATAGGACTGTAAAGACTTTACACAAAGTAAGCTCCATCACCATTCTTTTTCAAATTTTTAGTGCAGTTACTCTATAGTCTGCAGAGGTAGAGTTAACTGTGAACATTTTTAGATTTCAGTATAGAATTTATGGTAATTTTTACAGAATCTGTACACTTTCATATCTCAAGGATCAACGGAGAAGCATTTTGGATGCAACCAGCATGCAAGAAATTCTTGTGTAATGGAGAAAGGCAACATTCTTGGAGAGCAGAAAGCAAGGGGAAATATGTATGTTAGACAGACTATATGTAAACAGCTTACAAAAACTAAGAATTACTTCATTCCAGGACTCATGCCTCTTCCTCTGATGAAGCTTCCAGTTTGATTTCATACAAATCATACACATAATTTTAGTGTAACACAGCCCACCTGAAGTGCTCTGTTGTGTCCATATGTTCCCAGTGTTTGCTCCATTAAAAAAGTAACAGACTGATTGCACCAAAAACATTGATTGTACCTAGCTTGTCAGAGTGATAAATACACATTAACATCATTTTTAGAAGTAATAACATGGGTACCACTGAGGCCTAGAGACGTTATAAAGTGGCTAAATATAGTAATTTGAATTCCTAGCTTAGTCAGCTTGGCAGAAACAGCTGTGTTCAGTATAACCTCTAATTAGTTTGCATATTACAAGAGTTCCAAAGGTTATTTCCCTCTCAGAAACCTACTAAATCAGCCTTCACAGCACAATACTGTTACTATATCAAATGCAACAGCAACAGATTATTCAGACTTTAGAGACTTACCACTATATTTTCTGTAATGTTTCATTTATAAAGGCATATATTCTTATTTGATAAGGTAAAGGCAATCTCCTCTCTATCTGGAGCATTCAGAAGAGCCTGTCTTGAAAGGAAAAGAAAAGGTCCAGTTCATAGCTGCTTGCTTATGAACACGTGCTCCTTGTTTAAAGAGCTCTGAACTCTAGTTTCAGTAATCAATGCATGAAAGCATTCATGTAGCTCCTGCACCTATTCAGCAGCAAAAGCATGGAACAGAGAAACTTCTCAAACACAACACACCAGAACTGCCATGAAGCTTTTTTTTTCCCTGAGACCTCTGTGCTTTAGAAATAGTGACTTGGAGGTTGGTATTTTAGAGCAATCTTTGTTCAGATGATGGAAGAAATCAAAGTGTGCTTTTTTTAAGCCAAATTGTATGTTTAAAACTCTGTGTTGCAGTAACTTGGGCTGCACGGCCAAGATAATCCTCTGAATACACATTACGTAGGGTGAGACTTTCAAAATGCAGACTGCCCCACCAACAGTCAAAGTATGATTGAATTTACATGGCAGAACTAGTGGCAAACCAATGTTAAACATGCTTGAATATGAATTAACAGGCAGGCTTTAAAATTAAAGCGTAAGTGGCTCTAGAAGTACCAGATTCTTACTCTGCAGGCACAGGTATATCAGTGATGAAGAATGAAAGCTGAGGAGCAACATGCATTAGCACACTGCATTTAAAATTTGCTTTCACAAAACAAGTCATAGTTAAGCCATTGCTTTTTGGTTTATAGGTATCATGCCAGGTATTTTATTAGTACTTTTAGAAACAGGAAAGGTAAAATAATTTCTTGAAAATATATTTCTGCTGGTAAAAGCATTTTTTTAGATTCATTTTTTTCTAGAGACAACTAAGACAAAGCACTGTAACATAAAACCCTGTGTTAAACCTTTAAAAATAAAGCAGGCAAAGGAATACCAGTAAATGTTTAGTAGGGTAAAGAAAGCCCTCAGTTTTAATGCAAGTGAAGAAAAGAAGGGTCTAAGTTCTAATGCAAATAAACTGTGCACTACTTTGGAACACTGCACAATCAGAGTTTACAGTATTTTTTTTTCCTCATGGCTCAGGAGCATCATTCTGTACACATTATTTCATTCAGGTTGGGTACCTAATCTAAAAGCTAAAAGAAAACTTCCTAATATATTTGCAAATGTTAAGGGAATAAAGTCACACCATGACTATGATGTGACATATCCAGACTGCATCAGTATTATTTTTGTATTTAGAATACTGTGGGACAGGCAACAGCCAGTATTTCCAACTTGCTACTAACTCCATCAAAATTCTCAGAGTTATAAGCCCGTGTATAGAGCAAGTACTAAAACACATAAGAAAGGAAGTAGCAGGAATTGTTAACTAGGAAGTTGTGAAGTCTGCTTTTCCTGTTTTAAAGATGTAGATATCTTACTTAGTGGTACATGGAATTGTTGGAGTGGGTCCNATCATACATTGTTTACTGGCTTTCTTGAGATGTCATTTTTAAGTGAAATGCATGAGGGGGATTAGGACATTTATTTAGTATCCAGAGACCTCTTCATTCAAAATAATGAACATGTGTTATAACAGGTACCAGCTCCACGATATAAGTGGGTTACCCTTCTCCATTCTATTTCTTTCCTGCAATTTCAGTTATAATACAAAACCCTAGCAAGTTCTAATGGATGGTATAAGAAAGCTTCACTCTGTTGGCTGTTCTGACAGAGGCAGTGGAACTAAGGATTCATTCTGCCAAAGCATACTCATTACACTACTACCAAAAGCTTTTCACCATTTCTAACATAACGAGATTAAAGTTGAAAGAGAATATACAATTAACAGGATTGCACAAACCATGTTCATGCCTCTGCATGCAGGGAAAGGCCAAAGTTGAGCTCTGCTCTTACAACAGAACCAGCAAACAGTCATGCTTTTGGTAGTTATGTTTCCCAGCATACCGCCCAAATCTGTGTTTGGGAACTTTAAGTAGCTTTAACTGCTTAAATACCACTCCCAGAAAGAAGTTACAAGCATCCTTTCTTAAACTCATTTCAAGAAAGGCTTTTGGACTGAAATTTGAAGAAACACACTGGATTACAGATTCACAGGAACAGCTTGCTTCAGTTTAACATGGCTGGGGCTTCTACAACCACAGACGCCCATTTCACTGTACTTACAATATTCAAATTTGGGAAGGAAAATTTTAGTGATGATTAAAAGCACGCTGAATTCATTGAATGGTGCAACCTACAGGTTGCCAAGCTACTGCAATGCACACAAAAACCTGCTGAGAACAAACAGTACTGCTGAAAACAGATGTTAGATAAAGCAGAATTAGGATACTCCTGTTTTCTCACATGACTGTCTAATATGTGTTTAGGAAACCAATCTCAGTTAAGCTAGTTTAATATTAAAACTTAGTTTTCTCAAGTGGAGACCATCAGCTCACCATCTACAGATCAAATACAGTTGTAGGGACAAGCCTAACACTGGGGATAGGAGAAATGGCATCAAACATGAGCCTACACATTTGTTTACCTGCCTATAGGACTGTCAGGTCATGTAGGGGCTGAGGAGGGGCTGTGACAAATGCACAAGCATGTTGGTTGATGATGGGGACAGAACAGACTGCCCAGTCTTCACATGGCTCCAGGACACAAGGGTTGGCCACCTTTGCTCTATACCAAGGTTAAAGTAAAAAAGTTGCACTTAAAGTTGAATGTTTATGCAACTACTTCCAGAGTAGTAAACTGTTCTAAGAGAAAAATCAGTATTTTTTTTTAAAAAGAGAAACTTAACTCTTAAACACTGCCAGCAGAGATGCAATGTTTACTGAACTGACATTCACAGAAGTTAAGCTGCTTAGATCTGAGGTAGGTTTCTGAGCTTTTTGCTTTACTGGCTGCCCTTCGACAAATAACAATGTATATTAAGTCTTTAGGCACAGTGCACATCAATACTGCAATTCACTTATCTTAAGCATAGTTTCTAGTGTGTGTTAGCATTTAGTTCTCACACAGCAAAAATAAAAGTATGCCTTCAGAGAAGACACCTAAGAAAATCTACCTATGGCCAACAAGCCCAAGAACTTCCTGTGGAAAGATAAAACCCCTCCCTTAACCCCAAACCAGTCATAACTTCAATGCTAACATTAATTCTGCATTTTGTTATTTCTCTAAGTTGCAAAGGAATACTTTAGGACCCTGCCAAAAAAAAAAAAAAAATTAAAAAAAAAAATATAAATCCTCTGTTACTAGAGACTGTTTTAACTGTCATTGCAGTGAAAGAGAGCTTTCACCTGAAGGTCATCATCTCCCCATCTGAAAGCAACTGAGTTTGAAAAACAAATGTCAGTTAAAACAGACATATCGCACTAGCAAGATAAGCTTTCACAGACATCCTAATGCAGGACAGGTTAGCACTATGCACTCCAGTACAAGAAAAAGATTGCAGAACTCGACAAGCTAGGCCTTCAAAGGACTATTTCATCTTCCCCAAGGTAATGAAACAGATTTGTAAGTGAGAGTAAGTTGCATGGATCAGATAAAACAAACAGCTATGCAATTGATTTAGCAAAGCCAGTAACTATCCTAACTTCTGCCTAATGACAGCAGCATCCTCTCTGGAAATGTACTACTCCTACTACTCCCTACACTCCTCTTGCACAGCC
Organism: Ramphastos sulfuratus; assembly: GCA_013399055.1. Classification (NCBI taxonomy): domain Eukaryota; kingdom Metazoa; phylum Chordata; class Aves; order Piciformes; family Ramphastidae; genus Ramphastos; species Ramphastos sulfuratus. The sequence continues at coordinate 614,931 of WBNM01019593.1, forward strand.
CAGACAGTGCTGCACCCAACACACCACACCCCATCACTCCACTAGGCTCTTGCTCATCATGTTCCATTTCCTGTTAGCCAGAGCCAGTTATCAGTCTTGACTAAACATGCTTGGTAATTTGGCAACTATCTCAAACCCTCATTTGCAGTCTTAGAGTGTATCTGGAGCTCAAGAGTAGAAATGGTAGTAAATGCCAAGCATCTTTAAAAAAAACCTTCATCCCTACCCCTTTCCCACTCTCTTGCCCCTCTACAGACTGTTACACTGAGGGCTTCTGAGCACTAATCCACAAACAGAGGTTATCAGCTACTAGAATCACACAAAGTGCCTCTTTTTACATAAACAGGGCTGAGGGCAAAGCACTTGTCATAGAAGATTGGATTATTTTTTTCTAAGTATTCCAAGATGGAATTCTGTGTGCAGAGAGATAGCTTTATATTGAGAACATGTTAGCAAAAACTTCAGTACACAAACCCCTTAAAGACCCAGACATTATTAAAGGAAAACAATAAATGTTTGCTCGTGAAAAGGTAGCAATATTAACTTAAGCTGCTCTTAAAAGAGATAAGAAGCACATTCTCACCACTCTACCTTTAGCCTGTATCTAGGACCAAACTATAGCAGTTGCTCTATCACCTAAGAAGGGAATTTAGGAAAAGGAGAGGAGACCCATGGGTTGAAAACAGATTTAACAAAACAGTAAAACTAATGTCAATATAAAATATACAAAGTTATACTCAGTCCAGCAAATGCACAGTGTACACAATAAAAGGTTGAAAGGGAAGGCATCCTTGCAAGCAGAAGGAAGAGGAGCAGGGTCAGGAGGAACCTGAGCAAGCAATCTCCTCATCCTCAGCAAACTTCTCCCTTTGTAATGAGTGAGATATTTCTCTTCCAGGATATACCTGTAGCCAGCTCAGGTCACCTGTCCAGGCTGACTCCAAACTGCTAACAGCCTGCAGACCATGTCTGGCCCAGGACTCTGTGCCAGCAAAACCAGGACACACCCAAAATCCCTACTTTGTGTGGTAGAGAACTTTTAATAGACACAACGGCAAACAAGGAATTTCCTGCTGTCAATCAGTCCCAGAGAAGCAGCCTGTAGACCGGATTGCATCGAGCAATTCAGTAAAGCCTGGTGTAACAGACCGGCTCCTAATGGAGTTTCTGAAGAGTAAGCTTTCCACCATTATAAACAAGAAATCAATGGCAAACAAGGCCTAAGTCAGTAGTTTCCATTAAGTCTCACTGCTCTACCTGCTTTTTGACAAGCTTTAAAAAGACTTGTAAGATTGGACCTCTTCACTAATGCTCTCGTGCTGGCTAATAAATCCAGTAACTTAGCAGCTGTAAAGATTTTACATATTTTCAACCTCCTGCTCCAGTCTTTCACTTCTACTGAAAACAAGTCTGACGGATGAACAGAACAAACAAGCTCCAGAACATGGGAGTACTCCTTGAAAATGGTCCTATTCCTGAGCCTGCCTGAGGACAGCTGACCCCCTTGGAGTTTTGAACCTCAGACTGCTTAGACAGTCCCTTTCCTCAAAACTTTGAAACAGTAGAAGTGCAGATCTGCTTTGGCCATGAAACACTTTGGGACAATTCTGAGAAAACATCAATACCAGGAATGAAAACACTGTACAAGTTGAAACAAGATTCTCGTTCGTGTCATCTCGGAGACTCTGCTAGGCACTGTGCAGCTCTAGGTAGCAACTGAAAATTCTCCATTGTCAGAATGGATACAAGTCCATTGCAAGATATAAGTGACAATATTGCTTTCCAATTTGAGCTGCAAAAGAGATAAACAAAAACATTTTCTAGAGTTGGGCAGCTGTCCACTCCCTCATCCTTTGCTGGTTAAAACTCTCTCACTTTTTCTTCCACTTCTGGAAATATGAAGAAAATTTCTAGAATGTGTGTATATGTATTCTGCTGTTTAATGAGCTGTGCAGTATTTTTCCACTTCTCCCTTTCCTTCTTTCCAAAAGAAGTTCCTCTTACTAAAGCCTATTGCTCATGTCAGAGTTCCTATTTTCCATTAGCCTCCAACTTTAGCCATTGCAAGGTAGAACAAGAACACAGAATTCTACACAGGGATGGCTGTTTTATTCCTGCTTTGAGCAACTGCAAGGACTGTAGAGAGGAGAGTGGAAAAATATAGGTCCTGCACAGTATAATGGAATCAAGATCTTCTGAACTAGTATGGGTTATTTTTCTTGTCAGAAAAAGGAAGTATACTCTTCCTTAGTCAAAATGCATTTTTAAAATAGATTTCACATTTTACTTCCTGTGATCACATTAAAAGGTCACACTGTTTATGCTACTGTAACCTGTTACTGTGGGATTAGAAATGATACAAACAAGTAATCCTCTTTATGTGTAGACCATTTGTTCTTGTTCCAAATAAATATAAAGAATCTGAGAAACAGAGTCTCTTTTGTAGAATGGCTCACAGCATCAAGTACTCGACGAATCAGGCACTTCAAAGCAGCATAAAACACTGGGAACTTGAGATACAAGAAAAAGCACCTGAAATCTCACAAATAGAACATCTACTTTAAGTTCAAAATACTGATATTTCTTATTATTTTAGTGCAAAAAGAACAGCAAATTTTCTACCCAGAGGAGACAATCCTCTGCCTGCAGCAAGATCTACACAGCTTCACATTCATCACTGGTACAGCATGGAAGTTTTCCTCCAATTGCATACACTGGCAGAACAAAACTTACTTTGTTGTTGCTGTTTCCTATTTCTACTGATGTAGGAACAATTTTAACCTTTTTCTAAGTACAGGAAAAAGATTGCACCACATGATTCAAATTGGATCCAACAATCTCTTAACAGTTAGCGAGTCAAGGAAATCTTCCTCAACACTGATCTCTTCATCCTCACTGCTGAAGGTGACTTTTTGCCCCTTAAACCATGTGTTTCCAGAGTATCCACAACCACCAAGAGCTGGGACAACTATGGAATTACTTAAAGGCCTGGACCCTAACACAACTAAATAAGGCACATGTTCAGTATCGGTGATACAAACCCCCCCTCCCTCCAAAAACCTGCTTGAAAGTATAGTGTAATTAATTTATCATGCTAACAAAACCAGGTAGGAGACAGCAAGAGAGTATGTGTCAAACACAAAAACCACCAGAAAAAAAAACCAGCAGACACATGTTTCTTGTGCAAGCATCTGACTTGATGTTCATAAATATTCTGAGCTGAAAAATACAAAGGCTCTAGCTACAATAGTTAAAACCATTCATCCTTCAAGTAAGATGGTTGCATGTATGTTGCTTCCACAAGTAGCTGCCCCTTACCAACTGGTTACTCCACTACTTACAAATACAACTAACTTATGGAAATAATGCCTAGGATAAAGCACTGTACAAGGTGAAAGCACATTTCTAATTCTGTAGGTACTGTTTCCACAAGAAAAAAATAAAATTAAAAACCTTTCCAGAAGTTTCATGTTTTGCTAGCTCATCTTCCTTCCCAACAAGGATATCAGATTTTTCACCGCTGTTCTAAGAATCTTTTTTCTCAGATGTAGAAAGCACAAACCCCATTTGAAAGTAGATCAGCTATCACTATTAGCAGAACCACATGAATTTCCAAGAACCACTTTTATCACTTCTTCAGTATAATATGACAGGCAAGCTGTTGAATCTTAGCTGTGTTTTGCGTGGGTGAGAGAAAAGGCACATCTAAATTCACAGGGTTCGGTAGAAAATGAATTGGCATTTGTACTACATGATCTACAAAGTGAACACACAAAGGCATTTTGATGCTGTATCATAGTGCCTCTCCCAGCCAAACCAGCAAGGGCATGTCTACTAGCACCAGAAAGATAAACAAAAAAAAATGTTTCTTGTGCAAATCAACATGAAACAAGTTGACCAATGACTAAAAAATCCCCATATCTCAATGGTAAGATCGAGTTTATTGCATTAATTATGAAAATTGCAGAGAATTTGTTTCTACATTTTCATAAACTTGCTTCTTTTAGGAAAAAGAAAGCACACTGCTTTTCATGAGGGCTGCCTCCCCCTGAGTGATGCTGCACACACTTTTTACAGTCTCTCAGCTAAACAGAACCTTGGATAAAGTCCATTTGTAAAGCAAGTATGACAAGAAAAGATTTCATTTTAATGTTTAGTTAACTACAGGGTGAACTGCTAATTCAAACCTACTCAGAACATTTAAAAAAAATATTTGAGTTCCAAAAATACTTGGTCTACCACTACCATACTTTATTCTTTACTTACATGGGCTATTTCTATTTGAATTTAACACCATGTGGCCAACAATGCCTTCTCTTAACTGTCCCTTTCCTTCTGTTTGAGCACCCTTGCAGCAGGCAGAGAAAGAAAGAGGTCTAAATAGTACATGGAAGAGCACACTAGAGCCTCAAAAACCTTCCTAAAGTGCTCAGAAGCAGGTATTGTACTGTCTGCACATTGTGTGATTTCTACATGTTTAGCAAATTATATTCCCTTAACAGTAAGCCATAAGAGACTCTATTTTTCAGTCTTCTATTTACAGCGATGCTATCACAGAACATTTAAATTCAAGTACTTCAAATTTTAAACTCCGGAATCTGAAAAAAAAGCAAAACTAAGCGGATCAGTAGCTCCATATAATGGGATCTGCACAAGCTCACATTAGCCATTAGCAGACACAATTGGCCTTGATCTGAAAAAGCTAAGTTACTAGTGTAGCTAACTAAAGCAGCAGAATGTCCTGAACCATTCCCCATAGCACAAAACTTACTAACATTTGCAACTGGAAGTGAACTAATTTTTTCATAGAGGACATTTATTGTTGTATGCCATGCAGACTTAGCTACTTCATCATTGTTAGCCTCTCCCACACTTAGCAGGATTTCATGGGTACAGAGCACTGGCAAACATGGAGTATCTTGAGCTATACTGAAGGAAAAAAAAGACTCCCTGCAACTATCAGGTTTAAAGTAGCTTTCCATAACCAGAGCCAATTAAGCTAAGCCTCAAATGAATCAACATAGCATGAATTAAGAAGTGGCAAGGCATGCATGCAGGGACCTGCATTTTTAAGTAGCAAGAACTGGCAGAATAAAGATGCATTTATAATAAGTCATGCTCATGCCACAATTTACCTGTTGTACAGAAGTTTAAAGTTTCTTAGCATCAGAGCAAGAGAGTAACTCAAATGCTTACTGAGTGCAGCAGCACGAAGTCTGAACTCTCACTGCATCTTATAAACCAAAAACACTACTAGGACTTCCTGTTCACTTACTTTAAATACACAACACAACCACACTAATATAAGACTATAAGGTCAAGTATTTCACAGTTTACTTCAACGTTAAAACCTATCTACATATTGTACAAATATTTTTCCAGAGACAGTGAATACGTAAGAAACTTCCCAGGCTTTTTCTCTCTCGATAGAGAGACAAATACTCAAAATGTCCATGGTAACTTTCTATCTTCCTCCCATGATCTGGGTAAAGCTCATTAAGTTTCATAATTAATAGTAATTTAGTTTAGCTTAGAGAGTTGTAAGAAAAAAATAAATAATAATTTTAAATTATCACATTAGTATTAAAATACTCTCAGTTGAGAACAGTTACGAGTTTGTTACAGGACTCAAACCAAACTGTTACTATACTTCAGCTTTCCAGGGCGCACACAGCAGCACAGTTAGTTCTGTTTCCAGTACATTCACTTCCAAACAGATTTGTAAATCTAGATTATACCCAGTTCTTATTTTATATTCTACTGACTATAAAAAGTGTACATTATAATTTAATTCTGCCACCTTCACATGGGAAACTCTGCACAAGCTGTACCCATAGATGTTTCTGGAAAACCAAGTGTCAGGTCTACCTCCATCTGTACTGTATGGGATCCCTAGTTGAATTCAGAGGTATTTTTACTGTTACCGATAAGCACATCAAAGTTATCATCGTTAGCCAACATACTAATGTTAATATTTCTAGTTTATGTAAACACGAGAAGCAACTCTAACTGTACTGGAGGGTTGTGTTTTTAAGATAATATCTCATTCTATCATCATATATAAGAAATTAGAAACTAAAATACTTCCTAAAATTCAGAAAGACTTCTGTATATAAAATTACTATGAAAACCTAATACTGCCTTTCCTATGAGCAAATGAAAATTTAATATTCCCTTGATATGCTGGGCAAATATCAATTTTTTCCTTCCCTGCTCTAACAGCAAGCACAAACTGTGCTTTCCTTAGCTTTGGGCTATTGGTTTCTTTTGTTGTTGTGACACCTCCAGAGTAAATGCTTTTCATTCCTATTGATACTTCTAATGATATTTATGCAGAGTGCACTCACCTGTAAGCATCTGTTTTCTGTTGCACAACTTAACCACAGCTATCATACTGCAAAGCGCTCAGTTAATCTGATGCCCATTTTCCTTTAACTTACTATTTTATGGAAGAGAAGATTAATTTGAAAGGGCATTTTTTAATGTTTACATCAGGTCTCATTTAATTAGTTATCTTCTAAGTTTATTTCTCTACAACACAAACAACAGCCAGAACCAGAGTGATCATTTTTACCTCTTGGCTCCCTGAACAATCTCTCTAACAGAGTCTTGTGGCTCACAACTCTTGTAGCAAGTAAAGTCTAGATAAAAGTTAGGGACAGTACTGGGTATTTAAAAAACTAAACAGACTCAAAGAAAAACAAACCCAAGAAGAAACAATAAAACGTGGAGAACTTCACCAGTGTTCACCCTGTTTTGACCATCTGTAGTTGAGAACAGTTCTACCACAAATGCAGTAACCAAGACATGATTGTCACAGTATCACCTACAAAAGGGCTTAATGCTGAAATGTTATTTTGTCTCTATCCTGTGATTATTTACATTAAAAAAAAAATTGAAATTTTCTTCCTTCACAACTGTACTATTATCACAGCTGAACATAGCTTCCCCTTGTCCGAGAAAAAGAGGCTTGGACAATTTCAAGGCTTCAGAATCACGTGGCACCCAGACAACTCTCCCTGCAGCCGTAATTTCAGTTAGCTTTACCTCCCTGTGGTATTCCTCCCGAGATGCTGTCCAGTTCTATACCTCTAGGTAATAGATTTAGCCAAGAAAGGAGAGAAAGTGACTTAGTAAATTTCATTATGATTCACTTGGAATACTGGTGAGCATTTCTGGATTTTAGCAGCTACAATCCTAACACCTGGATATGAGAAACCTGCAATACAATTAACTTTTTTTCTGCACTAGCAACATGTATTATTCCATTTACTGCATTCTTCATGTAAAGACTGGTTTTTGCTGGAAAACTGCATTGTTAATGTCTCGGCCCAGACATCAAAAGCATGGATTACAGTAAAGTACATTGTTCTTCCAGATGTACATGATCTGCCAAGATGTCATTTTCAACAGCTGGTATTTAAAATTAAACACAACGCAGTTGAGAAACTGATTTACAGGACACAGATGCACATACTCACTGATCAATCTTAGGGGAAAAAAAAAACCAAAACAAAAACAACAAACCAGCCCACCCCCTTCTTTTGTGCTTGTCAATAGTTGGATGCAAATCAACAAATTGCTTCAGTTCTTCAGACTTTTTTTTTTTTTTCAGTTGAATTTTAGTCTTCAGTCAAACCCTGCACTGTGCCATACTGGGCAGGATATTGAGTCACAATATTTAAAAGAAAGTAGGACAAGAATATCACTGAACGCTGAATCCACTTTGAAAATATGCCACAGCCCCTCATTCTCCTTATACATTTCACTTCTGTAATTAAACTGTACCCATAGAAATACACCACCTCCACTACAGAGCTATATTACTCAAAGTAATTTCCTGAGCACTAATCCTGCAACATACCAAATCATCAAGAACAGATTAGCAAAAACATACACAAAATTTTCAAGTGATACTTAGCAAGCACTGAAACTCTGCAGGAAACTAAACACTCTAACCAAAAAAGTGAACCTTCTGAAAAGCTTGTTCAAAATGCCATGCTTATTCTACAAATGCCAACCCAGAGATGCTCACCCTGCAAGCTCCTGCTTTTAGAATCTGCCTGCTGTGATTTTGAAACTAGAGTTCATCTGTTTCATTTTTATAAAACTCTACTTCTCTTAAATGTCTCCTGCCAGAGAGATTCATAGTGAAAGGGATACAAAGCCCAACTTCTATGTTGAAGTACAAACCTAAAACTCATTAGTTTATGCAATACACCATTTTAAACATTCAAATGGATTTTACAGTAGTGTTGCCTGATCTGACTGAACACATCCGCCCAACCACCCCTGTACTTCATCTTCTCTGAAGCTGTTTTGGATAAATGAGCAAAGAATGCTTTAAAGAGAAAAGCCCTAATTTCTGATGCTTCTATGTGTGAAGCTGGATCCAGTCTGCAAATACTCTTACAGGCATTCACATTTGCCAAAGAAAACAAAAAAAATCTAAATATGTGAAAGGAAATAATAAAAAATGGTGCAAGCATTACTTACGAGCTGTTCTCTGACTCTGTTCTATTATTACAGTAACTAAAAAGCTAGGTGCATGCTATGCTACCCATCACTGCTTTTCGGTTAAAAAAAAAAGGCAAATATGATACCTAGATTTATTGCCTCACGACTAGGAAAGGAGGTTGCTGAGGATTTACGTTCGTGCTTAGCTGCAGGCAGAACGCGGAGCGAGAACAGCGCAGCTGAGGGACCCCGCGGAGGAAGCTCCCCCGGGCTCGCCGCCCCGCTGCCGCCCCGGGCAGCCCCGCAGAGACACGGGAGCGCAGCATGAGGCCTCAGCCCCACCGCAGAGCGGGGTCCCCCGCGGCACAGCCATGCGGGGTGGCGGCGGCCGCCGGCTCTCCCCGCCCACGCGAGCCCCCGGGGAAAAGGAGGCGAGAGGGGGCTTCGCTCCGCGGAGAAGAGGCGATGCCTTGGGAGAGTAGAGCGGGGCCTCTGACCCCTCAGCATCGACAGAAAGGGGAAGGAGGGCAGAACCGAGCGGCGGGCCACCCTGGAGCGTGCTGCGGGAGGGAAGCGGGGAAGGGGGAAGGGAAAGCTCCGACTCAGGGAAAGGAGAGGCGGAGGAAAGCGCTTGCCCCGCAGGGTTCTCGCAGCTGGGGCACATACACTCAGCGGCGGGGGCGGGGGGGATGCAGAACCAGGCGGCAGCAAAAGGAGGGTGAGGGAAGGGGAGCTCCCAGCTCAGCGCCGGGGGCAGAGCCGGGCCGGACGGCTGCCCCTCACCTGGTAGATGACGGCCCAGCTGGCGGCCTGGTCGAGCCGGTGGAACTCTTTCTCGATCTCCATGGTGGGGGCGCCGCGCTCAGCCTGGCCCCCCGGCGCCGCTCCCGCCTGCCGCTCCGGCAGCTCCGGCTCCCGCTGCTCCCGAGGCCGCGGCTGCCTGCTCTGCATGTCACCCCTCTCTTCTCCCCGCCGGAACTACGCAGCCCGCCCCGGCGACGCGACGTCCGGGGCGGCCCTCAGCCGCGGGGTCTGCGGGAAGCAGGAGAGGGCGGGCGGAGGCGCTCGCTGCGGCTAACGGTAGCAGTGCCGGACTGCCCTGAGCTGCGGGGTGCTGCGGGCCCGCCGAGGCGACAGCCCAGCAGAGAGATGCTGGCGGCGGCTAGCCGGGCGGACTGGGGTGCCTGCTTCCTTCAGCACCGGCATTCAACCCTTTGCTCTTAGGTCCGCACGGACAGGTAGGGCGGCCCCGGTAGGGCTGAGAGACCGCGAGCTGGAGGTGGCAGCGGAATCCCGGCTTGTGCCCGGCGGCGGCATCTAGCTGGGAAAACTGCGGACGGAGCCATCGGTTGTAGCTCTTCGGCATCCAGGCTGGCGTCTTCTGGTTTCTGAGCCGTAAGGAAGGGCGGGAAGCATGTTTTAAAGCTGTTCGTCTGCGGCAAGAGGGTCAGAAACTTTTAGAAGTTCTCTTGCTTCCATTAGATAGCAGGGGAAGGGCTGTGAGGAAAAGAGTGGGCTGGCAGCAGGTGCTTGATCCCGTAGTGCCGGGTACCTGCACCTTCGCTCCCAGTCTGGCTGCTCTGAGGCAGTGTCCCTACCCTGAGTCCAGGTGGTGAATTTTTAACCTGCTGGAGCTGGGGATGTAAAAATCTGACAGCTTTATTGCTTTCCTCTTTCTCTGTTATATCAGGGTCATAATTATGAATGTACGTGGAGAATCTTCTTGTGTTTTAGTGATCACTTACCAAGAGATGAGTCTTTATAATGTCACCACAGAGCAGTTCCTGTGGATTCCCATTTATTCATGCAGGCATAAACCTGATCCTACCCAGAAGAGGTCAAAGGTTGTGACAGCACAGCTAAATGCAAGTGAATGGCTGCAGTGTATAGCATTTTGTAAAAGAAGACAGCATGCAATCTTTTATGCTTATGTCACCTGAATGGACATAATAAAGTCAGTACAAGTTCTTCAGTCAATGATTCATTGACAATGAATTCTAAGTGTGTACTGTTGTCACAGAAACAATTGCCTTGAAGGACAAAACCCCTCCTACAGGGCATTCCCTGAGCAAATTGATATTCACCTGAAGATTTCGCAGAGTAACAGAAAATAAGAGATTATAAGAGATTACCAGTGTACCTTACATTTCTTCATTACCTGATCACAGTTGTGATTTGTGTGACCAATAATATTTAAAAATGTGTCAGTCTGCTTCAATGCATATCTTTATTAAATAAATAGAAATTTTGGAGAGGATAGATTATGTAGTAAATATTTACTTTTACTTATATATGCTTGTATAGAAGAAGTAAAAAACAGTTTGCAGCAGCAGTGATGCACATTATGACTCCTGTTTTAGAAAAACACTGCTAATTGCTGCATGTAATTGATTTTTTTTTATTTCCTTTTTATGTACTATATTAGTAATAGCACCTGCAATGACATCCATAACTGAAAACCTGAGACCCTTACAATATGTGCTTAGATACTAGTTTATGTCAAATAATAAGCTTCACAACACTGGCACTGTTATACTGCTACAGCAACATAAAGGGCACACAGGTCACTTCATGGAACCATCAAGTGCATTCTGAAGGTGAGAGAATTCTGGAATTCCTCCTGCTGATTAGGCAAAAACACTCCACCCACTTTTTTCTTTGTAACAGTTGTAGTAATTTTTATTTACCCTTTAGTATACACTAAACTCTGGCTGCCCAAGAAACAATGTGAAATAGCCTGGCTTTGAGTTTAAAAATGAGCATTAGCAGAAAAACATGACCAACTCTATTATTTTTAATTAATTTAAAACCCATAAAATGACTTGGTCTAATCCTGTTAAAGTCTTTAATTTGCCTTTTTGTCAACAATATTCAACATTTTGAAATGACGAAGTTTAAAACAGCCAATATCATAAATCTTTGCTAAAGTATCTTCAGATATGATACTTCTTGTTCCTTTACTGTTTGAGTTTTGAATGTGACTTTATAGTTACATGAAGCAAGTTCTAGCAGGCTGCATCTCCACTGTGCACCTGAGAAGTTTATCACCCACATTCAACACACACAGCACATATTGTATGTTTAGCAGGAATAGAATCCCGTGTGGAACAGCTTGGCCTTGGATCCTCTTATATGACTTTTGGGTATTACATCTCAGCCATTCATTATTCTGATTTTTGTTCAAGATTGTAACTGTGATCAATTCTGTCTTGCTTTTCCTCTCACCAATATTATAGCATCACACAAGGCTCTAAAAAGTCTCATGTTACGTATTGGTTACCTTGATGTACCTGTTCATGAGCAAAATCCAGTGCAATTGGACATTGTCATATGGTGTAAATAAACTGGTTTGCTTCTGATTTTGTTCTCCTGGGAACATCGGGTTTAATGTGATAAAATTATTCTTGATTTATATTACTGTGCTGGTGGTGTCTATGCAAAACAGTATGATGCATGTAAGAGAAGATAGAAGATCTTCATACCAGACTCCCTGACCTCACAGCGAGGGCACTGCTGAGACGTGAAAAGTGTTTCCCTCATGCAACGGCGGGAGATGAACACAGGTCTGCCACACAGTGGCCTAGTGAGAGTGCTAACCACTGCAGTATTGCACAGCTCCCTTGTTTTCAGAACACAATCTACTGGTGTTTTGTGTATGTCTTCAGGACGAGATTTCTCATTGTATCTTGTGTTATAGTGCAAAAAACAAAGTCCTCAGTGGAAGGAGAATGGCACATGGGGGCACTGGCTTCAGATGCCCAGTCTGACAGAATCCAGCTTCATGGATGGCTGGGGAAGGGAGGCAGCATAGAAGAGGGTCTGGTTTGCTAGACCCCTCATTGGCTAAACACCCAGGGAGCGACAGCAGCCGTCAGGAGCTGGTTTCACCTTAGCTGATGTGTAGAGGCGGCCGCCTGGGGAGCTTTACAGAACTGGTCAATTTGACATCATGGTCGGGGCCAGCCTGACATCGGAGTTCTGCTGCGTCGGGAGCAAAAGAAGCTGCAGAGTGGTAAATGAGGATGGTTAATGAAAAGGAGGTGCAAAGAGAAAAAAAAAAATTGCTGCCACATTTCTGATGGCAGATTACAGATCAAAGGCATTCAGAAGGAACGCAGCTGCCGCTACTGACGAGCTCGCGCCCAGCTCGCGCCCACGGACCTGTTGGACCTGGAAGTGACGCCACGCCGGCAGTAACGGTTCGGATGGCGCCATCTAGCGGCTGAAGGCTCTACCTGCGGCAGCTGCCCTGTCACATTCGGGGAGCGCGCTCCTTGTGCTTCACACGGCACGGGAGGGTTCTGGCCCTGCTGCCTTTGTCATTAAGGGCGCCTGCACGTGGTACCCAGCCTCGCCTGGAGCTTCAACACATCATTGTGGGTCTCCTTAGCCGCTTACCTCAGCCTAACGCCTTGCATGACTCTGACCTCCTCTCAAACAGCTGGGCCCCTGAATGATCCCTGATAAAAGGCCATTGACAGAAAATTACCTGTAGCAACAAGACATGCCTGCGCCACTGAAAGTGACCACTTGGTGTCACTCTTTCCCACCGCTAATACTGTACCAAGTAAAGGAACTTAATTCTCCTTTTGGAGGCATTTCTGCAGTCAGCTGGGGACGGGCAGAGCTGCCCATGTAATGAAACGAAAGTCTTCATCTTTGCAAAGCTGCAACTTGGAGAGGGACCTGTTGGTTGTCAGTCGACTGAATGTGAGTCAGCAGTGTGCTCGGGCGGCCAGGAAGGCTAAAGATACCCTAGTTTGCATTAGAAACACGGTGGCCAGCAGGAACAGGTAGGTGATCGTCGCCCCGTACTCAGCACTGGTGAGGCCACTCCTCGAGTAGTGTGTTCAGTTCTGGGCCCCTCACTATCTGAAGGCTGTTGAAGTGCTGGAGCGTGTCCAGAGAAAGGGCAGCAAAGCTTGTGAAGGGCCTGGAGTGTCTGAGGGAGCTGCGGTTGCCCAGGCTGAGGAGAGGCCTCATTGCTCTCTACAGCCGCCTGAAGGGAGGTTGGAGCAAGGAGGGGGCAGCCTCTTCTTCTTGGTGTCAAATGACAGGACTAGAGGAAACAGTTTCAGGCTGCACTAGGGGAGGTATAAGATGGGTATTAGGAAATACTTCTTCACTGAAGGGGTTACCAAACATTGGAACGGTCAGCCGAGGGCAGTGGTGGAGTCACCGTCCCTGAACGTGTTTAACCCACAGGGAAACCTGACACTTAGGGACATGGTTTAGTGTTCACCCTTCAGTGCTTGAAGCTTGGACTGGATAGTCTTGAAGGTTTATTCCAACTAAATCTATTCTGTGATTATGTGATCTCTGAAATAAACTGGGTTTTGTAATGATAACTATAGCAATATCCTGTATCACTCATTGCAGTGCCTCTGATTTTCCAAACACGAGGCTGAATTTAGAACCTGAGCAATGTGGCATCTGAACTGTGGGCAGATGTGCCTGCAAAAAGGCTGCAGCACTGCTGCATGTCTTTATCTACCAGTATCTTGGCTCCAGCAGAAGCACTACAGCAGTTGCTGTCTTTGGCTTAGAAGCTATGAGTGTCATTTTTCATTTCATGGAAAATAGGAAATGTAGCACAAAATTATTGTTCCAGCAATACAGTAGGGGCTCATGCATAGATGGATTTGTGTATAGGCTGTTCCTTTCCAAATTAGGCTTTGCATGAAAGCAGGAAGAAAAGACCATTTTTGACCCATTTAATCAAGTAATAAAGTTGTGTTTTCTGTTCCTTCAGTGTAAGTTCTTAAAACTGTCATTATTTTTGAAAACTTTGCTCTAAGTGTCAATGGAGGGCTATTAAGAGTTGAGTCATTTAGCTTTTTGCACTGTTCCTTTCCATTCCTCATTGTGAAGATGCAATTTTCCACTGGCAAGATATTTCAGTCCAAAATGCTTTTGCAAGAAAAACTGACCCTTGCATAGCTTGATTTGTTTTGAAAGATTTTTTTTTCAGTGGCTCCTGAAACATTTCCTTCCTGCTAGGGAGCAGTACAAATGTAAAAAAAAAACCAAAACAAACAAAAACGAAAACTGAAAAAAACCCAAACCCACCAAAACCCCACAAACAAACAAACAAAACCACAACCAAAAGACACCTTTAAAAAAAAAAAAAGTCTATTGATGATTGGGATAGAATGGAATAAGAGTCTGGATTGATATTTTTATGAGATCTGTTCTCATGACATTTCAGTTCTGGCTTGCAATGTAAAGAGGATAAATTAATCTTGGGGTTTATAATTTCAAGTTGAAGCCAAAAGGAGCAATACCTGTTTTCCCTAACACTGATTTGGGCTTCACAGCATCCATGCATGGCCCAGGAGAATCAAAGGTCTTAAATTTATTCCAGCCAAGAAGATGGGCTGCAAAAGGCCACTTGAATCACAGAGACCTGTGCTCTATTTAGTCCCCAAATTGCAGTCTGCACACAAATCCAGAGCAGAGAAACATTTCCTAACAACCTATATGAAATTTATGATCTACCTTACAAAATTCTAAAAGTTGCAAACTCTGCCAAGCATTGCAAGAAAAAAAAAGCACAGAAGAGATTAAAAGCATTACTGATGACATAGATCCTTATAACAATGGAGGATTAGGGAACAGAAAACATTCTGTGATCTCAGTACATAACCCTTCTTGCACTTCAGAGAGGAAGGCAATCCCTCCCCAAAGCGATTCCAGCGCGTGTAACTTGAGGCACATTGCTTTTCATCCCAGTATACTCTGATTCAGGATTTCTAGTGGGTAAATTGTCCATTAGAACTTGGCACTTGAAAAGAAAATGAGAATCCAAAAGAAAGGGTTGGATCTTGTTCCTTATTCCACTCCATAGAACAGACAGGTGCTTGTCCAAACTCAAGCATACATTTAATGTGCTTTCCTTGTTCTTCATAGTTCAAAGCAACTTGAAAAAAGTTATGACGGCACCAAATCTGTTCTATGGAGTGGCAAGATGTGTGGCTTTCCATGGCATAGTTGCTCTGTTAGCTGTCAGACTTCAATAACCAGAGTGCTGTTAGCAGCAGCAGGATACCAAAGCCCCTGCTTACTGCCTCTGTTAAAAGAGAGTAAGAATAAATATTTTTTTTTCCCCAAAACATCAGTTTACACTAAAATAATTTATTAGAATTCTGTATGAGAAGCAAATAAGACATATGTACCTCTTACCTGTCCATTGATGTTTCAGCCATCAGTGATGGCAAGGCAGAATGTGCCTATGGAGAGAGTGGTGTACAATATCTATGTGCATGAGCACCTTTTACTGCTTCTGGTAGTTTCCAGCCTTTGTGAGTTTTGCAGAATGTGTTTAAGGTTAACGTCATGCTGTGGCAGAAGGAGCTAGAGGTAGAAATTCTAAGACATGGCTGGATGAAGACTACCATTGGATGGCACTATAGTCCTTACTGCTCATAGTACTCACAGCCCTGAATAATTTTTCTTCTCATAAGAATTTTAGGTCGAGCAGCAATTAATATGGAAATAGTTACTGGAAGGACTTTTTTAATGGTTAACATGATGATGATTTAAAAATTACACTTGCAGAATGGGCATTAAATTTTAGGAAGTCTATGTTGAAATCTTGCCAGATTGCTTGGTTTTCTAAATAAAGATTTCAAAATGCAGTTGATTCTGTCATGTGAAACTCAGGTGCTGTGTGCTTTCTTCTGTCATAGAAGGTATTATGTGCATGTTTTGTGATTACAGAGTATTTTACACCAGAGTTTTCTCTCACTGTTTTATACTTTATACAATATTTTATATTAATGAGAGGATGTTTTCAGCAAACCTTTCTTTAAATAATCCTTTGCTCTTAGAGTAGATGTGACATATCTCAATTTGGGATTGCCTTATCTGCAGCCTTATTGGGGCTGCAGAATGGGTGAATGCTTACATCTTTAGAGCTATAGTCTTGCAAGCATAAGTATTTTTCACATCAAGTTGAAGACAAGAGCATTCAAGACAGTGTCTGCAGTTCATTCCAAGTTGTGGCTGCTGGTTTTACATATGCAAGGGAGCATTAGCCTGAATTTGAGTTACTGACGCAGCGTTAGTTTAATATTGAAACAGTGATGTCATTGGCCTGACCGTGGCCATAGGATTGCATTGAGTGCAAGTGAGACAGTTGTAAATTTGCCTGAGTTTCCTGTATGGTTTTGCAGTCTGCTCTGAGTTCCTTGCTGCCACTACGCTTAGTTTGAAGCTAAGTGAATTGCATACGTGAAGCGCTGACTAGACTTGAGGCTCTGTATCCAAAGGCAAAGAGTTTGGCAGCAATATTGACCTAACCTCACCTCCTTTGCCACCTGCTGCTGGTTTCTGTGGTATACCACCCCTTCAATTGTGCCAGCCCAACTATTTATGCAGCTGTGTTTGGGAATGGAGCTGGAAACATACCTACTAAAAAAAACCAAAACCCAAACAGTGAGGTTTTCTTCTTGGTTAGTTTTAAGCAAGATCAGGTCTCCAGTATAGTGAACAACTGAACACATGGATGCTGAGGAAAATATCAATACTGTAAGCCAGTATTGCCACTAATGACTTCGTATTGAGAGACCACAACTAAATCTTCAATTTCAATGATTCACAGTAAACTGTGTTTTAAGTTAAGACCATATTTAAATTATTCTATTTGGAGCTACTTCCATATGCCATCTCCTGGTGGTACACAGACTTAGTATGGGCCCTGACCAGCATAGATAAACAGTTGTAAGTACAGCTCAATGTTAAGCTTAGTATTTATATATATTAAAAAAAAAAAATCCCAAACTATAAGTAAGATTACTATAGTGACAGAAAATGTCTTATGTGGAAAGAGTGTTTTTAAATTCTTTTTACCTAGGAGTAGAATGAGAGCTTTTTTATTTCGGGTAAGCTTTTAAGTGGGAAAAACAGCAATAGGAAAATGAGAGCATGTCTGTTCTAATCAATATTTCATTGAAACAAGTGTGATTATTTTCATATTGTTCCCTAAAGACCAGTTATTTCTGGAGGCATATAATTTATTTTGTATTATGTGAGTTTTATCACTCAATTTATTTCCATAATGGAAAAGGAACTCATCAGATCAACTCCTTTTTGCTTAGTCTGAGAAGGGCTCAATAAGTCTACTTGAGAAGCTAACACCACATTTGAGATGACAGTAGGTAGATTTACACATTGTATTTCCTCAGTACTGTATATAAACAAGTATCTTTCAAGTGCAGTGTATATAAACAAGTATCTTTCAAGTCAAACATTTTCCCCAAATCAGATACAGTAAAATTTACAAATCTGGCTTAGTTTGATAAGCAGACAAGCCAGGAAAAAGCTGCTGCAGGGAAAAGAAGCCTCAGTGCGTGGTTGGCCTTGATGACTACCTGCCAGGAGAAAAGAGACCTATGAAACTTTCTTCTAACTTATTATCTAACTCTTATCTGCTCAAACACTTCAGAGTTCAGGAAGAGCAGCCAAAGTCAATTTTTGCTTAGAGTGTTTAAAACAAAAAAATAAACAGAAGAGAGAAGTTGTGCGTGTGCAGGAGGAGGTGTTGGGGTGGAGAACAGACAGGATGGTGGGATTGGGGAAGGAATGTTTTAACCTACATTGACTCTTCTGAAATCCTCTTGGAAGTATACACTGTTTTCTCAAATGACAATGACATTGCACAATACATAGTTGTGGTGGTGGAGAGCTGCTGGCATGTACCCAGGGGCCAGTACTCTGTCTGACCCAAACAGGTACATGAAACAATAGTATAAATTAGAGAGTAGCTTTGTCATTACTGTGTGCTAGTTGTCTGAGTCTACAAAGCCTGAACAAATGCCTTCTGAAGTGTCTAAACAAGAAACTGGATTTTCAGTTCTTTGCTGGTAGTATTTTAAAATACAGGAATATTTGAGCTTATATATGTGTTTAGATTTTTTAAAAATCAACTATTTTGTGGCACCAGGCAGCAAGTATACCATATATGAGTAATTTTTGAGTGCTCTAGCTAAAGGATTAACTCACAAGCTTTCCTTATTCATAAAGAAAGCCCTTCTGGCAGGGATAAATCTCCTTTTTGTAACTGATAAAATAGGAAGAAATTTAACCAAACCAATTTATTCTGGTTCCTACAAAAAAAGATTGTCTGTGAAAGGATGAAAGTACTTACAAAATGTCAATGTTTCTCTCCTATCTGGGTGTAGATCAATATGAAGGGGTCACAGTGACCTCTCAGACAGCAGGTCTGCATGACAACCAAAACTAATATGTATCTAAGGTTCTTTAAAAAACCACAAACCACCTTTGTCCACGGAGTACCTATCTGCTCCCAACAGGATAATTTATATCAGAAAGGTCTGAATGATTTTGTGCTAAGGTGGCTTCTTTAAACTTTGCATTGTAGCAGAGATAAAACTTTAATTGATACAGGCATATTTAATCCAGAGATATATATTCTGCATTGCTTGTTGTTTCACTTTCCTTCTTTGCCAAGTGACTAGCTTACTAGGATACTCTTAAACACTTTTAACCAGTACAAATGTAGGAGAAATTCCCAAATTAGATGTAATTATCACCACTAAAGGCACTGAGTTGTGCACGTCTCTAGCTTGGCATAATATTTTCAGAAGCTGTTGACTAAGAAGTTTAAAAGGCACGTCTGTGCCATGTGCTGCTGTCAATGGAGGAGGTGCCAGGCTGACAGAAGAGCATGGTGCAGCACACTTCTGCCAGCGTTCCATTTGGCAGCTTTAAATAACAGAATTTAGGTGTAACAAAACTTGAGTAAGCCCTGCCCCATTTCTGATTGCATCACAAGTCTGCCATGATTCAGCTACACCATTTCTGGCTGAGGTGTGTCCCTCTTTGTGTGATGTGAACATATCAGAGATTTGTTTGGAAATTAAAGATTCAGGCTGGTTTTGAAAGTCACAGGATAATTCTGTAGAATGTCTTTGCAGATCTTGTGTGGTGTGCTGAAAATCTGAATCCAGATGGGAATTAAATGATAAAACAAGTAAAAAGACCTTAAAATGTTGTCCAACCTTGATATCTTGGAAAGAATTCTTTTTATCTAAATGCATAGTCCAGTAATACCCTGTAATTTGTGGTCAGCACCCTTCCAGTTTCATCAGGAGTCGTAAAAATGTTGATGTACTGAAGATAACTTTAATTTTAAATTTAATTTTAGGTTTAAAATCTAGAGTTAAATAGCAAAATCAGAAAATATGTGGATATTTGGGATCTAAATTTATCTCCTCATTGGCATGTTATTAGAAAACTTAAATATGAAGGAGTCAAATATATGAAGTACATTGCAAAGACTTGGGTTTTCTGGTTTTAAGCTGTTCCCTTCTAAAAGCTTGTTGTTTGCTACTAATTTCAATTCCATATTCAAGACCAGCTTCAGCAAAATGTCTGACAGTATGAGATCTCCTTAGACTTAGTAATGTGTCTAGCAGGTTTGTACAAATTGTAAAAATTCTGAAAATTAATTTGTCTGTTTAAAATGTACTCTGGAATATATACCCTAATTTTCTCCTCATCTGCCTTGTTCTTCTAGTACATGTTAAGATACCATACGGTACTGTTAAACATCACAACTAAATATAGTATTCAGTAAATAAGAAGCAAGATGAAAAGTTTCATCTGTTCTCCTCCATCCAAAAGACCCAGCAGTTAAAATTACCATCAGATTCCTCTGAGTCTGGCCTTATACTGGTGCTGAACAGTAGCTCAGTGAGACCCAAAAATACACAGGACAAATATAAACCTCCATAGTTGTAAACAGCTTTTGTATTTCTTATCCAGTAAACCTCCAGTTTCTAAACGTTTGATAATGGATATTTTTGACAGCTCTCTGTAGCATCTCTTTTTAGTTTGAGTGCTGTAAAGGCACAAACTATATTGCAGTTCAGATGTAGCCACATCACCCAGAGCAATCAAGAATCACCATGTTGCATAAGTGGTTTTGTGTGCTGAGCTGTAGTCACTGCTCACAAAGCTGTTTTTAGTCTGTGCCAATTCTGTAGTAAAATGTATTAGACAAAATCACTGCAAAAGTTAAAGCTAGGGCCTAGTGTTAAATTTTGGAGGTCTAGGGTCTAATCCTTTTTGGACTGGATTCTTGTAGATTGGAGTAGACCTGTAAGAGGAAGTTCAATGGCAGGACCTTCGAAGAAGCTTATAAAAGACAATGTGTAGTGGCAGTCCACAGGCACTTCTGGACTACTTATGGTTAGGTGAAGGAAGGAAGAGAGTGGTCATTTGCATGCAGCCATAAGGTTTATTTTAGTTGCATTATTTGCAGGACCCTAATGACTGAGAAAGGAAGACAGGTTTTTATTCCTTTGATATTTGAAGTGCATATTAAACAATCCAGGATTAACCAATCCAGGATCAGGGATTAGAGTGATAGTTTCAAAGTCTTAGATTTTTTGGTATGTGTATACAGACATGATTTTTGCTACCTGCCATCTGGAAATCTCTGGTATCACTGAAGAGCTATGAGAGTCTGGTTTATATTTTATGGGGTTTGTATATAGTATATCTTGTGAGATGTTTGCTGGATCATTTCCAATGGTTTCTCCAAAGCTTTATGCACAGGATGATTACTGGAATAATTGATGTTGGACCTCTTGGTAATGGGGTCAGAGATGCAGACTCGTGCCTCTGTAGTAGATACCTCACGGGCTGCTTTCTAATGCTGAATGCAGAAAGCAGTTGCCACTGAGACATGTCCTGTGCTGTGTTATAATCAAGAAATTACACATTGGTGGTGGTTGTTCATGTTAGATCTTATTTAAAGATTTCAATGTCTTAAGCTGCTATGCAGCAATGCTGTCTATTTCCTACTAACAGCTGTAATGTTGTGATTTACAACAATGCTGGTTCACATCCTACAGGGAGGAAAAAAAAGGGTTTGTTGTTCCTTTTTCTCACTGGGTTTTTACATTTGCATAACTGAATGAACACCAGTAGTGTCACTTCTGATCTGCCTGTGTGATAAAAAATTGGCTATTAAGGAATAACAGCTAGAAAAGAAAAATTTCCCAGAAGAAGAGAATGAAAGGGTGAAGAAGGAAACAATGCTTGATTAGGTCCACTGAAATGTGTACTTTGCTACAGAAATCTGGGCTCATGTGGATTGCATTAAGCAAACAAGCTGCCCACAGGAAGAACCAAATGACACTGCCTGTTAGCTGGCCAGTTGCTGGCCAAAATAAGAAAATAAAACATCTTTAGACACCTATAGATCATGGGTGTTTGATTGACATGGTGCTTATGTTCAGGTGTGGTGCAAAGGCCGGTGTCTTTGTGTAGACAGTGGATTGAGTAAGGATGACTAACTTCCATTTAGCTGTCTGGTAGATTGTGCACATCAGTAGTCTGAATTTCCACCTCTCTTCTTAATAATAAACTGAAAATTATTGATTCTTTGCCCACACAAAGTACTCCCATTTGTGACAGTTTGATGCTGGTTTTGATGAGTACAAAACTGAGCTCTTATTGCAGGTTAGGAGCCTTTGACAATTATTTCCTTACAATTGCCAAGAACTCCAGAAGGGAAGAAAACAAACAAAATTCCTTTTAAATTGTCTTTTTATGACTGTGCATGGCTTTTAGACTCAGCAAAATCAGATCAAATATTCATTTTAAAATGGAACTGCAGTGTAACTATTTTACAGTTGGTTTCAGGGTTTTTTTCACAAAGAACTTTAAGATGGAGCAAGGGACTTAATTTTTTGCTACAGCAGAACAATTTCAAATATTAGAACATGTTGTTTTATGAGGTGTAAAATCTCTGCTGCCAGAGCTTAGTTCTAAGTGCTGGAAAAAGCACTGTCTTCACAAAAAGAAATGGTACTGGTTTGGAGTGAATGTAGATCTATGAAATATATTCCACCCTTCAGTATTTCAGTGAATCACAAAATTCTGCGGGTCAAAATTTTATTTTCTTTATCTGAAAGAGAAATATACTGCTAAGCTTGCAAGAGGAATGATTTGTTACTTGCTGTCTGAAAATGCTGTTTTGTCAGAAGAGAAAACTTTTGTGGACTTGGTGTACTTTTTACAAAACCTTCTGAGATTTGGAATGGAATTTCTACTCTTAGCAAGAGACTGTGAGATACTCCCAGTATGGAAAATCAGGAGGTCCAATGATTAGTGCTGTCACTCACAGTAGGAGCTTCAAGTTTTTTCTCCTATGCCATAAAAAAACCCCAACTGTACATAGGTTGTGTGCTCATGTTGTCCTCGTGGAAGAACGTGTGGAAGGGCTTCAATTTGTTCCAGTCTGGAGTGCAGCTAAATGTTGATACTTCAGGAGTTTTCTTTATTTTTCCCTGTCCAACCATAAGTAGTTTAAATAGAATGGCTTTTGGCTTTTGTGTAATCTTACCATGTGTCTTGGTTTGCTCTTCCTTTTTTTGTGATATATAAATATGATGTTGGTCTTACATCTCTTACCCAGATGAATGATGCCATGGGATGTGACCCACCTAATGGCCTGAAATTCTGGCACTGTATAATTGGTTGCAATAGGTGGGGCTGTGTACACCCAACCCCAAAAATGTGTACTTGGACAATAAGATGATTTGGGCTTGTTCATATGTAGGTTTGCACATTCTGCACATAAGCCACTGACCCTAAGTAAATAATAAAGGAGAGAAAATCCATTAAATGAGTTATCCAAAATATCATAGAACTTGTCAAATGAATCATTTCACAAGTGGCATCCAACCAATTGTTTTTTTGCATAGAGCAGGTTTTTTTTTCAGGGATTAGAGAATCCAGACTGTTCTCAGGCAAAGTCTAGCTGAGGTAAGGTCATAATTTTGAATTAGAGCTTGGAAGTATAGGGGATTGTGGAAAGTCACTAAGTTTTGTGGATTTTGAATTTTCACACTCCTGTGAAGCAGCTCGTATCAATGTAAAGCCAGGCATGGGAGAGTTTATGTGAGACTGGAGACAGTTACTAGTACCAGACGGTGGTGAATGCTCAGTAATGAAGCTTCAGTCAAGTGGCTTAACAAGATGTGAAGCTAGTAGACTATCTATTGCAAATTAAGAGATAAATTGTGGCTACTTGGAAAATACAGTCTTTATTGCTCAAGCTAAGAGCAATCAATAAGTAGAAATTACAAAGGGGATGGAAACAAAAATCTTAGGATTACAGTTAAAGTGTTACGAGTTTGTGAAATTTGCATTTTACCACTGTCTGTTATTTCATCTTTATTAAATAATGTGTAACTGATAAGAAATGAGGTTTTTTCCACATCAGGCAATGTGAACAATGGTAACTAGAGGGAGAACACTAAAGGTCCTAAGCACTCTGTTGCGTAACAGTTGAGTAACTGGCAGAGTTAACCTGCTGAGTGATGCACAGTGTGGTTATCTGTTTGCTAGTGCTCAGGGAAGGTGCAAAGGGAGAACTTCTAGAGCAGTCTAACACATATTGAAACTTAGAAGCAGAAAGAGGGTGCAGGGGCATTTATGGGTTCAAACTAACGTTTCTGAAGCCAGATTTTTTTTTTTTCAGTGATAATATGACTTGAGAAAAAATCACTTTAATGAATACATCACAGATGTGGCTAGGTGTAGCTTATAGCTCACATCATGGAGACTGTCCCATGACTAAACAGAATGTTATTTTAGCAGTACTAATTTTTTATTAGTTGGCATTGTTAAATATGCCTGCATTATATTGCTAATCAGCAGGTTGCAGAGATAACGATAAAACCAAGCTATGTGAGAAATTTAATGGGCACTGGCACCCCAGCTGAAACTCTCCATGCAACAGTTATCTGTTCTCTGGGTAGGCTGTTTTTCCATGCAGAGTGGGCATGCTATTGTCCATATTTGTCTAATTTCATCCTAAGTAGTTCCAGATTTCAACAAAACATGATGCTTGTGAACTTTTTCCACTTCGTATGTCTCTAATGACTGGGTATATTCAGCTGAACAAGGATTTGAACACTCCACTGACTAATGCTGTAACTCTGATGGTCATGACTTAGGCCAAAAGAAATTGGTGAAATTGGCTTGTGGAAGGTACATGCAGTGTACTATGCATGGTTCTAATTTAGTTCCAAACTGCTGAAGGATGTACATAGCTCATTTCCCAACATGTCCTTCCTGCTTTCAGCTGAACATTGAAGAAGCTCTGAAATACAGAGAGCTGTCTGGCTGAGCTGTCTGAAATTCCAATGTGACATCTTCAGGAGAAGATTTTCTTGAGGATTAAATTTTAAATAACTGCCAAACAAAAATTCTTCTTTCCAAAATTAATTCCATGTTAGGCTATCATAGGATTTAGGGATAGCTCAGGAAATTTCTCCTGTAAACTTCTAGGAGTGGCTGAAAAGATACAACTTTGGGTGTCAGTGACTGGAATTCTCAGAAGAATGGATGAGTTAAGACTATTAGAGGCTATTGAAATTCTCAGATGGCCCTCCTCCCACATACTTCAAGTACTTCCCGAAAATCAGGCTGCTTGTCAGTGACAATTCAGAAGTGAAGTGGGATAAGTGTCTCACACCACCCACAGGAATTCTCTCAAAACCGATCTTTGAAGTGGAGCATCTTTCAGTCTCCAGCATTGGGTCTGAGCTCTTTCAGCAGATCTTCAAGATCCAGAAGTGCCATGCTGAGAAACTTTTCCTGTTCCCCACCAGGTGTGGTTTGTCAGTACTCAGTCTGGCATTCCAAATTAATATCAGCAATTTATCAATTGTTGCTACCCAAGTATTTCATAGTCTTTTCTATATCTTATTATCTTTTCCATTTGTTTCCATGCCTAGTGTTATTTTGGAAACCTGTTGGCCTTAATTTTTCACCCATCACCTTAACTGTGTCTATGAAGAGACTAGAAAGTTTGTTTTTCTGTCCTTAAACCACTTTCTAGATTTTTGAGTATTAACACTGAAAACTTTTTCAGTCCCTACTTCAAGACCTGTTTAATGTTTAACTCAAATAAACAGAACTGAGATTTTCTTTAAAAAAAAAACAAAAACAAAAACAAACAACCAAACCAAAACTAGCTATCACAGGCCAAAAAAATCTTTGGATTATTTTGTTTCAAATAATTTAAAGCAAAACCCATGAGAGAATGGACCTTTTGTAATAGCTCAGCAAGTGCTACACGAAGTAGAATGGGAAGTAGTAAGTATTTAGGGACATCTTTTCACTGCATGTGCGGTTTGTGTTAGTAAGTTTAGCACTTATGAGCATTAACTTAAGAAAGTGCTGTGCAGTAAAACAAAAGCAAAATATTAGGCCTGTCATAATTAATTTAATTTTCTGCTGATGTGCCCTCAATCTCATTCTCTTAACTCACTCTCCTCAGCTACTGTGATAAGTTCCTACTTGTTTCTGTTTTTTTCCATAGTAAAACTTCTGTCCCAGTGCCAGCACATTATGTTCCTGGTTAGAACTGTGACGTCAAATGGTATCTGGCTCCAGGCCAAGGAATGCTGCTGGGAAGGACTGAATGAATGAATGGATTTTTCGATTCATATTGTAGTTGCATTTTTGAAGCCAGGAATCTTCATGTAATATTCAGTCAACTGGCTAATATAAGTTTATCAGTGTTTGCTAATAGGACTAGAAGGAACTTCAGAGAAGATTCACAGTATGTACAGTAACTTGGGAAAAATATTGTGGTAAGCTTCAAGTTCAGAACTGACTATAATCACTGGAGCCATGAAGGAAGAGAGATGTGATTCAATGCATAGTGGCTGCTAAATTCTAAATATAGCAAGGGAATAACTCTGTGCCTGGAATAGTTGCTATCTAGTGTTCAGAAACTGAAAATGAAGACAAATCCCAAATGACAAAAATTTTTGTGAGCTGACGTAGTATGCATCTCTTTCAAACCCAAAATATCCTTAATATCCTGTGACAATACACATCATTTATATGTAAGAACTGAGGGATCAAAATTACAATGCAGATCAGAATTCACTGCTGTACATTCAGGAATCCCAAAATGCTGATAACATGTTGGCCCTGACTTTTTGCTGTCATCATTATGAAAATCATCTTGTACAACATCTCTGAACTGAAAGCTGGCATTCAGTTTACTGCCAGATCATGTCCATGATTTCCTGATGCTCAAGTCCTGCCAGGAGGAAGATGAATAAGGTAACTTTGTAGCATTTCTTCTCTTCTTTATACTTTATTCGTGGGTAAATGATCTATTTTGTATCAGTCCCAAAGAATGAAATGTAGCTAAACACATATCAGAATAGTTCACTTCTTAATGGCAATGTGCAAATCCTGATTTAATGTAGTTCTGAAGCAGTATGAGCTGCAATAGAAAGGCAGCTGAAGGATTTTTTGTCTCTGAAGTCTTAGCCCCATGCTCTATCAGTCACTGAAGCATCAAGTTATTCAGATTAGAAGTCTCTAGCTAAGTTCCTGCTCAAACCAGAATCAGCACTGAATTTAGACCAGCTTATTAACCTCTCTGAATAACCTGTCCCAGAACTTAATTACTCTCTCAATAAAAAAACATTTTCTGTATATCCAATTGTGGTAGATCCCATTGCAGTTTTGATCCCTGCCTCCTCCACCATGCACCTTGGGAAAGAACCCTGCTCTGGTTCCTCTGTTATCTCCTCTTAGCTATTGGAAGGTCCCCCAATGCTGCCTCTTATGCAGCTTAAGCTGAGTTACCTCTTTCTAGGTATTGCAGGTCTCACTGTATTGGTGCCACTGGCAGTGTGCTCTTCCCTTAGGAGAGTTTATGTAGCATTGCAGAAACAGGTACACTAAATTTTCCCTCTGCTTAGTTCAGAAAAAAAGGAAGGAATGCAATAATATCATGATTAAAATTATGAAAGAAGTATAAAATCATGTCTAAGAGAAATAAAACTTTTTAACTACAAACTCTTTGGATACTTAAAATAAACATGCCTACTCTACATATGGCATAAAGAAGTACTAGTGAATAGTGTAGGAATAATGTATTTGTTGTGGTGAGTACCAAGATAAAGAAACAAAATAGACAATACTTTGAAATTTATAATAAGGTTGTGGAATCAGATATGAAGAAAATATCTGAGGTCAGATGGACTTTGGAAGCTTTGTTAGGGAAGGCTTCCTCAGAGTCCTAGAACACATGAAACTGTATTCAGAGGCTTTCAGTCATCTTGTACCTGTATTTAAATAGAAGGGGTGACTTCAGCCATCTCCTTTCAGGGCCTAGCATATATTGCATGAAATTTTGGTTACTCAATCAGTTTCTGTGTCCTTTCTAATGACCAAATTAACACGGTAGGAATAAGCTTTCTGCGACAATATTGCACATGCTTACCTTCACTTGTAATGACACAGAATTTAACAGCTGGATGCATGGAGGAAGTAAATTGAATGTTCAGAACATCCACAAAAGTTAGCTTATGCCCAGATTTGGCAGGAGAACAGTGCATGCTCTTGAATTTATAAGGAAGATACATGATGAATTATGTGAAGAATCAGTTGTCCAAGAGCTGCCAAAGAGGGAACAATAGCATGGCATGGCAGCTGGGATCCACGACAGGCCTTCTGATGTTTAAAGCCAGTAACTGTTGAATTACAGACAGTCTAATAGTACTCAAGGCTCTTTTATAGACACAGTAAAGAACAATGCTAAGAATCGGGGTCTTAAAGTAAACAAATTTGTGTTCATAAAGTAATATGATAATAAGTGTTTCAGATTTTTAATAATTCACATTTTTACATTAGTTTTGCTAATTGATACTTCTCTTGTGTGAATATAAAGGCACGCTTCTAGATCTTCTGCTTGGTAGGAAACAGTTATAAGAGTCATAACTACTCTGGCATCAAAAAGATGCACAATACCCTGTTGCAGAAAAGCACCTGGGTTCTTGGATGTGTTATTATACTTATTTCTTTGAAAGAATATATGCATTGTGGTGAAAGCATGGCTTCCTGGGTGCTGTGTAAAGGGACGAATATGTTTGAATCCAAAGATACAAATGATAAAAATCATTGTTCTGCATAAGTGACTAAATTAATTAATTTAGGTCTAATGCTGCAAGACTTTACATCTGTACTTACCTTTATTACATCAACTATGCTTTTACAGCAATGGGATTATCCACATTTAGAGTTAAGAGCATAGATATGCATTTGCATCGAGCTCTAAACCCCATGGCCATTCTCTACAGTACCATCAGATTAATCTGGTTTGGACAATGGAGTAAGAAGATATTTTGTGATTCTGTTTTTTCTAATTTGGATAATAACATAATTATGAAGAGAACAATAATAACGCCCAGTCCCTTAAGCAGATGGTAATACTATTTTCTACTTAATAATTCTCAAAAGAAGAAGCAGAAGAACTGGCATGAATTGTTTTTCTTTCTTGACCTAGCATGATTATTTAATTGTAACTCTTGCATATAATTTTGCCATCATCAGTTAACCTCCAGCTTTATTGGATGCAATTTTATATACCATAAGTGGTGTACCATAAATTTCTAAGGCTGAGAGCTCTTTCAGGGCTGAATGATCTCTTCACATGCAGTACAATACACTTGCTGAGTTAATTCTCTTCAATGCAGTTTTTTAACCTTAGCTTAAATAAGCAAAGGTTAGTGCAGAACTGGATGCAGAGAAAAGACTGCAGTAACAAACAGCCCAGGACAATGCATCCCTCAGCATATGAAACAGATAAAATGTGAGCAGTAGCAGTGGCTTCTTCCCTCCTTTTCTGAAGAAACCAAAGGTAAACAAAGCAAAATTATTCAGTATATCCTTTCTGACAATATCGTCAGTGAAAAAACATGCCAGTTTATATGCCCAGTGACAAATCTGGCTGGGATAGCTATGGATATATCATACCCTTAACAGCACTCAGGGTGTCAGCCATTCAGCAGCCAGTCTCTTGGGTCAAATTCAGTGGAACCAGCAGAACTTGAGCCGGTGAAACTGAGATCCATAGGAGGGCTTGCAGTCAATTCTGTCTGTTAGCATATCTGTAATTTTCTAAGAGTTTTGACAATGCATCTTCAAGGATTATTTTGGCAGCTGAATGTGAGTGAACAGAGGTGCAATGACCCTGTACCACAAAGTGGGAAACAGCTATCACAGATGGAATACAAAGAGGAGAACATTCCTCTCTGTAGCTCACTGAGATACTTGGCTTCAAAGGAAGTGAGATGACACATACACCTCCAATAAGAGGCCTTCACTGTAGCAGAAAGACTCATCAGCCATAGAGCCAAAGGTGCTCCTGGTGTGGTTGTGCCAATGCTGGTACTTTGTGCTGACACATTGCAGTGTTATCTAATGTAATGGAACTATCCTTGCAGACAAAAACAACTCCTACCAGGTTTACTGATTTGTTTCTGTGTTATGGGTTTCTCCTAGCACATCTCACACACCCCTTCACATTTCTCACCTACACAACATATGCCTCCAGAGGTCTGTAGTGTAGAGCTGGCCTGGAGCTTTAGTGCTGCAAGTGCTATTCTCCTTAGAAATTGCAACATCTCCCTTTTGTCTCTTTTTTTATGTGTTTTGTTTTGTATTTTTGTCCCAGAGGAGTAAAGGGCATGGTAGTGGGGGTGTGAACTTTGCAATAGGTGGACGTCAAAACTTCAAAATTTTTTGGGGATTATTCCCTAAAATGTCCATGCTGTTAGCCCAACCCATTCAAACTGTTTTGATCAACAGAATTAAGCACAATATAATAGGACTGGCTTATGTGGTGGCACTTTTGAATCCAGACAGTGCCACAAACAAGTACAAAGAGGTAAACAATGACAATGAACTGGACTTCCTTGAACTTCCCCAGAAATATTCTGGTTTATACACAGCAAAGGTTCAAAACTGCTCATGTTTTAATTGAACCACTTCACTCATCCTTAAATGAAAACAGTTGCAAACAGTGTCCAATGTACATGGCCCCAGGCACTGTAAAACAATCAAATGAAAAGACTTTTCTTTGTCTTATTTATTTACTTGAAGCTAAAGAAAAATGCCAAAATTCTGCCCTTAAACAAATCACCACTTCTTACATACTTTACCCCAGCCAGATGTTCCATTTTTTTCCTAACTTAGGAGTTGTTTTTGTTTGTATTTTTGTGCATCTCATTTGTTTACTTTTCCCGCTTCTTAAAATTGTCTCTTCTCCTTAGAAGTGGAGGAGCAGAAAAGAAATTGAGGTGAAACCACAACGTGTTTTTATTTTCATGTAACAAGCAGATCTTTTTTTGTTGTTTTTTTTTTTTTCCACAAGCTTCTGCAGGCACTAAATACCAAATATGGCTTAAGACAATAAATTATAATAGCCTTCAGAGAATGCAGAGCTGGGAAAAGAAGAAATGCAAGTATTTGCAACATGTGTTAAGAGACAGAGCTGATTGAGATTTCTTTGTTAACTCTACATTGTCTCATAATTTGTATTTGTAAAAG
Source organism: Ramphastos sulfuratus (assembly GCA_013399055.1). Taxonomy (NCBI): domain Eukaryota; kingdom Metazoa; phylum Chordata; class Aves; order Piciformes; family Ramphastidae; genus Ramphastos; species Ramphastos sulfuratus. The sequence goes on from WBNM01019593.1 coordinate 645,789, forward strand.
ATAATGATGATATTATTTATTCTTGTGCTGCTCCCCTGCAGTTTGCCAAAGCCTTTACAAGTGTGAATATGTATCATTATTTCTGTTTTTCAACTGTATCTCTATACAGTAATAAAATCCCTGTGGATATTTGGGCTGGCATTTTCAAAAGACAGTGTCTTATGTTAGCCTTTGTTAGTTGCTGCCTGGTGAGTATTTGCTGTTGTAACTTACAAGCAAGCTGAACCTTAAGTAGAGCAACTGGTAGGCTAATCAGCATTAGAGAAAACTCCTGGAGGAAAGATAAAAAACTTCACTTACTTCTAATTTCAAAGAGAGCTGAACTGCCTACAACAGCATTGTCCAGGAAGATTTTCTTTCACATGTCAGCACAGCGTAAAGAGAAGCAATTCCTTTATACTGTTCCAAGGCAGGGTTCTACAGAAATGATGTAAGGAGGCTGTAAAGGCAACACAACTCTTGCTTTGTTCTGTTTGGTACATCATTCTATATGTGCCTTTTGTCAGAATCTCATCTTTAGACACTCTCACATTGCAATTAGATATCACTTCATAGTCTCCCTGGAACACTGGAATTCTACAACGGTACAGCCAAATGAGCTAGATCACAGTGACTTCATAGTCTGCAAGGATCCAGTTAGACTCCAAGGAAGGCAACATCAGAAGCTGTTTAGTTTTTCTCCCCTGGATTCTGTCACTGTGTCCTTGTTTCACCTTCTCTCATCCAAATTAGAATTCTTTCCTTCCTTGATCATTCAGCATAACATTCATTTTCTATCACCCAATGAACCTCACATACCCACATGCTTAAATAAACTATACAAAAATTAACTGGGCAGGTCCTTGAAATGCTGAAGCATTTAATTACCTGTGTCCTGCTTTAACAATCTCTACTGAAAAATGTAAATTTCATGGATAAAGATATGATAAATGAGATGAGGAACAATTTCTGTCCTTGAGACCTCTATGTCTAATATCTCCTCCTGCCACTGCAGAAGTCAGTGGTAAATTCTGCACATTGAGGTTCATCCTGAGAAAACTGAACATTAAAAAAATAAATGCTTTTGTATTAGATTCATTTGCTTCATCAAGGACTACCCTGATTCTTTAAAATAAGGTAGACAAATTAGAAGGAATGTTCAGAAAGACAGGTCAATTCATAGGTTAGCCCCTCTAGATTTTGTGTTGTAAACAGGCATATGTTTGTGTGTAACGTTTTGGATGCAATAATACATGTGTTAGTTTAAAAAATTGTGTCAGAAGAATGTGCTTCCTGGGTAAAGATTGTGTAAATTTGAGGGCACCTTGAGGATCAGCAGGACTTAAGTGGACAAAGACAATGCAAAAAAGTTACCTTATCACAAAAATATGTCCAAACCAAACCCATGTACCTGGAAAAGCCAGATGTGGTTGAAGGGATAGTGTCCTGAGTTAGCACAGCCCACTCTCACAAACTCCCCTCTCCACACACAGACAGGAGAGAAAGTAACACAAAACAACCCTCTGGGTTGAGATAAAGAGAGTTTAATGACATGATGAGATGCACAGTTATCTTAGCCTATTTGCAGGAAAGTGCAGGAAATGCAGAAGCAGCAGTAGAATTCAGTGACCTGTCCCACACCCTCCCAACACACAGCCAGACCATCAGAAAAGACCAACCCCCCAAACCTGGAAACTGAAAGCAGCCATCGGGACATGAAGTCTCTCACATTACAGGCTGAACTTCAAGCCCCATAGCACTTTGCTCCAGCCAGGACTTTCATTTTGAGGCTGGCCTGACAGCAGCATGGTATTGAGTATAAGCAACAGGTTCAACTCAACCCATGACAGATAGGTAGGTGAAAATCTACAATTGACACAGGCAGAAAGCTTTTATTTTCAGGACATCAGGCATATAATGAAAAAACATCAGTTTGTTTGTGATTTCCCAGTCTTTTGCACCCCAAATGTGACTTAAAATAATTGCTGTAAAATCAGCACAATTTGCTTAGTTAGGAGTTTGGGATTGTTTTTGTGAGGGGATCACAGAATCACAGAATACTTGTGGCTGGAAGGGATCTCTGGAAGTCATCTAATTCAACTCTCCAGATCAAAGCAGGACCAATATAGAGCAGTTTACTCAGGATTGTGTCTAGTTTAAGTATTTTTCACAAGGTCCTCACAGGACTAGCTGTTTCCATGCTAGACCACACTCACAGTTTAAAAAAAAAACAAAACAACAAACTGTTCTGTTGGTTTTTTTTGTTTTTTGTTTTGTTTTTTAAAAAATTTTAAGTTGAATTTTCTGTGTTTCATTATTTGGCCATAATGAATAGAAAAATGATACACCCCAAATTAAGCACAACTTAATTTTCTCATCTGTGAAATAAGCCACTACTATAATAACTCTTATGACATCAGCAGATATATGAGGCTGTATTGAAATATACATAGCTCTATAGCACAGCAGCCATTAGATTTGAGATGATGTTAGGTTGTTCTCTTGCTGACTTTTAATGGTGATTTTTAGTTGAGCAAAACCATCAAAGTGCCTGATACTGGAAATATATTGCTGGTATAATCATTTGTATGATTTGAGATTTGCGAATGTGCTTGGCTTTTTAGTCAAGTGAGTTCTATAAATAAGTCAACACTTTGAGGGCTGCACTGGAGGAAGCCCTGAGCTTCAGCTAAGCAGAGAGCTCACACAAGACTTCACATGGCCCCAGGCTGTCAGAGCGTAGAGTCAAATAAAATGTAGAGTCAGAGAAAATTATTCTTTTCTCTCCTTTCATTGCTCTGCTGTCTTTGATGATGCATTATTTTATGTCATATCTTGGTATTTTCACTGTGGAACTAACACTTTCATAAGCAGAACAAAAGGTGATGTATATTATGGTTTTTTTGGTTGGTGGCTTCTTATTTCTGAAAGCACTACTAATGATCTTTTAGATTTGCCCTTGTCCATGTAGTGTGAAATAACATTTGGCTGATAGTGGGTTGCTTGGCTACTTTCCAGGTTTTTTCCTACTTGCTTTACCACTTTTCTTTCTGTGTGTAATATCTGACTAGTGATCTTGCAAAAAGGTGTGCAATAATATGTTACAAAGTCTTTTTTGCTACTCTCTCACAGGAAACAGAGGCATTGGCAGTATTAATATTTTCCCATTTATTAATAAAGGAACAAAAGTGGTCCTAGTGTAGATGACTTGTTTACCTTGTGAAGTAGGTTCTGCATAGGTATTGCCTGCAAAAGGATGAAACTTGTAAGCTCAGGCAAACCATCTCCCCTTGAATCCATAGCAGCATTGCTACCTTCTCAGCCATTTTTCAGGTGGTTTATTTGTGTCACCAATTTGTGAGGTGAAAAATGGCAAGATTATTCTCGATTACCATTCAACTAATGAGTGATTTGCAATAAATAATTTCTGCCTAACGTTTATCTTAACAGTCTTTGGCATATAATTTCACCATTTTTGTTAGTTTTATCTACAGAATCTCGATTGGATACACAGGAAGATCAAAGAGGAAAATTATTTTTTCTAGACCTCGTTTCTGCTTGACTCTGCCACTCAATGAAGTACTTTATAATTACCCATTGCCTTCCCTCCCCTTCTTAGGAGTTGTTCTATTGTTTTATTTTATTTTTTAATGCAAACTTATCTTCAGTGATACAATTTTTGTATCACTTTAGCAACATTGTCCACAGATAGGAATTGTGATGGAAAATTGTCACATGGAAAATATTTTTTTTTCTCCATGTAGAGTTTTGATACTGGTATCGTTAAATATACTTTTCAAACTCTGCTTATGTCTCATTTTTAAGTTGCTGATTCCTCTGAGATCAAAGTTCCTCTGATGCAGCACTGTGAATGCCTAACAAGAAATAGATGTAAAAGAAAGGTTTGCAATTCAGACTATTATTTTTTAATATCAATTATGTCACAGAAACACAAAATACCTGCCCCTGAAGTGATTAAAAATGTGAAATAATTTTATATATAAATGAGATCTTTAAGGCTTAAACCATATAAACTATAAGGTTGGAATGTGTTACAACCTCTCAACCCCTTCTGATGACTGATGGTGCTTTAAGATGAAAAGCTTAGCTCTGACTTAAGCCAGAAAACACACCAGAGATATCCAAAGCAAAGGATTCACACTTCCCTGAGGAGATAACTAGACAGTTCTCTAGAATATGTACTTCAACAAGCTGAGGAGTGGAATGGAGTGTCAGGATTATTGCTAGACCAGTCGTTCCTCTCAGGTACTTATTCATGGAACGTGGAGTTTTTGAGGAAATGTACAAACTCATTTGTCCTTATCAGCAAATGTGTCCAAAATAAGTACTGTCAGTTGACAGGCCTGGCAAGTGCTGTACATACTGTACTCTGAGAGCTCAATCACGATGCTGTGAGGTTGTTTACTTTGCTTTTCTATCTTAAGAGTTATACAGGTGTGTACCTCGTGGGAAGATAAAAAAAGGGTGGGGGTTGAGAGGGAGGGAATGTTTAAGAAGTAGGATGATAATGAGCAGAGTGCTATGTTGGGAAGATTTGGTTGAGCCCCAGGACAGAGTAATTCTAAAAAAGCATAGTAAGGGTTTTCCACACAGCTAAGAATCTCTGATGGTTGTGTTACTGCTGTAGTCTAGATTATTTAATTTAAAATAATTATCTGGAGAAGTAATAAAGAAATATTTATATGTACTGCATTCTCATAATGTAGGATAACTTAGGTAAGTGATAAAGGTTTATTTATTTTACTTTATCGTGCCTGTTAGTCACTTGGTGAAAAAAGGTTAAGTTTCCTTTGGCCCGCAGCTGATGTTGCCTATACCAAGTGCTCAGTACCAGTTAGCATGCTTATTTTCAGGGTATTAGTGACAGCTGCACTTTCTGTGACCCAGCTAGTGAAGGTGAGGAGAGTTTATTCATTTTCCTGCTATCATTATGGATCTTCACCAGCAACATTCATCAATTCTGTTTGTGTTGTCTGCTACAATTTTTTCCAGCTGAATTCATGTAAAGAACCAAGTCTTATCTGGACTGCATTTTTTCATTTTTTATTAGATGCTAAAATTTTCTTTAAAGATACTTCAGGGATAATAAATTATCTTTCCTGTCAGGCAAAATGATCTCTTCTTTTGGACAAAGTTGAGATTTATTTTGAAAGGAGTACCAAGGTCAAAGCCTCACTGTTCAGAATGACAGTTACTGTGTCCTTCCGCAGCCTTAACACCCTTGTGAGTTAGCTACCAGGACATGTGCCAGTGTGAGCCTCTTAACAGTTTGTGGGCATTGATGGACCACACAGGCCTAGCCTGAAGCTTGGAAGAAGTGCTAAGAGTGTTGCTTACAAAGTCTAAAGCCAACTCCGATGTGCATTTCTCATTAATCTTGTTGTGAGGCTGAAGCTCCATTTCCCAGTCTTCCTGAGGTCACAAACAGCAGCCTGCTAAGCAACATGACGTGCTTTGACAGCAGCACAACAACTGAGTCACCATGTAGGTTACTACTGCCAGAGAGCTGCTGGAGCAGCTTTCAGCAATGCTTCCTTTTCAGATTTGATCTCTGATGGTGATGTTTCTTTGGAGGTTTTTCTCTACTTGAATTTGCTGTGACTGCTTTCTCTGTGGCACATGGAAATACACAAATAACAATAGCCAGAAATTGTATTTCAGGGCACTGGGATCCATGCTTCCACTACAAGAGTTCTTTGGCATGTATGTGTAGCTGTCACCCTCCCCCTAGTCTGAGGAGCAGAGGGCCATTTCCAGCTCACAATAATTGACAACTGTATGAACTCAAAGTGTTCATATAATGATGGAAAGGTTGTGGTTAATTGTATATATATATATATAGCATATATGTATGTGTGTGTGTGTATATATATATATGTATGTATGTGTATATATATGTGTATGTATAGATAGATAGATAGATAGATAGATAGATAGATAGATAGATGAAGGTGCTGGATCTACAACCCATATACAAAACTCATGGAGAATCTTTGAGACATTCTTAGGTAAAAACATGATTCTGTTGTCATCTGAGAGAATTTACAATGATATAAATGTGAGGAGAAATGGGACTTATCGATTGCTTAGAACATTAACATGAAATGTTAAGGTTGTCCACGGAGATGTTCAGTATCTGCAAGCAGAACTGCTGGTACATTAGAAGGTAAAAATAGTGCTGAGAAGCTACATTTATGTAAACTTGAAGTTTAGTTTGAGAGTAAGTAGGAGAAAACTGACCCAACTCTCCCTGCCCACTACAGCAAATACATTCAGTATCTTAATGTGGTGGGAAGTAGGCCATGATGCAACTGAGCATATACCAAATGATGAAGACTCCATTTGTCCTGTATATTGTAGATATTTGTGTTTATGAGGCAGTTTTTACTGGCATGGATGAAACAGCACTGAAAACAGTATTCTTCAATCCTGGGATGAAGTTTTTTGCTAGTTCATAAATGCATGCAATGGAAACAACATTTCTGAATAAAATCAAAGAATAAATGAACTGTTCAGTTATCTGAGTGTTTCCATTTGGAATGCTGAATAAAGAGTCCTATTTCTAATCCAAGACAGTTTTTATTAGCACTCAGTGCATTAGCACAAGCACAGACCAGTCCTGAAATCAGCCAGGGTACAGCTTGAATAATAGGGAAGTTATCTTCTGCATAAACACTAGATTTATTAAGGCCTATTTTTTCTGTCTCATGAAACATAAGTTGCAACTTGTCTGAGGAGGCCAACAGAACAATTTATACATTCTCAGGATCTTTGAGAAAATGAGGTAGATTGACTTCACTGAACAAACAGTACTGCAGTTATAGCTGTTACATCTTCTATAGAAAGCTGCAAAACATGGTGCAATAGCAATCTACTCCATAATTTCCTTCTTCAGCATTTGTCTAAAATTGGGATCATACCACCATGCTCACAGTCCAGCTGGATAATTCAGATGAAATATGGACAAGTTATCAGCTTTCTGAAATGAAGATTGCTTCTAATTCAATCACTATATCATCACTTTATTGGCTCACATTGCCATTTGATGCAGTTATACTGCTTTTCTTCCAACTATTTGCCTGACAATTTATGTAAAATGTCCAAGAAGGTGCATCTGTAGATGAGAACCCACTGTAAATAACACCTTTTAATGGAAAAAAATTACCAACAAGAATACATGAACAACAACAGCCACAATTCATATCAATTCTCATGCTAATTAATTCTCTGGTGCTGGCATGTGTGACTTTCTTCCAAAGTTTCTTTGTTCCCATACCTAATATGTGGTCAGTCTCCTTACTTCCTGATCTTGGAGAGTTTTTCTTCTTCACGTTACATAGAATCACAAAATCATAGAATGTTAGGGGTTGAAAGGGACGTCCAGAGATCATCTAGTCCAGCCCCCCTGCCAAAGCAGGATTACCTAGGACAGCTCACACAGGAACACATCCAGGCAGGTTTTGAAAGCCTACAGAGAAGACTCCATGACCTCCCTGAGCAGTCTGCTCCAGTGCCCCAGCACTATAACTATTCTTTGTGGAAGAAAATTGAAAGGATACACATACATTGATATTGTAGACTAGGTGAGGAGCTTGCTTTTGAAATTAATCTCCCAACTGTTGCCAGTTGCATTCTGACTTGTGTTATGGAATCATAGAACCATAGAATGTCAGGGGCTGGAAGGGACCTTGAAAGATCATCTAGTCCAACTCCCCTGCCAGAACAGGATCTCCTATACCAGATGACACAGAACAGGATCTCCTATACCAGATCACAAAGTTCGTACACTGGGTTTCATTTAGATTAAATGGAGCTGAAGATGTACTTCAGGAACACAATGAGCAACTCCAGCTGTAAATGAGAATTCCATGAGAAGACTCTAGAGTTAGTCCCAGTTCTGACACACATGCAGTGTGACTGCATCCTTCATTCCAATTAGTTGAGTTTCATGTTCCCACTGAACTGACTTGCCTCCTACACCACGTGACTTGCCAGAACAGACACAGTGAGAGAGGGGTAAATGAATGATGTATCCAGCTCCAAGCAGTCTTCATGCTCTTCAATAAAAAAATTTTTTCAGTTGATCTCTCCAAGTGCCTGTTTAATGTTTTGCACAATAGAGGAAAACTGCAGCATAAGGTCTTAATTCAGTGCCAATATACAGTATGACCTTGTGGTGAGAATGCAGTTTTGAAAGGGTAAACTTTGCTTTCTCCAGGAGCTTAGGCAGCTCTGTGCAGTTGGCTGTTTTCATTCTGTTTATGTTTCTTAAAACCATGTGAAATGAAATGCAGTTTTCTGCTGTTCTGTGAGAAAAACAAGTGAAAAATAGAAAAAACTCAGATATCAACTATTTTTTCCTGACTTTTTATGAGCTAAACCAAAACAATGAAATATTTGCATAGATTTTCCCCAGCACTTGTGAATTAATTTGGTTTCTTTTTGAAGACCTTTCAGCTGGTCATTTTATGGCTATGCAGTAAGAGTTCCTGAGAAGATTTTCTATGGAATGTTACTAATCCAGATTCATTTGAAAATTGAATTTGAAGTTTATTCTCTCAAGATTGAACTTGCAGGCCACAGTATATGAGTTTAACTTTATAAGGGTAAGCCCTCTGACTGTCACTTTTTATGGTATGTCAGATCTGCTTAAATCTGTCTAGCTTTTGAATTTGGAACAAGAATTGAGTTTTAAATGGCTATCAAGTTTATAAATCTTAATTCATGTAAGCATATCTATATGCTCATGTAGCCATGAGTAGGGCTTACATAAAGTGCAGGCAGAATTACTTTGCTGTAAATATATCATTAGCTAAATTCTAGTCTTTTTAAACTGTTCAGTTGAAATGGTGTGAGAGGTAACTGCTGTGTTGCTGGAACTAAGTAAATACATATTGCGATGTAAATTAAAATGTGTAAGGAGCATTGCCTGTTTCTAACTGCATTAATTAAACACAACTGTAGGCAGTATTCAGTGTCATGATTGAATGCAAAGGAAAATAAAGTCATGCCTGATGAAAACATCTGGATTCAAGTTTTGGTGCCAGTAAATTCTTCCCCCACTGGTGAAAAAGATTGTAAAACCACATTCTTGTTGGGTTATGTGATTCATAGGAATGTTCTACAGAGTGCTCCAGCTCTTCTTCTGAATACATAGCTCAGGGTCATTGGCTGGCAATGGCAGTGTTCTGGGACTAAATCAGAGAGAGGTCAAGGGGCTATATCCTCAGTTATGCTGAGTTTGCAACTGGCAGGTAGGGGAGAACTAACCTCCATTTCAATTCTCTGAAACTCAGAATCCAGAACAGTCCTGGACAAAACTTGGAGTAGTTAGTTGGAGACTTTTGCATAGGGAGTGTATATTAAACACTGTCTTGTTCCAGGAAGCTGGTTCATGCTGCATTCTACCTTCAATGGTACTTTCATTGCTCCGTCGCCTGTAAGGAGGATCAAGAAGCCTGTGATGAAAAGTCAGCTGTACTGTCATGCAGAGTTCTTTCTGTAATCACTACGATCCTCAGCTGTTCATGAAAACTAAACCTCAGCTGCTTTTTGTTCTCTTCCTGCTCTAGAGATACAGTGATTGTGAACAATGTCTTGGCAGCGCCGGTAGCTTCAGGAAGCAGTGTCTTCTATTCCTTTGCCCTGTGCTGGTCACTTGTTCCCACCCTTCTAATGTCCCCAAGTGCTGTTAAGAGTTACTTCAGGGAATGGTGCCACAGATCACTACCTGCTTTATGGCCCATTTCTTCTCTAATCCATTCAGAGGAGAGACAGGGACACTGCACAGAGAGAGAAATAAGCAGCTAGGAGCAAGACTGCACTGAGTGGCAAATTTCTAGGCAATGTTTCTGCCACAGATCTAACCATGGACCGAACTAGGGCAGATGGGGCAAAATATGGATTTATCCTACATTTGCTGACCATTAATGTAGTAAAGATTCTATGTACTAATGTACTACTAATGTAGTAAAGATGAGTTGGACTCTTTCCTAGCAGCCTGGGATAGTTGCCTTTAGCGTCACTTTTTCACTTGTCCCTGAGCAGAGTAGATCACTTTACCACTTGTGCCACCACAGATGCACACACACAATGCAGAATTTTTAATCAGATCAGAGAAAGTGATCCAGCTTAAATAAAATACTGCAAATGGTTGTTTGGTGGTTTGTTTTTTGTTTTTGTTTTTGTTTTGTTGTTGGTTTTGTTTTTGTTTTTGTTTTTGTTTGAGAGGCTAGGTCAGTTTTCCACCCCTGCTCATGGCAGTCAGAAGATGCTTCATTCTCAGACATGGTGTGTGTAGGAGAATGCGTGGCCAAGGACTGGAGAGAAATGAGTGCTGCTTGTGTGAATGATATGTCTAAAATTTATCCAAATGTGAAATTCTACTGAAGACTCATATCTGAGATCCATTTATCACCTTCTTGAAATGATGAATCTGTGCCTTTTCTTTATACTCTGATGTATTCTAACACAGAGATAACTAAGATAACCGAGAAAGACAAAAGCATGGTAGATCAAAGACCTGAGCTCTCAATACCATGTGGCCAAATACCACAGTGGTATACTGCAGTGAATTTCTGTAGGTGTTCCATCCCTGATTATTTCAGGGTGATGGTGTACTCAGCACTGGTCAGGGCACACCTTGAGTACTTTGTCCAGTTCTGGGCCCCTCAATTCAAGAGAGATGTTGAGGTATTGGAACATGTCCAGAGAAGGGCGACGAAGCTGGTGAGGGGCCTGGAGCACAGCCCTTTGAGGAGAGGCTGAGGGAGCTGGGGGTGTGCATCCTGGAGAAGAGAAGGGAGGTTGTAGCCAGGTGGGGGTCAGTCTCTTCTCCCAGGCAACCAGCAACAGAACAAGGGGATACAGTCTCAAGTTCCTCCAGAGGAGGTATAGGCTGGATATTAGAAGGAAGTTCTTCACAGAGAGAGTGATTGGCATTGGAATGGGCTGCCCAGGGAGGTGGTGGAGTCACCATCACTGGAGGTGTTCAAGAAAAGAATGGATGGGGCACTTAGTGCCATGGTCTAGTTGATCGGCTAGGGCTGGGTGATAGGTTGGACTGGATGATCTTGGAGGTCTCTTCCAACCTGGTTGATTCTTTGATTCTGTGATGAGAAAGGCAGCTTCATCTGATAATATAACTGTGAGGGGACATTCAGGATATGCCACTGAGCAGATACAGCCCCACTGTCCTAAAGTGCAGACATCTGTGGGAACAAGAGTATGAGTGAGGAGTCAAATACTTGAGGTGGGTCTACTTGACTCGATACCAAAAGGTTGTGTCTAAAACCCAGAAGCCAACTGCATTAATGTGGAATGAAATTAAATGTATGGACATGGGAAAAAGTTTAGCTGCATGTGAGTTGGAGTGCCTCAATGCACTTCTAAAGAAAGAGTGACCCTCAGCTACACTGTGATTCACAGCCTGAGCATTTTTGCTTTCTTTGTGGGAAGAGAATTGTCTTCAGACATAGGAAATACGGAGTTGGAGAGATAGGAATATGTGATTTAGGGAGGTAGCAATAAAGGATAATATAGGAATGGGGTGGAGAAATGAGGAACTGCAGAGAAAGGCACAGTTCTCAGCCGCAAGAAAATTTTAGAACGTGACTCAAAAAGTTAGGAAATTAACTGTGCTTAACTGGTGGTTTCTTGTGTTTTCTTTGTTTAAACTGGTTTGGCTTTCTTTTAGCTATTTGCCAAGAATTCCCACCCCTGGTCAGTCATGGTATGTGTTTTAATTTTGCTGCCTACAGATCAAGTTCTGAATAGTGTCCATTCTTCATTGATTTGTGTGCAGTCTTCGTGTGGAGCATTGCCAAACCCTCGTGCTCTGCATTTCTTCTCTGTTTGAGGCTGCCACTCCAGGGGGAGAATTGCTTTACATGTTTCAGGAGATCCGAACATGTGCTGTGCCTTTTAAAGGCATCATAAATGACAGAGTTAATGAGCTGTACATAGCGGGACTAGTGAGCCCTGAATTATTATCCTGAATTTAATTATGAGCAAAGAAGGAAGGATGTGATAGTACTTCTGAAATTTTATTCTGAAAATGAGAAAATACAGGGTAGTAATCAGGTGCCAAATACATTGCTTGCGCTTACTTCTAGCAAAACCATCCAAGCAGTCAGTTTGTCACCACAGAGACAGTGGTTCCTACTTAAAATAAACCTCCACTCTACCTACTCATTCTTAGCTGTCTTAACCTTAGTCTCTGCTCCAGCCACATTGCAGTTGGCTTTAGCAGTCACTAAGTCCAACATGCTCTGTCACTGGATCCAAATTTTACAAGCAGGTAGAGTTGTACCAGGGTAACTGCAGCAATTCAAGCCAGCACAGCACGATTTTAGGTCACGTCTACACTAGGTGCCTGGACTTTACTCAGCTATAAACATGACTGAGATCCTAATTCAAACAAGCCCTGAGGATATGTCTACACTAAATCAGAGGCATGAACGCAACATGTAGAGGCATGGTTAAGCTACTTTTAAACAATAGCAATGATGAAATGGCAGCATAAACTTTACAAAAGATTGTCTGAGCACATTGGGAACTTGGTTGATGCATGCAAATGATAGTTTGTATTGAATTTCAAGCCTCTTCTTTCCCATTGCTGTTGCTAACGCCTGTTGTAATTGTGTCTTTGACTGAGTACAGATATTTTATAAAGTTGTTTACTTGCCCTGTTGTAGAAAATAGGACAGGACTGGAAAGAACCAAATAATATAAAGACAGCTTGCCTTTGCTATGTTGCCCCTGGTGTGATCTGAAACTCAAACCCACAAGAAGCACTCAAGCAGCTTCCTGCTCACTTGGGAGTACGTGTGACATCCTTTCAAGTCAGAAACTAAGTACAGGTTCTCATAATGAGTGGAGAAGCTACATATCAGGTGGGTTTCTTAATGTTGGTCTGGCTTGAAATTAGCGCAAAGGAAGGAAACACTCGATTGTTCTTTCTAGTGAAATGCTTACGTGTCATAAGTGGCACGTGGCTTTAAAATTGTTTCTCTTGTCTGTTTCAGATTCAAAAAGTATGCCCTGGGTTTGGAGTTCAACCATTTTCTTAATTAAAGACAGTTTCATGGTCAGCTTGTGAACTTGTCTGATTTCAGTTGTTTCATTTAATAAATAAGAATTTTCCAAAGGGAGTTTTAGGAAGGAAAAGCACTTTCATAGAGTTAATGTAAAATGTCTGCTGGAGAACAACTGGTTCAGTAGTCTTGATAATGGACTAGACAGCTTTTTTGAATGTAGTTTATCAGTTCTAATCCAACTGGCAGTTATTACCTCAATGGTAGTCGTCATTGAACAGCTCTTTGGTAGCCTACAGGAATGAGACAGTTGGTCTCATTTTTTCTTCCTTGAGGATGAAGGTTTCTGCACTATAAAATCACCATTCTTATTCTGATTCTAGACTGAAAAAAAAAAAAAAGAGAGAATTCAGAAAGAACTAAGAGGAGGACTAGCATGTCCTAAAAGAGAAATGTAAAGAGCTTCCCCTCATGTATCCAAAGTCAGATCAGATCTGAGCTCGAGCAAGACTGAAAAATAAAGGCAGTTACAGCTGACAAGGAAGTCAGACTCTTGTTTTCTGTTTGTGTGTTAAACCCTATCAAATGCACAATGAATCAAGCTTTCCAATGCACAATGAATCAAACTTTAGTCACCTGATTCAGCTGGTAACTACACTGAATTGATGGTTTATTTCTGCATCCTGAAGGAACCTTTCATCCTGCAATATGTGACCTTCCAGATTGAAGTGATACTCAGCTGTCCCAGTCTTAGAGGGCAATACAATATCTGCAGTCTATACCACATTTCCAGGCTTCATGATGTTATCACAGGAAGTGAGTCTGCCCAATAATTAGTTTGTTCTCATGGTTGCTCTTCATCCTGTTAGTGATAAAAATGATAACCATCAAAAATATCTTGACGAATGTGGACTTTCTCTTCTTTAGAACTTGACTGGATCCAGGGAATGCTGTATGTGTTATAGCCAGTCATCAAAAGGCAGCACATGCACAGAGCTAGCAAAGCGAGCCAGGATACCTGGTTTGGGAAAATATAAACTTTTCAGATGTTATAAATGCCTAAAATATAAATTAATTCAATAGGTTTCAGAGATGAGTGTTCCTGGGTTTGAAGACTTAACAACAAAAGCTCATTTGCAAGTAATTCACAACTAGCTAGAAGCTTATAGTGTTATTTAACATCAATGTATTTTACTTGGAGAACAAGATTTCAAGGAAAACATTCTAGAAATAATTTGGGTATGGGACCAAAAATATCAAAGCAAGGTGAAACAAGGTAAAACTGGCTTTACATGGAATGACAAGCAACTGAAATGGACTTCCTGTCAAATTGAGACTTTCTAGCTGTCTTTTGCCCTCTCTGTGTGGGTTTTTTGTTTGGTTGGTTTGTTGTTGTTGGTAGATTGACTAACTGACTTTCTGTAGAGTGTTTATTTCATTATCCAAGATAGACTGGTATATGAGATATACAGATGATCTGAGCTGGCTTTTCAAGATTGCTTACATGTGTTTACAGATATTTCTGTTTACTTAATTTGTGACAGCTAAGACTGACTTCCAGCTGTTTATCTGGCTGCGTTTGCATATATTGGGGTTAAGGAGTCGTTATGAAAACATAATGGTGAAGCCATGTAAAACCAAACCTTGCAAACTTACATTGTTTTGATGTAAAATTGTAGATCTTAAGGCTACATATGTTCAGAAGCCAAATTTTTTCAGGGGAGAAAATCTAAAATCATTAGCATCAACCTTGTACCTAAAGATGGACAGCGTAGACTTATGATACTAGGAGTCAGCTTCCTCCACAGATAACCATAAAGAAATAATTTTGCCATAATCTAATTACATGAGTGTGCACAGTGTGTTAATGTCACCCTCTGGAGACCACCTCTTAAGTAAATAAATGACATTTTTTTGCTTGTGAGTTTTGTGTGCTGACATGCAGTCGATAATACCAAAGGAACCCATGGATTCATTATACCTGTTTTGCCTGAACCTTAGAGCAGATTGAGATTAAAAAACAACTCAGACTGACTGCATCTTTTATGAAGCAATTTTACAAATGTCTTACCTTTGAGGAATGGAATGCAATAGAAACTGTGGAAACTTACAGTTTTCTTTATGTATACACCTATGCCATGTTATTTGTATTATCGTAGCACTGAAACCCCATATTGGAGAGCTACTTTTCTAGTCATTGTACAGAACCACAGCTCAGTCAGGTTTGTTAACATCATTTTTCTCTATCATTGGTGACAGAGAACGTTAATGAAGAAACCTCATAGATACCTGAGTTCTAGCAAAGCGTCTGGGGAGATGTAATAGCAGCCTTCCAATACCTGAAGGATGCTTGCAGGGATGGAAAGAGAGACTGTTTACAAAGGTCTGTAGTGATAGGATGAAAGGCAATGGCTTCAAACTAGAAAAGAGCAGATTTAGATTGGATGTTAGGAACAAGGTCTTTACTATGAGGATGGTGGAATCATGGAACAGGATGCCCAGGGAGGTGATTGGGGCCCCATCCCTGGAGATATTCAAAGTGAGGCTCGACAGGGCTCTGGGCAACCTGATCCAGTTGAGGATGCCCCTGCTGGCCCCTTGAGGACTCCCCATGCAGGGAGGGGTTGCACTAGATGACCTTTGGAGGTCCCTTCCAACCTAGACCATTGTATGAAACTTGTGTGTATCTTGATCTGAGGCTTAGATTCAGATTCCCTTTACGCTTAGCTTCAGATCAATTGCAAAGGTCCTTTAATTTAATCAGGATGGCCAGAGTATAAGCAAAGTGAAAACTTATTCAAGCCCCACAACACTCGTGATAATGATTTGAAAATGAAACATTCATTTTTATTTGGTTTGGAAAATGAGATTCAGTAATCGACTGGCTGTAAAAGACTGGAGTGCACTCCCTAGGACACTCCTTAAACTGGGCAAGGGCTACTGAGGTCAGCAGTATGCCAAGTGTCAAGACTTGTAGCTTGTTCCAGAAGACTGTGTAACATACAACGTTGCTGTCATCTGGCAACTAGATGTGACTTGTATCTAAGGTCACAGCTGATGCCAAAAGCCCAAACATTGAAGCAGATCTTTCACTCTGCAAACCATGGAACAATCTGACATGTGCATGGCATTTTTTAGGTCTTTTGATAAGATTTTCAGTGCTGTACTCTTGTTTATTTAATGTAAATCATTAACTCTTGGAAACCTGTGATAGTGTGTTCTCTGTGAAAAAAAAGAGGAATTTTTTTGGGGTTGGGAAGCAACGGGCAAAGTAAAGAGAAACATCTGCCAGAGGGTACTGTGGTATAGCAGTGGTAAGTAATCAGTCTCGATGTCAAGCACTTCAGCAGCTGAAACAGGCTTGTCTGCAACCTCTCTCAAAATGATAGTAAATGGCAAATGAGTCCCTTCTTAAGGATTTATGAGGTGATTTTTTTGAACTTTCTTCTAAGCCTAGCTTTCAGTGATTCTGAAACTGGAACTTGCCATGAATGGCTGAGACTGTGTAGTCTGCATGCCAGCAGTGACTGGCTCTGTCTTTCCAAAACTGCAAACACTACAATTGTTTTCTGAGGCCCTCAGCAAGCAGAATCCTGCAGTGCTACCAGGGGTTTACGATGGATTGTGTGAACTCCTTTCCTCCATGCTAATCTCACTCCTGGTCTGTTTTTTTCTGCCTTGAAACCGATAATCAAGTAAAAGGAACCAACCTGTTTTCTTTTAAGTGTTTGCTGCTTTATTTTTCATCCCTGAGGGATGAATACATTTTTGCACACCCAGAACAAAAAATTATTTGGAACATAAGAGAGTACAAAATTGGGAAGTACTGGATACCTGAAGGCGTTTGTGTCAAAGGTACTTATGAAATACTCAGGTCTAGGCAGGACTGCCTAGTTCCTAAGCTGTCCTTTGACTTAACACAAGGAAATAATGTCCTTTTCTATTTCACCAAAACCCACTGCAACAGCTCAATGGCACAATGTCATATTTTATGTGCCATGTAAATGTGCCATATGACAGCAATGCATGACATAAATCACTGCCTTTGGATAGCCACAGTGTTACTGTTCTACCATGTTTTGGGGCATAGCTTGTATAGAGATCACAATGAAGCTGCTTTTCCTCAGTGGGAAGCCTGACAAAGAACATTCTGCACATCTATGCAGGCCCTTGACTAATCTCACTGGTTTGCTTTCCAGACCAGCGCAGAGAATAGATTAATGAAGCTTTTCCTGCTCTTCTGAAAGCCTCAGAGAGACATTTTCATAGCAGAAGAAAGCACAAAATGCAGTGTAGCATCTTGCAGACATCTTCCCTTTCTGAATCATCCCTCATGGTCCGGGGAGGCAGGAAAGGGTTGTACCATTTGGTGACCACAGATCAATATACATGACAGTTTGGGGAGTGGAATAACATTCTAGCCAGCATTCCTAAGAATTCTGTTGATTAGAAGCAGGACTACAATAGTGGGTAATTGTCCACTGCTTTGCTGACTAGCAGCTGCAGGGCTTGTTCTCTTCTTTCTTACAAGGTATGATGGTTTGGGAGTTACCCCACACACGCACTTTGTAAAATCACCCAGACTAGACTCAGCCGGCTAGAAGTTAAGGAATGGAGCTATATTTATAGCTCAGCACAACATACAAGCAGATATATACACTATAGACAGGAATATTTACAGAAACACACAAGTTAAAGGTAATACAGAAACACAACACCCCTCCCAGAAATCAGAGTCCCCAGGAGGGGCTTCCAACCACCCTTCCACCTTCTCCCCAACCCTATACCTTACCCCAAGGTTTGCCTTACGTGCAAGGTGAGTTTGGAGGATCGGCCAGGGGAGTTAGAAGGAAAGTGCTTAGTGGGGTTACTTGGCAGAGAGGAGAGGACCCACTAGCTCCCAGAGAAAGACCGAGAGACTGTGCCACAGTGGCTTATCTTTGTTTTGAGTTCTTATTCTTATCCATCTCAGCAAGCCTATGAGTGAAGTAGACATCACCGTTGTTTCCTTTTCACAGCCTATAGTATAATTTTCTCCATTAAAATATTCCAATTTACCTCAAACCAGCACACAAGGCTTTGCTTTCCTTGTTTTGTGGGGTGGTTCTTGTTATGCAAGGTCATGAGTAGAAATACCCAATTCTATACACTTTTACTTATGTGATGACAACCTTGACTTGTCCTTGCTGTTATTTACAGTGTGGCCTGTGGCTTAAAACAATAGATCTTTTTGAAGCAAACACTTGTTCTGCATCTCTTTCTCAGATTTAATCCACTACTTTTAGTGGATATAATGACATACCAAAAGTATTGTGGATTAACAAAAACACACATTGAATGCCTTCTATGCATAGAGAATGATGAAGTGCAAAGAAAGGATGAGCTGGGGAAGAGACCACCTGAATTACAACAGGTGTCTAAAACCATGTCCTTCATCTAGCAAAACTAAGGTTGGGGTGGATGATTGTTGTTTTCTCTGAATGCTTCAGGTATAAAACACTAGGAAAGGAGAAAGAAAAATTTACTTAAAACCAATGAATATAGTTTGAATATAAAATATAGACATGAAATTGAAGAAAATGTGTAACTGTTGGCTAGATGAACATAGAAACTACTCCTTATTAAAACAGGGAATGCAGAGGACTTCAGTGATTTTAAGATGGAATTTAATGAGAATAGGAACAGAGTTACCTGGTGATTTTCTCTAGTACAGGGAATTGGACTAAGTGGTAGGGACAGCCCTTCTGGACGGAACGATCATGCACTATCATACAAACATTTCTTTTTTCTTACAGCTTTAGTAGCATCCTGAGGCTCTTACCTGCCTGTACTCCCTACTAGTGAGCCAGAGGAATTCTTAAATTCTCCAAACACCTTCCTTCTCTTAGACTTTACAACCACAAAATCATCCCAAATTGTTCTCTGGCACCCACCTTGCTTCCAGTAGATATGTGATAGTCATATAAATCATCACATCTTGATTCCTAAAGACAGGGCTGAGTGTGCACAGGATTTGTCCCTGGTTGTTCATTATATGAACACAGGTGGCATGCAGTGCAGTTGTGTGCTCAGAAGGCTCTGCAGTATTGCAGCATGCTCCTGATTGGTGTGAGCAGAGATTTTGTGACTGGCTGCCAGGCAATTCACACTGGCAACAGGATTACCTGACATCAAACAGACTGTACTTGCTCCAGTTCTTCTCACTGTTTTATTTTCATTTTGATATTCCATTTCACAATAGTGTGCTTCTGCCAGCACTACCAAAGGCATGTCATCAGTAGCTCAAAATGTAATTTTCTTGTCATGTACTGTTGCTCAATTATTTATGTTGCTAATTAGAAATATGGACAATTTAACATAATCTGCTAGTAATCAAGGTAGAGACAATATTCTATATGGCTTCTCAACAGAAAAAAAACCCACCCAGGTATGAGGAATATGAAAATCTCCTAGCATATGACACCTCTGATAGAGCTTTATTTCTTCTGCCAGGCAGGTCCTCTTGTTTGTTTCCTTAGTTTCACATTCCTGGGGGGGGGGGAAAAAAAAAAAAAAGGTTTCTTTTTAAGTGTCTAGATAAAGGATTGAGAGAAACAGTTAGATCCAGCCTTTACATTTAGCACAAAAAATCACCTAGCTCAGCTTCTTTGCCATCGTTATTTCACTAATCAAATTTATGCTGATGCACATCCACTGATTTAAACCAGAAATTAATTTAGCCCAAAACTTTTTTTTTTTTTAACCAAAAAATACTCAAGTTGGGTGGAACTGCAACAATAATTGGAATCAGAGGCTGAAACAAAAAAAGATTAAAGGGCAAATTCTCTTTAGAAGACCTGACTGTAGACATCTCTTATCCACATTTAAAAAAGAAAAGAAAAAAGGCATGGTCTAATGTCTCTTAGGACTGGAATGCACGATGGTCATACTGAAACTGCAAAGTAATTCCCAGTGAGTAAACATTATCACCAAAGTACTAAATTTGTATGATTAAAATAATTTGATAACTGAAATCTATTGCAATTCAGGTGATATGGAAGACCTTATAGGATCTGTAGCAGTGATAAAGTAAGTTTGGTGTGCTTAAGTCTATTTTTAAAAAATTGCTTTATTGGCATGCCAGATGTCATCTAATTTATGGGCTGAGAGAGTTGAGCTCTTTGTGCCCCTCCATATTCCTGCATACACATTAAGTGTTTTCAGATTTTCCCTTGGTCACACCACTAAGTATTTTTTCCCCACTGGCTGAACTTGTCTATGTTCAAGCATGGAGAACATTTAATACAGGAGCTGTAACTGCTGTTGTGGTGGTCATTCAGGCAAACTGGTGTGTAATCAGCCAAAACAGATGTGATGACAGGTGGATTATCCTCCTGCTCCATGCTGCTTGTGTTACTCAGCACAAAGGCTGATATTCCAAAGCTGACTGGCAGGTGTACCCCTACCACTGTTTCTGTGCAATGTACTGTTCCCCTAAATTCCAAACATGGTACAAAAGAAATGTCTTTAAGAATGGAATATGCCATTAGTTCTAGTACCCTCATTTTGAAAAGTTGTTGATGTTGACATTTTTTTTTTGAGGGGGGGGGAAACAAAAAAAGAAGAAAACGACAAAAGACTAAGGAATGAACAGTTTGGAAGGAAAAAAGAGCAAGCAGTAGAATCATTAAGATGTGAAGTAAAGCATTAGGAGAACTAAACAAAAGATGAAATCAGGCATCCAGGTATAAGAAATACATATGTTTTTAGCAGTGACTATCAGAATGATTGGAACAAACTGCAAACACAGAGGGAGATTGTCCATGTCTAAAGAACACTTCTAGAAGACTTGTCCTAGTCAAGTGATGTTTCTGGTGTGCAATGGTTACTGGGGTAATATCAAATGACCCATGAAATATAAGGAGTCAGACCAGAACTGGGGCAGCCCTTTCTGTCTTTGAGTCATGTGAATGAAAACTAATAAATCTTCCAGTTAGAATTTATAGGAAAACAAATTTAAAATAATGCATAGTGCAAAAAGTTTCATTAAGGAGAGGACGAATTGTATCTGGGGAAATTACAGCTGAAAGAATTACAGGGAGAAAAATCCTAACAAGGTGAAAGAGAAAGCCCTCTTTAGTGAGCATCTGACTTGAGATTGCTAAATCATCCATGTTTTGACAAAGATCTAATAGTAAATCTCACAAGCCACCTCCAAATTCCCATAGGCATAGTATTAGCTTACTGGTATGGATTGAATCTAACATAAATCCTCCTGAGGACAGAGGGAGTCAACTCTAACAACAAAGAGGAAGAGGAACAGGGAAAATCCCAAGCACCTTCCCATAAGCCACCTGAAGAACTTGTCCCACAAGCCTCAACTGTTTGTTTCCATCAATACCACCCTTTGTACACAAAAAAACAACCCATGCCTGGACCTGCTGGTAGCATGGAGACCAAAACAGCCAGGGGAGCTGAGAGACGTGTGTCAAGACTTGTTCTTGCACCATGAGCAGTATAGCCAAGTGTAGGGATTAAATATAGTGAACCAGCCTCTTCTCCAATTGGAAGGCCCCAGATCATCATGTTTTGATCAGATTCAAAACCTTAGGATATTGCATTGATAGCAAAAATGGGTTTTTGCTCTTTACCTTCCGTAACTGTTTGAAGATAGAGTGGAAGTATTAGGCTTCATTCACAAAAACAAGGTCTTTTTAAAGGAAATGAGAGTTTCTGTTAGCATATAACAGAAGAGGACAATCTGCCACTCACCAACAGTATAGTTTACACAGGACTCATAGAACCATAGAGTCATAGAATTGTTTTGGTTGGAAAAGATATAGCTGGTGGGATTGGCTGAAGATAGGCAAAATACACATCATCTTGGCAGAAGCTAATGTGCTCCTGCTGTGTATATCACATGTTGAACAGATCTTGGGCACAATTGCTTCCATATCTGAGTCTGAAAGTAGCTTATGTTCAAGAACTGGCTGGACTTTTCTGAGGCATCATGTTTAGAAAAACACTGAAATATTGCCAAACTGAGAAAAAAATCCCAAGTTATCTGCCCAAGAAATGTGTGAATACTACTGGCAAGTATTCATTTGACTAACTTGTTTCCATCAGCTTTGAGTCATGTGTGTATGATGTCTTCATTCTTCATCTGGTTGCATTCCTTATTGAATTAAATATGGAGGGTTTTGTCAGTCAGCACAGAATGTGTTGGAAATTATTTTTAGCATTTTTATTTAATTTTTATTCTTTTAAGCATTGTTTATTTATATTGATAGAAACAGCAATGTCGACATTTTGGACGTTACTTTATATGTTCAATGCCTGGAATAGAAATTGTAGTTCAGGATTTGAGCAATGCAATTTATGATCCGTAGAGGTCTAGCACAGGGAATGACAGCACTGCTGTAAACACTCATGATTTATTTTCTTGTTTTGTGAGTAGCAGGATTTGGTTGGACCTAGTCAGAACTTGTCCTCTCAGAAGCTTGTGTTCTCTGGAGTTTATCAGACCTACCTGAGGGTAAGCTCTCAGTTTATGGGGAAGGGCACGCAGATTGAGAGGTTTTCATCTATTAGGGAACTTTCTTCCAAAAAGAGAAAGGGAACACAGAATCTAGAGCCATTTCACTTCTCCCCTTCCCTGCTTCTCAAATTTTCTAGGATCACTTTTTATGTTCATCTTCATTGCAACACTTGCTGTGGAGAGGAGCAATGGAAACAAGACTAAAGAGCTGTGGGAAGAGGAGCATGTGATGGGATACAGGAGAAATGATATGCTGGGAAAATGTGGACATAGGATTGAGTTGGAGATTCAGAAGTAGAGAGAAGTGCCAATAAGCACCTGCAGAGTAATATTGTCTCCCTCTGTATTCCTTGGGGGGCCGGCAATATGAAATGTGATGCAAAACCTGGAAGGGTGAGGGGGTGGATTTTAAAAATCAAAAGATCAGACTTGCATGTGAACAAAACTGATTTCCTCATTTTGCATCATTCTTGTAACTGTCTGCAATCTGAGTATTGCTTTTACTTTTTGGAAAATTGCTGCAGTCATTCCTGTCACTCCTGAAAAATTCACCTAAAAGAATGGAAAGAAAATAAGTAGACATACTGATGCCATCACAAGCAACAGAGATTCGAGGCAATATTCTGTTCTCAATTGCCCAGATTTCAATGTGATCCACTCTTTGCACTGTTATAACTTGAAGCTGCATTTAAGGCAATATAGAAGCATAAAAGGTAGCACAGGTTTCTGAAGTCATCAGATATGTGCTTAAGTACATATGGTATATAGCTACATGCATATGCACATGTGTGTATCTACAAATACCTATACACACACAGTTCCCAACACTCTAAAGCCCTGATCTCTGCTATGGCTCCCTTATTATGGAACTAGGTGATCTCTGAGGTCCCTTCCAATCTAAACCATTCTATGATTCTATGATTCTATTACACCTGTGGGCTCATATAGGTTAGATTTATATAATTTAGTATGTTATTTACATGCACTCAACTTATATTTAATTTGTCTTTAGTTACTGAAAAAAAACATTTCCTTAAATTTGTATCATTTCTTTCCTGTCTTCTATACTAGAATACCTATTGCTTCACCTGGCTATAAAACCTTTTAGGTGAAACCCTAGTTTGTGGGAAATCACATTCAAGCCACAGTAACACAGCAATCAGCAATTAAAAATAAGTTGATGCAAACAACAGTAACAGCAAATGTAATCAAAAGCCAGACCAGACACACTGCATTCTATGAATTTTTTCTTACTCTGTTGTGACCTGTTAGATTTGCCTTAGCCTCTCCTTGAGGCTTTCTATGGCTCTCATTAATTAGAATCTGTGCCTATAAATTGCTGTTGCAAAACCCCCTCCTGAGTTTTGGCTTTTCAGCTTGGTTTTGGCTTTTCAGTCTTGTTTTCCCTCCTCCTTTCACCTCCTCACCAGATGCTCTAAATATTTACCTAGTACTGGTTCAAATGAAGATAAGTTGATGCTTGTGATAACGCTACAAGACATCTTACTTAAATTTAATTGTAATCACAGTTTAATTAATTTTAATGGTTAGTGTTGATCCCTTTCTCATTGGGGAAAGCCAGAATGGAGGTGTCCTTAATGCTGAGCTAATATGGTGTCCATTAAGGACTAGTTAAATGCATTGGTATGGAAGTGGAAGGTTTTACCTTTAAACTGAGACAAAGGGAAAACCATACTTAGCAGAACTAGAGAAACGATACCTGTGGTTCACAATTGCTGCCATGATGACTTCAACGACTGTGTTTTACTTGTGGTAGAGTAAGAACGTACAGGCACGTTGCTTCAGCTGGTGGCAAGAGTAGACACTGTAACTGGGGAACTTCAGCCTTGAGCTGATTTCCAGCCTCCTGCAGATGTTCCCCAACATACCTAACTACATTAAATGTAGTTTTATTCTGAGGTTTCAGCTTCTCTGTCTCCCAAAGTTCAAAATGTTCAGCTTCAGACTTCTATTGTCTTAGTGTGTGATTTCAGGCAGATCCTTAGACAATTAGGTAGGGATATTTCAATTTTTTGTGCAAGATTTGGTCACAGTGAATCTTACTGCAGTCAGGATTTTGCCTCCTAATGTGAACATACTTGTGTTGTAATTTCATGTATGTTCCACTCTTTGTGAAGCACAGAACCTCTTAAAGGCTTCATCCTATAGCACCCACTGTGCTCCAGCATGTGTGCCATAGAAAATAGCATAGGAGGTGGAAATATTCATGTGTTTCAGCAGCAGTGATGCCAAATACATGGAAAATTGTCATATTATGTCATATGATGTCCCAATGACACAGCAGCCTCACCTGAAAAAAAAGGAAACATCAGGCACAATGCCAAAGAATCCAGAAAATTCCCCATGAAGAGGCAGCTAACTGCTAAATAGTGATACCAGATCTAAGGTCTTGCCAGTGAATATACAGCACAAAGGAAGGTGCCAGTAGTATGATTCCTGTGTTTGCAGCTGTGTTCTTTAATCAATGATCAATGTGATTCAAGCTAAATTATACATCCAGCTGCAATGCACAATATACATAAATCAGTATGAAGAAATGTGCCCAGGTGCTGGGGTTTACAATGGAGCACTTCTGAGGTAGGTAGACAAATACTATATGTTGATAAGAAACCTCTGATAATAAAAAGATGTTATCACCTGAAGTTTAGGGTTGTTGACATACATATCTACTGCCTTTGACAGTGCAAACTGTAAGTTTGGTTGTAATGTGACATTAGAAAATTCTCAGCATGAAATCAGAGAGAATAGTTGTTTGGAGTCAATGGCAGTCCTTGCCAGCATTTGAGAAGAGCAAAAGTGTTTTTAAGGGAGGAAAACAGCTAGAGGGGAAGTCTGAACTTGGAAACAGATCTCCATGTTCAATAAGGTAAATATGAGGTTGAGTCAACAGCCGAGAGATTAATGATGATGAAGCAGAGCAGACACAAATGAATCCCTTTCTCACAGTATAAAAGCACTGGGAGTGGCAGGAGGCACCAGAAGAGAAAGGCTGAAATATGTTTCTTATGTGGGGCAGTCAGCTAAAGAGTAGCAGACAGAGAGGCCACATATGTGCGACCAGAGAGAATGTGAAAGGTCTTCTACCATCAGCAAACCTTTTATAAAACTCATATGAACAACAAGCAGAAGAGGGACAGGTGGACCATAGATTAACAGGGTGGAGGAGGTTGTAGGAGTGAAAACACATCCTGAGTCAATACTAGCAACAGAGAGAAGAGGCTGATCTGAAGAGCATCATACTTCTCAGATACAAATGTGTAACCTTGGGAATGCTCTTCTGACAGATAGTGTACTTCTAATCTGTGCTTTTTTGACAAGCCAGCAGTTAAGCTAAAACCTGAACAATGACATTTCTTAAATGGAAAGACATAGAGACTCACATGTAGTTGGAGGTAAGAGATTGAAGGGGTCACAAGGAACTTGGCCAGTTGTCACATGGATAGAACTGGCACAGGACAATGTCAGGACCTCTGCAAAGATTTCTCTCCATGTAAAGAACCAGCTAGGTCTGCAAGCAGGCAATCACGTTTTACTTAGCATACCACACAGAAAACGGTGGCTTCAGAATTTCACTTGAGGGCAAGGAATTCAGGTAAAAGCAAATCTTAGACCCCGATTTTATTGTTAGCCCTTTTCTTTTTAGCTGTTACGTTTAGTGCTTTCTAAGAATGCTGTTAATAGCCCTTGTCAGGAGATTTGTGGGTTACATTTTGATGTAAAAACTCCAGCAAAAATCCCAGCAGGTTTTTTCCCCACCCCCATGTTTGCTGTGAGTCTTACCACCATTTCCTTTGCTGTTTAACCCTTTTAAACTCATTTTGTCTGGCAGGAGGTTTTCAGTTTCAACTGTTTTCGTACTTGCTTGACCCTATTGCCTCTTACCTCATTGCCAGGCTCTGTTTTGCATTACATACAGTTTCTGTCTTGTTTAGCTGACTACAATTAGTTACACCTAAACCCTAAACTCAGCAACTGCACGTAAGAATTTACTCTGTTATGAATTTCTGACCCATTACAGTAATGGCCCAAAAATACTTGGAAAGCAAATTTAAAATGAATTGCACAAAGAGCATAGCAGGATAGCAGCAGCAGCCTGATTTCTCCATCAGTTAAAGCCTGGTCCTGTAATAGATACAATGCTTTGTCACTTTCACTTACGAAATAGGTGGAATATTTGCCACCAAAAGCTAAAAGCCTATGCTATCAACCTGGATAAAGACAATAGTAGAGGGATTGGGGGTTTTTTTGGGTGGTTTTTTTTTTTTTGTTTGTTTGTTTTGGTTTTTTGTCTTGAAAATATTTATCAGTAGTTTTCCTGTAAAGAAAGGTGACTTTTCAGGATTGATGAGTCTGGCTAGAACTCCAGGATTATCAGAGCTCCCCCTTCTGCACAGATGCCTTCACACGATTATGCACAAGGTGCACAATTATCTTCCATATCTTTAATTTGCAACAAAAGAGAAGCAAAAGTTACACTCTTGAAATATTTCAGCAAAATGCACAGTACAGAATTACAATAACAGGGAAGTAAGTATTACAGAATTACAGGATATCTGGTTGGAAGAGAACTCAAAGTTTATCCAGTCCAACCCTTAACCCAGCAGAAGGGTCAACACTAAACCACGTTCCTAAGTGCCAGGTCCATACGCTGCTTGGGCACCCTCAGGAATCTAGATCCTTTGGCAGTACATTGCTTTCATCCACTGAAACCAGAGATTTTCATTTTCCTTAGCAGTTGACTGACTTACAGCTATAAAATGCTATCTATAAAGGTAGCAGCAGCACTTCATGAAGTGGAGGCAATAGAAATGAAGGTCAGAGATCATGGACATAAAATCTGATCCACCTCCACAAAATAGGTCAGATTCTGTGTTTCATTTCGCAAATGGATCCTTAAAAGTTGTCTGCATCTATTAGAAAAAGATAGTGATCTCAGTCCTGTCATGGCTTGTAGAGAAAAATAATCTTCCTGTTAATCAGTTATAGCTTTGCTGTGGCCAGATTTTCTACCAGCAAACTGATATAGCTCTACTAGCTTTACTGAAGCAATGTTTTCTTACTCCATATGAGAATCCACTTGGATGCTTTCGCCTTTTGATGTGAAGTATTTCCAGCACGAAAGGCACTCTGCTGTTGTGTTACAGAGGTGTAATGATGAATACTTGCTAGAATAAATCTTGTTGGATTAGGCTCTACCTTAAAATGTATTTATCTTTGTGACGTGCTGACTGAAGGTTTTCATGGAACCTTTCAGTTGACAGAGAGTGAGTTAAGAGGGGAGTGTTTGTTTTTGTGTGTTTATCTTCCCCTGTACTGTACAATCCGTTCATTCCACCTCTCAGCTGGGATATAAAAAATACAAATGCAAATACCTACTACTTAACTTGCTACTAAGCAGAGTGTTTTACCAGACATTACTTTGAATGGAACTTGCACCATTTTGCTTCTCCAGGAAGGCTGAACTGCTGGTCCTTTCCATTTCCTGATGTCATGACAATGACACTGTTGCATAGGACGCTCTTGTTCACACTCCCTTTTATTCACCTTACAAAGCCTACTTCTCCCACATTTTGGCTGTGCATGCATCATTTAAAATTGCAGAACTAAGATTTTATCTCTAAACATTTTAGTCTAAATATTTAGGAAATAACTCCAAACAATAAAAACCAAACAAGCAGACAATTAAACAAAAAGCAAAACAACAAGCCAAACTTGGGTGTAGGGAACATTTCTTTTCCAGACTCCTTAACAAGTGCAGAACAGATTGTTTTACCTTTGCTTTCACTGTCTTTCTATGACCATACCATTCCTTTTACATGCCACTATACTTGTAGTCTTACTTCAGGTCACTAGAGAGCTAAAATTCAGGGATTTCTGGTTAAGGATCTGTGTCCTTATTCTGGTGGCAGAGTCAGGCTCTGTCCCATGGCTTTTTTGTCACATGACATTCCCTGTGGTCAGGAGAGTTACTAAGCAGATGCTAAAATTTAGTGTGCATATGTTTTCAGAGCAACTGTCCTACCCATGTGCTTTTAGTGAATGCGTCAATCTCCAGCTGGACTGATAGCACCTGAAAAAACTATATGGCTAGGAAGACACTGCCACAGCTTCTCCCAAAGATGAATTATCCATGTGGGCCATACAGAGACCATGTGCTGGACTCTGGTTTATGTCATAAATTCTTTTGAGAGAGGAAGGGCTTTTAAAATCTTCGCAGAGCACCTAAAAAAGTGGATCCTAATCCAAGACTAGCCTGTAACCTTCGCTTATGGTGGTAGCCTGTTAAATATATATTAATATGTGTTCTCCTGCTGCACCAGTCTGTTTGTTTTCTCCTGTTTTGTTATCCCCCTAATCTAAACCAGAAAGCAGTCTGACTGAAAATTTGGTGTGCAGGAAACTAAAGAATCTTAATCTGTTAAACTGTAGGAGAAATGGAAATAACCATATTAGAAGTGAAATGTGAACCAGGTCACAACAGGCTGCTGCCAGGGAAAAGCAGTGTCACTTGAAATTAAAATTATTTTATCTGGACTAGTAAAGTTTCCTTTAATGTTTTTACAGTTGGCAGTAAAGTTAAGATTTCATGCAAGGAATAAACTAAACAGTTAATGATTATGTAGAAAGCAGTAGACATCAGATTTCTGACAGCTTAATTGCAGTGCTGACAGCACTGGCTGTTTCATTGCTCTGATGGTATTTTCATCTATAAAGCTTGTTCTGAATTACAGCAATGGCTGGGACTCAGACACACCTTTTTAATGCACCTGTTGGCAGGGAGGATGTGTGTAGGTGGCTCTCCCACGCAAAGTAGACAGGCAATAGGAGTAACAGGTTAAAGCACCTGCCAGATGCTCTCAACATTCCCTTTTGTGGAAAGGGATCAAGCCCACATTTGAAGGTGTTTAAGAAAAAATAATACGCAGCAGTTGATTTAATTTTATCCAGTGCTTGTTTTGCAGTTAATAAAAAAGATTTTTATTTTTGCTTCCATCTTGAATAAAAGAATAAGAGATCCAAAAAGTCTCTTAATCAGAAAGCAATCTCTGAAGTATATTTATGTGGAGCAATTGATATCTACTACAGGGACTTTGTCTATGCTTTGAAATTACAGTAGACTACTTATTTCTATGCAGAGACTGCCATATGTTTTGATGCTGCTACATTTAAAAGTGCTGTTCAGTAGATGTTCAAATACTCTAAATATTAGCTTGGGTCACTTGTGGTGTCAAAAACTGGAATGCAATGAAAAAAATTATAAGACGACTTAAGTAGATCCAATGAGTTAATAATGCAACAGCCTTTTCTTGTAGCTATAATGTAAACTTGGAGTTAGTTCCATTATTAGAGTGTCTGCATGAAATAGCATGACTGAGTCTGATATGATATGACATGGTCCCCTTGTGCAGTTCAAAAGGATGTTCTCTCTATGCTGTGTGAATGGCTGACAGATGTTAAGATTTATCTTTTCCTTTTCTGTGGTCTTTGATGGTTCTTGTCAGCATTTAGGGTGAAACTTAGGTGACTAAAAGCACTGAGAAGGAAATGGGGTAAGTGTGATGTTGGGACATTTTTAGCAACGTGCCTGTAAGAACCATGCACACACTTGTTCTGAAGAATGCAGAAAAGGTTTTCAGTAAGTATAGCTGCCAAAAGGAAATGCTTTCATGGCCTTCCTAACCTCTCAGGCCCCACTCAGTTTATCAAATAATTCAGAATGTCAGATAGGAAGAAATTACAGCCCCTAGTGTGGTTTCATTGACTGACTTTAATTTGCACAGTAAGAGCTGGTCATTATTCATACTGCTTTTACAGGACCATTCTATCTGGATGGGGATCTTCTGGGTGTGCTGGGGAGTACTTCTGCTTGCCTTGGAAATTGTAGTGGGTCTAGCTTCTGCCCAAGGTTTCCTAGCTTGTAATGCAAGTTGTTAGAGGTAGAATACATTGAAACGGAGATGCCTCTATCACACAAGATGCCAACAACCTCAGACTCAACCTGCCATTTTTGAATGTATAAAGTAAAAGCATCTCCATAGGTAAAAGGTTAGAGAAGATTGGGAAATGCTGTGTCAGCAAAGCTGAAATTTCCCACTGATAATTCTAACAAACGAAAGTGTCCTTCTGTTGCTCTCAGCTGGAGTTAGGCCTGATCAGATTATAACTGCTGATCTAGCTTTACAGTGCAGACCACATGTGTACCTAGAGGCAATGTGTCACGCTGCTCACATGTTAATCCCACAAAACACATGTCTTATTTCATCATTGTGTTCATATTTTGAATTATGTTGATTGTTTGTCCAAAGGACAGAAAAGACAGAAAAGATGGCAGCCCTGGAGCTATTTATTATATGTATAAACCTGAAATGGACAAAGAGGAGGATATGGAGTGGGATCTTGTAGCAGCTTAAAACTATTTGAGAAGGAATGGTGAAGATGACAGAGGTAAACTCTTCTGTAGTGAAAAACAATATGAGAAGGAGAAATGATTACAAATTGTAGCTTAGAAGGTTCAAACTGAATGTAGGAAAAACTTTTTCAGGAGCGGATTACCTAGAGAGGTTGTGGTATCTCCAGTCTTGGATGTTTTCAAGACTCAGACAAAACCACAGCCAACCTGATCTGGCACTGGTAGTAGTCCTGCTTTGAGCAGGAGATTGGGTGACATAACCTCCAGAGGTCCTTTCCAATTTCTATGGTTTTATTTACTTAAAAATGTTAAGTAGCTTAACTCTCTATCTGCCTTAGTCAAGATTTTTTTTCTACTGGCTGTATATCATTATTACATGTAGAAAAAAATCAAGTAATCAAACATTCAAGCTCTTTGTGAAAAAAGAGTGCAGAAATGGAAGTTTTAGCTTAGACCTTTATTTCTAGGGCTCACGGAATGAGAACAGTAAACCTCAGGGTACAGCTGAGGGCTGTGTGAAGATAACTTAAATGACTGTTTAAGCACCAACAGAAAATTCAGCGATCCAGTCTGCCACAAAGCACAGTACCCAGCAGTCTGTTAAAGATTACTGGCTTCCCTGCTATACCAGGCTCAAAATCTGTCAGTACCAAATTCTGGATTTTGCAATCTTTTTCTGTTGAAACCTAGAATTTTCTACTGTAGTATATGAGCACATCACTTGCAGCTCTCATCCCCACTAAACACAAAGGGATTAATGCAAATCTTTATTGCCATGTGGCATTTTTGTGCCTTACATCATTTTTCCTGAACACAACTGGGTGATGGTTCAACACATATGCTTCAATAACTCACATGGCACAGGGCCCAGACTGGGAGATGTCCAGTGCCTATTCAGCTACTGTGAGTTTTTGGCAGGTATTCTCTGAATGATTCATGACAACTAATGCAGTAGTTATTTCCATTCTGCTCTTAGATCCCTCATCTACTTGCTCAGGCAAGCAGGACAAGGCTATTGAGTACATATATACAGCAATACAAAATCTGTACCAGTTATCAAAGCAAACATGGACTGGGCTTATTCTAAGTGTGCAGTAAGTGGTGACTTTAGAATCTGAAATGAATTGAAAGTGAATAAGAAGTGACTCAAGACCAAAAGAATTATTAAGAACAAGGCTCAGTCGGCCTCAGTCAGTAAGGACAGAACAAGATAAGAGAATTTAAAATGGAAAAGGAAATAGATATAGATGTTTCTGTATTAAAGGAAAACATGGCAGTAAAAATTGCAGTCCCAATGTAATCTGTAGGATGTCTCTGACACTGCATAAAGGATAATATTTGTGGTTAGTTAAAATACACATCCTGCTCTCATGGAAATTGGGCTGGTAACTTCCGAAGATGTGAGAGGCAGTCACATAGTCAATAAATTAAGTATGAAGAAAGAAGTAGAGATAGTTTGGAGTTTGGTAGTTTGAGATGAAGAATGTGCAAGAAAACTGTTCAGGTACTTACAGTCCACGTAATGAAACAGTAAATTCTCTTAAATTGAATTAAAGAGAATTAAAGCAGAACCAGCTGAAGGAGTGGAGAGAAAATGCTGATTACTTAGTGTAAAGTTAAGTATCTTAACTGTGTAATTACTATCAGATGAATATGAGCAAAGATAAAGATCTTAATAAAGACAGGCTAAGGAAACTAAGGATTAACTGCTGTAAGAAAGTTGTGGTAGATTTCTGTGTGTAATAATGTAGAGCTAGTTAAGGAAAACTGTTCTAGAAATTGTGTAAGGAACAACGCATACAGATTTCAGGGAGCTTAACAATGTGATCTAACACAGCAGCTGCCAAATGAGAGCTGAACCATCTCACAGTATTGCACTCTGCCTTGCTATATATTCATGCTTGTGTCTGCCATGCTTGAGCTGTAGCCAGGAAAGTAGGAAAGAAAGTGGTAAAGCGAGATGATAGAAGTACAGCACACTTCACCTGACTGCCCAGCAGGCAAAGTGTGTCTCTCTTTACCAGTTCCAAAGCCCCCAGGTGTCCTTCTTACAGGACAGTTCTTTGTGTAACAACAGTTAATTTTTCATCCTGTCTCCTTCAGGGCCCTTGGAGATGTACTGTTACTCTCATCTTTCCTTCTCCTCACTTTCACTCCGCAAAAATTTTCAGGTCAGACAGTGTCAAGGTCCCAGGTGTCATATTCTTCACCTTACCTGGATGCTTCTACTGGTAAGGTCCCCTTCTGGTAGTTTGTCTAAGCACTGGCCCTGGAGGCACTGAAGTATGCCTTGTTCTCCATGCCCCATACACACAAACACTTGTAGGCAACTGGAGCTATGACAGAGGTGGTGAAAGAGAGATGCACCCTAGGAAGTTTGCAGTCTCAGTCAATTTATATTCCACAATGCTTCCTCCTGTCCCTCTGCAATTAATAAAACTTTTGAGAGACATTGTACTTCTAGATTCACTCCTGTCTTTTATTAGATGATACGAGGGAGCCAAATAAATTCTTTAAGTCACTTGATTTCTACCAGGATTTTGACAATATCATTGCAGTGGCTAATAGTGACAAGAGTGTTCAGATATGTACCTAAACTTCAGGTTTTGCTGCTTCCTACAAGGTATAGTACCCATGGATCAGAGCTTCCCACAGTAACTTAAAAGGACACAAACCAAAGCATTCTGTGTTCCAGAAGAACTTGAAAATGAAGCTAGTTCCATTCTACAAACAAAAATTCTCTGAAAAAACAACCTTGTAAAGTGTGATTCTCCTAGTTTATAGCAAGGTTCCACTTCAGTCAGGGCAAGTGCCAAAGAAAATAAATAGTCACATGTAGTGTATAAAGTGAAAACAGTTGAAGGGTTTTACCATGACAGATTATTTGTCCAGGTGTTTTGGAATGTTACACAGTGGTTTTCATAACTGCTGACAGATATGGCAAGGGGGAAGGTTCAGTTCTGTGTATCTGCCTTTTTATGAAAGAGAAAAAATCCCACAGACTGAGACTTTGATTCAGGAAAGTACCAGAGTAGTGAGCTGCTCAAGACAGCACCACATGGTGTGCTTAATTTTAAGAATGCATATCATTCACTTCAGTGAGATTTAAGCACATGGCAAACACTTATACTTTATCCTAAACATTTGAATAACTTTGAATTAGAAATTATCTTTGTCCACACTCAAACCCACTTGGATTTTCTTTTCATGAACTCTTAGGAAAACAAAAGGTGTTTCTCTGACTATTTAAAGCAAATTAATGTAAAAACTTTCTTATATCACAGTGTGATTTTTATTCTGCAGTGAAACCACATTAGGTTTATGTTTGAGTTTTGGGATAAGGAAGTTTTTAGTAGCTAGAGTAATATTCTAGCTGGTGAAAGAAAAAGAAGCAATTCAGTGAAATGAAGTAGCTAATGATAGGTTGACCTTCAGTCCCAACAGAGCTCTTTCCATATAATGTGATATCCTTAGGTAGCCAAGTCAGGGCTTCACTTCATTTTGAATATTTGGGATGTAATGACTCTTTTGGCATCAGCATCAGTCCAAATCCACTGTGATGCTTAACTCTGTCAGCATCTCCTTTCAATTTGTTTCTCTTCTTTTTTGGAGCAACACCTCTAGGAATATAGACATAGGCATGATATCAATTCTCTTTTTTTATTGCTAAGTATCTTATGTTTCAGGTTACATTTTTATATGTAAACTGGTGTGACTGTTTCATGGTTCACCATTGTACACTGCAAATTAGTGAGCATGTCTGATTTTATGGATTTGCCAAAGTCTTCCTTCTAGCCTATATTCTTTATCTAAAAAGACTAAATTTAGATTTTACTCCCTGTAAACACTTAAATTGGAATTCCACTTGCAGATACAAAGCTAGCTTAAATATGCATATTCACTTGAAATTCATGGAGAAATAATTGCTAACATCAGCCAGAAATCTGGTCTTCAAATGCTTGGTTGGATTTTTTTTGTTTGTTTGTTTTTTTTCATGTGGCTAGAGCATAAAATTGTGGCAAGTCTTTCAACATGTGGCCTTCTATCACCAAGAGAAAAAAGACAGCCATACTTGGATGCTCCAAGCCATTTTAGTGGAAGCCTACTGATC
Organism: Ramphastos sulfuratus; assembly: GCA_013399055.1. Lineage (NCBI taxonomy): Eukaryota > Metazoa > Chordata > Aves > Piciformes > Ramphastidae > Ramphastos > Ramphastos sulfuratus. The sequence continues at coordinate 680,882 of WBNM01019593.1, forward strand.
AGCTTCAAGAACAAGAATGAACGTGCAGTAACAGAAGTCTTTGAGAAACCTGCACTGATCTTCATCCTAGCTTTGACTCTGTCAGAAATTTGTTGCAACCTTGTCATGCCATCTTAGTAATTCGAAACAGCACCAATAATAACAGCTGAAGATAAATCAATACTGAAGACTCTGATCACGATACAAAGTAATACCTCCTATAAGGAACGGTATTCAGAGTTTGTCCTGCTGTTAGAAAGAGGCAGAGGCTGGAGAAGTGAGACTTTTCCATCTGCAGAACTCAAATGTCACTGAGAAGCTAACAAATCTGTAGAGCTACTCTGTAAATTGTGGCAACTTCTTTGAACTTGTTACCAAGTGACCCAGACTAGCTAGAACAAAAGAAATCCCCAAAAGCGAAGTTGTTTTGGAATATAAATTAGAATACTTAACCTTTCAAATGAAGAAAATTCCAAATAATTATCTAGGACAGAACAGAAATAAAAAGAATTTATAAACAAGTTCCCCTGCCCACTGTGTGGGCAGTGGCTCCTCTGGTCTCTTCCCATCACCTCTCAGCCCTGGGTGCTTGCTCAATCAGCTCTCTCAGTAGTCTCAGTATTTGAGCCACAGGCTCATGGCTCCTTGCTGTGACTGTCTCACTCCCATTTGTCTGTCATGCTCTTTCTTACAGTCTGGAAGCTTCTGTCCCAGACCAATCTCAATTGCTCCTCAAGGGAAGAAGCAATTTCTCACTCGCTCCACAGGATTTCTTCAGACCCAGTCACTTATTTTTTAAAAGAAAATAAGACACAAACTAAGGAAAAATCAAACAGAAACTGTCTGCCACAGAAGTCCATCACTGAATAAAAATTAGATTTAAATGATTTCTGTGAAGTCACACTGAGTGTTTATGGCATAAACAGGACTAAACCCCAAACCCTTTGACTGTTTTATGGATATGCTTCCTCTGTGGATAATGCCTTGCTCTTGCCTGGAGTGCTGGGGCAGATGAGAAGATGCTTTGTAAATTCTTTTTTACATATGGAAGTAGGAATTGTTCACAAGCTCTTCTGTGGATCTCTACATGTCATGTCAGGAAGGAGAATACAACACTTCAGTCCAATACTATCCCAACTCTCTTACCATTCTGTACCAAATGAAAACACTCATTGTATAAACACCTTGCTTTGGTGAGAGTGGGAAACCTCATGAAGTCTGAACTCGCTTTGTTAGGCAAGAGAAAGGGAAGCTTATGCATGTTGTATTACAAAATGTTGTTTGTTTTGGATAAACTCGTGGCTTGTACAGTGCCTATTGCTGTGGGGAGCGCAGCTGCTTCTGCTGCGCTAACAGCAACAAAGGAAAGCAAAGGCTCTATAATATTAAAGTTACCAATTTGTCCTCTGATGCCAGTGAGTGTCCAGCTGATTCAGGCAGGACCTGTCCTCAGAAGATTCAACATTGTTCACAATTGAGTAAGAAACAATCATCTGCTTTATTACCAAAATACTGGGAGAGGAAGCAGGGTTAGAGAGGTAAGAGACTTGCTCAGCTGTGCTCAGTGGTAGAAGCAGGCATAAACCTACTTCTCTCCTGACTTCCATACTGCTAGGTGATCTGCTAGATTGCATTACTTCCTCCTAAACAAGTATCGTTTATAGAAAAAAAAATGAAATCTAAGAAGCTGGAAGTTTTAAGAGCTGGGATAGTGTAGTTAGCTGTAACCTGGAATCACTCTTGTGTCTCAGATTTCAAGGTCCTATTGTAAAAGTGCTCAAACTCCTAAGCAGATTGTCAAAATTATCAAATTATTGAGATGTTCCATTCCTGTTTCAGTACAGACATCCCTTCCTGTGACTTCCTGGACCAAGGCAGAGCCCTGATCTGATTCTTTTACAGAACCTTGATCCCTGATGAGGTGTAACAAAGTGAGACACCTTTCTTAGTCAGCGCAGTGCATTGATCAGAATAGCAGTTCTTAAGTAATTCCATTTTTTATAACATACTATCTTGAGCAGTCAAATTCTGTAGTGGGTAAGCCCAGGCTACTAGACCTCTGCAAAGGTAGGTAAATAATTAAATACAAATTTACCACTTTCATCTTCTAGTTTTCATAATTAAGAAAAAAAAAAAAAAATTGAGCCCCGTAATCTGCTAACATGAGTAAACTCTTGCCATGAGACTATAAGTAACATATTAGCTGCCTACATCTCACCACTTCCTTTTTGCTATTTATTCTACTCTCCTGGTAGGAACAGAATTCCAACCCTCTCAGTGGGAACATCTATGTGACTATGTGTTTGCAAGTCCGTTGCCAGTTTGATTTAGGACACTTTTTCTTTGCCTCAATAAAGCACACCACATTTAAATCTGTATTTAGTTTCTTAAAAAGGAGAAGCCTGGTCACACAAATGCCATGTTTAGTAGATGCTTTGACATGCACATTCTAACCCAGTGATTAGCAAGCATTTTTTGTAGTCACCAAAAGCCAAACTGGGTTATCCTACTGTGATTCTCTTGATGAAACTACTGGACATCAAGGGATCACATGATGCTGTGTGGCCAAAAATTGCAGGAACTGTAATTCATCAGCAAGGTGAGGACAGCTTTCAGGGAGATACCACAACATCCTGTCACTTTGGAAATTCTAGCTACATAGTTGGGAAGCTACAACTTGCTTAACTTCTGGTTTTAATTTTGTCTTCCATATGTGGTTCCAGCTGTAGAGGGCTAGCACGCAAACCTTCTGCAGTCCCACAGTGACACAGGCAACTTTGATTTTGATGTATGTACAGCAACCTGTGGCTTCACACCATAGAAGCACTGGACACTTCCCATTTGCTGCAAAATAACTCTCTTTCTGAATATAAATGAGAAGAAGAATTTTAACAGCACATTCAGTGTGAGGTTTCCTTTCACAATTTGACACACAGTAAATAGAAAGTGGGAAAAAAATGCACTGTAATGTTTCAATAAGCTGAAATAAATTACACCACCACCAATGTGAGGGTGAATGGCTGTTTTATGTGACAAGTTATAGTTACCCAGTATATTAATTCTGTAATCAAATCTAATCCCAATGGATTAAGGACAGGCAAGTTGCTAAAATAAGATTCATAATAAGGAACACAGGCCAAATGAATCATGGCCTGTGCTAGATGAGCAGTGAATCACTTTCAATGACAAAAGATAGTCACAAAATGTTTTGTAACTATGTTTAATGAAAAACAATCTCTAAATGGAACTACCTTCACCCAAATAAATATTACACATACAATATGACAACCATGATACAAAGCCCTCTGGATACGCTGTGTTTAAAAAATAACCTCTGAACAACAATGTTTGAGCACAGAAAATACTCTCCGGGGCTAGCCCAATGATCTTTGTCAGTGGAACAAGAAGATGCTTTTAGGGGCAGCCATGCGCCTGGCCAGTTTCTGAAGTCCATTTCCCTGATTTTCCCATGGCATCTAGAATGGTTCTATTAGGGAGAGTATACATCTTTGTGGGCACATCTACCCTGAAGGCAGTGGTGACTCAACTGGGTGATGCAGAGCTTCGTAGTGACTGTAGCAACAGAACTTTCTAAATGCCCCATTTATGTTTTCAGTTGTTCTTTGCATGGATATTGACTGCATATGGTGCCAGAAAGCCTTCTGGAAAATGCTACATTAGAAACAATTTGGTATGCTATGTGTGATGGATAACATCAAAGCTCATCAATGACTCTGGTCAGTCATCCAGAGTTAAGTTATTATTACTGCAGCACAGCTGTGGCACACAAAGAGTTAAGGTACTTAAAAACAAAGCCCTTCCATCTTACTAATGCTCACATTATGAATGTAGAAACACCTGCCCCTCCTTTTTCCTAGTGAGGTATAATTGGACTTTGTTTATGGACAAATAAAGGGTGTCATTGTAAAGACTGATAGGCTCTAACTGGGAAAAATCTGGCAAAGATTATTTGTCAGTTGTATGGAATTAATGCTGCTTGTCATGTCTTTACCTCCAGGAACTGGAGAGAAGCCAGGGGAGATTGGTCTCCTCTAACTTTTCATGAAGAGCTTCTTTTCATAGCACACACACAAAAAAGGTCTGAGAGTAAAAAAAAAAAAAGGCAGGGGGGAACTGAAAAGAACACCCCAAACCACTGTAATTTAATAGACAGGATCAGGAAACAGGAGCGGTTAAAGAGCCAGTCTGTCAGCTGAAATTGCACAGTTGTTCATGGTTTACAAAGCTGTTGTACCTCCAGAAAACAGAAAATGATTCCATGTTACTAATGCTGTTACTTAAACACAATGCCTTGTTCTGATGTCCACTTACCCAGCACAGGATGCAAAAATCCTGAAGGCAGATTAAAAAGACAAAAACAATCCAGTAGCTGGTAAACAAATTTTGGAAGCTAAATTCTTCTCAAAGGGAGGATTTTAGAAATTACTTGACCACCCTGTGTAGCTGTTTGGAAGGGAAGGCATGCAGTAGTTAGGGCATTGCAGTTTTATGGACAAAGACATGACAAAATAACATGCTTTGAAGCAAAAGTAAAAAAAAAAATCTGAAATAAACCCCACACAACTTGCTAGCAGTGAAGATAACTAACCTTTGTGGTTGTTATCAGAGCCAGCAGTGGTTTTGAACATTTCTAATGAACTCAGATATCTTACAAGAACATATATGTTAGTTTAGGCTTAAGAAGAATCACAGCCTCTGTATTCAGGTCAAATTACAGGACCATAATATTCCTTTCTGGCTTTTTGTCTAAATATGAGAATTAAGCAGGGGGAGAATCAACTTGGCTGATTCTATATATTTTTTCCCCAAAAAAACTAGAGGTTTTAACCTCATTATTCAAACAACTAGATTTGTCAGGTAAGGGGGAGACAAGTCACAAAGACCTATATATAACCTCACTGTTCTTCTCACTTCCACATATCACCTGATGATGGAATTCAATGTGCTGAGAGCAAGTAACTTTTTTGGGGTTTATCACATGGCTCTGTCTTCATCTGAGCCTATCCACACAGCAGCCCCATTTCAAATTCTGTGTTTGTTGGGTTTTGTTTTTTGGTTTTTTTTCTCTAAAATGTCACAAAATAGTACACTGCCTTTGATAGGGACTTCAATGTTGCTGTGATATGATCAAACCTGAATGACAAGATCTCCCTAAGGAAAAAGGAGAAAATTTCTATTTCTTGTTCTTTGACTTAAAATCTTATTTTGAGTCTATAAAAGAGTGACTGGTGACCAGCTGCATCATGTAGTTTTCTCTTATTGTTACATGTGAAGCATTTTTACATGTTTTGTTCCCTGTGCTTTTTCCCTTGTCCTCACTGCTGCTGTCCCTAGAGTCATTACTAACTACTAAGTGATGCATGGCTCCTTCAAACCTGGAGCTGGATACACAGTATCACCATTGCCTGCTGCTCCAAATGAAGACCTGGGATCCAGGACCTGATGCAGCACAGGCAGTGTTCTCCAAGTGCACTGGACCAACCTTTGCTGCTCCCAGCTATTTCTAACCGTGAAGTAACACTGATAGGAACTGAACCAGTGTGGCGGTGATGAATGCTGTGTCCAGATTTCTGGAATGCATGTCTAGATGTCATCTGTAGTGCTCTGAACCCTTCCCATTCCCAGAAACAGGAATTTAGCTGCCTTCTCCTCTCTGCCTGTATATTAAGCTTTGGTGTAAATGTGATCAGAAATGCTCTCTTGACATTTTTTCCTCTATAGTAACTCCTGCATGTGAAGTTGGGAATAAAAATAAATATTGGTTAATTACATTTGTACTTTTCAGGTGAAATGAATTCTTAGAGTGTGTGAGGTTTAGAATATGTCTTGACCTCCACTTGGTCCTAGCATGAGGTAAAATATACATGCTTTTGCCCAGCCTTTCACAGACAGAAGGAACATATCTTTACATACATTCTTCACATCCCTATCTTTTCTTTTATCAGTCAATGTCATTGTAGTGGAATGTGGAATCTGCTATTTCTCAACTATTTTGGAGAAGGCTAGACTAGAAAGTGTCTCTCTAAAATGCCAAGTCTGTCTTTTTTACAGAGGACACTCTGGTCATGTTATGTGTGATTCATATTTTCCTAGTTGTTCCAAATAGTCTGTCTCTCTAACAACTTCTCTCTTCAACGAAGTTTTGAGTCTGAGACTTCTGTACTTTTAGGGTACACATTGGGCAGGCACAGACATGCTCTATGGTAGATGTGTACAGCTCTGTGCCTTGTTTCATATGTGATTCCCAGATTTTGTATAGCTAAGTCACTTTGTCCATGCAAAGAATTAGAATCAGCTGCGTGTGTGCTTAGATGTGTTCATGATCACTGCCTATATTCTTACATGCTCACTGGCCTCTCATTTCATACGAGGGCAGCCTATGCTTTTGCAAGTTTTCATGCTGTCTACTGCAGAATACAGAACCTGTTATAAAACTCATGAGTATTTTGCACAGACTCAGGTTTTCAAGGATTACTGGGAGAAAAGATGCTACCCAAAACTTGGCTTCACTCTTAGAATGCTCTTCTTACTCCATAAAGTACACGGTCTTGTCCAAAGTTCTTTCATGATCTAGTCAAGAGGTTTTCAGAAGTAGATACTGGTGTGAAATGCCAAAAAACCAGCAGCCTGATTCTGCCAATTTTATATCATTGAAGTTTTGGTAAGAGCAATGAGGAGAGCTGGAAAGCTGTGCAGTGTGCCACGGTTACAGGAGTGAACGTTACATTCTGTTGGTTGTCAGTGCTCCTGGCAGCGTGTCTTGTGTCGTGTGCCACAAACGAATGAAGAAAAGAGACAGTTCGTGCCTTGAAAGCTTCTAAACGTGACAAAAAAGAAGGCACAACAATTTCCTGGGCATTCTTCCGTGTCATATCTATTAGAAGGTTGTAAGTCCAGAATTCATGAAAAATTGGGAAAAGAAGAAATGAAAACAGAAGACAAGGAAAGGACAGGAGAGGGCAGTGGTGGCATTTTCCCTAAGAGGGTTGATCCTGAGATCAAGTTGGAGTCAAACACTGTAACCAAATTGGCAAACTGAAAATATCAGTGATTGCAGTGTTGATGAGAAGCTGCTCCAAAGAAATAACCATGATAGGAACTGTGACTAGAGATGTTTGCTTAGTAGGTACCTGCTCCTGTCCCAACTAACTCTGTAGTTTGTACTTGCTAAGCAAACCATCTGTACTTCTAAAATTACAGATGATTAATAACAGTCATTGCCTACAGGACAGGATAGCCTGGCATCCTGATAGCACACTGAAAAAATTCTTTAGTTTCTTCTTTCTTGAAAAAAGCCAGAAGGGAATGGATTTGTAAAGTAAAAGAAGGGCTAGAAAGTGTTGTTGTTGTGGAGTTTAAGCCAGAATGAATTGGGAATAGCAAAGGTGATACTGGAATCACTGTTACTGGAGCAATGATAGTGCAGTGGGGTAGGGCCTGTTTTGCTCTTTGTGGCCAGCTTGGCTATGTGCCAGAAATTGATGTTTATGCTTTTTAACCCACATTTTACAGAGGCCTCAGTCAATCAATCCTGTGCAGCTCATGTGCACTGCTGTTTGTAAATAACAGAATTGGGGGGGAAGTGACTGTGTTATATTGGGAAATGTATCTTTGTGCACAAGTGAGAATGTAGAGAGAAGGTTACAGTCAGGAGAACTCTCATCTCACATCTTAAACATCCTCTGAGACGCCATAGGCAGCCTTTTCTGATAGTGGCCTTTTCTGATCAGGTTCTAGCTGTCAGGAGCTGACAACTCCAATGGTAAAGAATCACAGATTAAACACTTCTGTAGTTTGGAGTTGCTGTTTGTATGCCAGGAAGAGAGGGAGGATCTAATGAAGATGGTTGTGCTGGTACGGGACAAATACTGAAGAAGAAAAAGTCCCTTTCTCAAGAGCTTACAGTTCAAAGGAGGAAGAACAAACATATGTTAGAACAAACATATGTCAGCCTTCCAAACAAGATGACACAAGTTAGATTCTCAAAACAGGCAAAAGATTTTTTTGCTGTTGTCTATAAAAAAGCCTAAGGAAAACCAGCTAACTAATCCCAGCAGGGGGAGACTGGAGAGGGGGAACTGAGGGAATGAAGAACATTCCAGCCAATTTGTTGATGACTAACATACTTTAGAACAACAGGCTGCTTTTTAAACTTAGAGAGTGACTTGCTGAGTGGTTATTCGCTGTTCACTCCCTGGTCTTGATAAGAGCTCCCACAGGACATTCAGTTCTTTCCAGCTTCTCCCGCATAAGTTTATCTGTGAACATCAGTACAAAGCAAAGGGGAAAGAGGCCAAGCAGGTTTGTTTAATCTTTGCTGTGACTAATAATGATGTGCTAGGCTGGCTGCTCTTTAACACAGCTTGATATTACTAATGACTGTCTTTTTGAAGCATCTTCCTATGGGATTCCATGTCAATAATTATTGTAGGACAAACAATGATTTTGAGAGCAAGACTCAAATTAAATTTATTTCTACCAAGCTGGGAAACCAAGAGGTCTGTGTGAACCTCACAGTGAATATCACAGAAACTTTGGCTCAGGAGTTGTGGAGGCCATGCAGGACTGTACTTTCTTTGGCAACCATGGATTTGAAAAGGCCTATTCTGGCATAACTGCCTTGGAAGGGATCTTTTATATTCAATTTGATTAGAACTGGCCTGCTGTGAGCAAGGAGGTTGCCCTAGCAGACTTCCTGAAGTCTCTTCTAAATTATTCTATAATTCTACAACTCAGATTTTTATACTGTTTGCATTGTTGTAGTTTTGAATTTAATATTGTTTACTATTATTACCATGTGTGTGCATCTTTACAGAATCACAGAATGGTAAGGTTTGGAAGGGACTTCTGGAGATCATCCCGTCCAAACCCTATGGCTGGAGCAGGTTCATCTACAACAGGTTGCACAGAATGGCATCCTGGTGGGTTCTGAATTACTGCAGAGATGGGTACTCCACCACCTCTCTGGGCAGCCTGTTCCAGTGCTCTACCACCCTCAAAGTCAAGAAGTTCCTCCTCATGTTTAGATGGAACTTCTGTATTCAAGTTTGTGCTCGTTATCCCTTGTCCTGTCACTGGGCAGCACTGAAAAAAAGACTGGCCCCATCCTCCTGACACCCACCCTTTAAGTATTTATAAGCATTGATAAGATCCCTCCTCAGTCTTCTCTAGGCTAAAAAGCCCCAAGTCATGGAATCATAGTCCCTTAATCATCTTTGCTGTACACTATCAAGCAGGTCCCTGTCCTTCCTGAACTTTGGACCTCAGAACTGGACACAGTAGTCCAGATGAGACCTCACCAGGGCAGAGTAGCGGGGAAGGAGAACCTCCCTTGACCCGTGGCCACACTCTTCTTTATATATCATTTAGGCCCTGAAAAGATAACTTAACTGTGTTGATGGTGTTGCTTTTCTGGAATTAAAAGATTCCAGAGGTCTTGTCAAAGCTAATAAGAGAGCCTCACCATTGATCAGCATCAGCTGCTATCGACTTATGCTTACTCCCAATGCTTGCTTATTAGATCCTCCTAGTAATAAATGTTGTGGAGCATGGGCATTGTATTCCACATGAAATATGGTGTTTGGCTCTGTAGCACTACAACATTAGAAGTAATAGATATGAATCTATTTTTAGCTCTGACCTGGTATGAACTGAGTAAAAACAGGTGGAAACAGAATGATCAAAGATCATGCAAGAGAGTGAGAGATTGAGGAGGTGGGAATAGAAACCCAACTGGCCAAGCATTTCATGTCTTGGCCCCTGGACTGCAACACAACCTCTTCTCTTCCTCTTTGGTCTCAGAAACATTACTGAAAATGAAATGAAAGTGAAATGCTTGTGTATAATGCTCAAGCAGCTGAAAAAAAAAAAAAAGGAAACCTTCAGAAATACTGGCCTGTGAAGAACTGCTTGGGATGCTGACTCAAGCACCTTCTCAGAAGCATACTGTGCAATTGTTTTTGTTGCCTTACCAGTTTTATTGTTAAGCTAGGGTTTTGATCTCTGCTGCTCCCATTTTGTCAGTGCTAGAAACAGGTTGCTGAATTGGTTGGGAGCCTTCTAATTTTCATCTTTAGTTTATTAGTAGTCCATTCATGCCTATTTGCCCTTATGCCAGCAATATTATTGAGCTTAATCTGAGCTTTTCCTTCCTTTCTTTTTTTACTCTTCATGTATTTATAGGCAGAAATCAAATTCTTTTTCACTCTTCATTTTGCTGAGTTGCTGACTTTTTATCTTCTATCACTCTTTTGCTGAAGGAAAATTCATCTTTTGTATTTCTACAGAAGACCTGAGGGACTTGAATTACATTTCCCCACTGCTTGAGCTTGTGGTAAAAAAATACATCTATGTAGTACTGCAGGAAGAAATAAAATGTTCTGCAAAATAAGGCCTACTGACTCTCATCCCATCAAACAGGCTAGTGCATGGTGTTTTACAAGTTGGAACAGAAAAACATGAATCTGTCCAACTGCTTTGCAGCTTTTACGTGTGCTGGACTGCAGCAGGCTTATGAAAGACAGGCAGCAGTGGCAGAACCATTCTCTCCAGCACTGCCAGAATGGTTGTCTTTGTGCTCAGCTTCCACAATATTTGTCCTGTGATACTCTGCTGGGGGCTGAGGCTTGTTCTGTGAATGGGGTTCTGATCACTTGTGCTGCCACCTATCCACATGGCAAGGAAGATGATGTTGCAGGATCAGGATTTCCATAGTTTGTATTTTGTTATTTTTCTTAAAGTTGAGTTCTTCCAGCCATATGAGAACTATCAATTTTCATGTTAGTAGAGATGAATTTGCATATATGAACCATTAAAGCTGAAAGATTAGAAAGGAGATCAAAAGAACCCAGCTTTTGCCTTGTTTAAACTCTCAGCTGGCTAAGCCAACTTGAACAAAGAGGGGAGGCAGTATCCCAGTAGTGCCGTGCAGTGGTGACAGGGCAGCCTGTCCTTCATCACATCAGCACCAGGTGTAGAGCAAAGAGCCTGTCTCAAACAGGGCTGTAGTGCTTACTGACTGAGAATCACTGACCCACATTTCTTTCAGTCAGTGCCCAGAGAGAACCTGCCTGTTCAGCTTAAATGCAATTTGATTAATAATGATTAATAAATCAGATATTTGATTATTTTGGTCTGAGTTCAGACTCTTGTTCACTCCCAGCAGTGGGAGGGCTAGTTCAGCCAGAAAAAATCCATGCCTAGATTTTTACTTTCGGGAACTTTAGGGGTTTGAGATCCAAAATTAGGTTTTCAGTTAGTGCCAGGAGGGAATCAGCCACTAGATTAAGAATTTGGATGCTTTCCCTCACAAAAATTTTTGGGAGTTGTATGTCAGGTCCAGGATTTCAGATCTATTCCCAGTGTAAGTTCAGAACTAAAGCCATGCCTCATCTCATTCCAGAGATAGGAAGAAATAAAGAAAGAAAGAAAAAAAATTAACTTGAAGGAGGAGAGAGTGGAAGAGAAGAAAAAAAGAAGTAGGAAACAAAACCTGAGATTCTGGAAAAGTGAAGAAGGTAGCAAGTCACATGGGTAAATGGGGCATGAAACTTTGAGGGATAGGGAAAGGAGTTGAGGGATCAGATAAGAAATGTTGATTTTCATAAAAGCTTCTCTTTGTCATTGTTCTGGTGGCTCTCCCAGGCAGTTTAGGGTCAAGTGGTTATTTTTAAGCTAGCCATTGAATCATACAAGATGTCTGATTATGAAATATGGGAATATTTCACCAGCAAGGGAAAATCTTCCCCCTTGAGTGACTGCCTGGAAACGAACTACAGGGAAGGGGTTAATGGTTGTTCAGTTTACAGCTGGGAATTGCTGGTATCCAGGAAACAACGCAGAATGCACAAACCAAGAGACCAGCTGGAGCCTGCTGGAATCCCATTCATTTTGGCAGAGGTATCTGTGGTCTGCAATTCTGACATCACTGCCTTTTGCGTCACAAAGGAATGCCTTAACCACTTCTCCCTTTCTATTTTTTTCCTGTCTCTCTCTTATTTCTATGACTGACTCAGATTTGCAAAGCAGTGACAAGAGGCAGTTAACAAACACTCCAAATCGGTAGCTTGTGATTCCACCAGAGATGTTAGATGAAAGAGTTTTGATATGCAGGAGAAGCCACACTTAGGAAGTGGAGATTGGATGTGAATTACTTCCGTTTCCAATCTTAGGTAGCACACTGCAGTAATAGAGAGTGGTCTGTCTGAGTGGAGCCCAAAGAGAAGATACTCTTGGTTCAGATACTCTTTTTGAATGACTCCTATGTCAGAAGAGGTGGAAACCCACTCTGGTCACAGGGCTTCTGAGTTACCTGCTTGGTGTGTTGTGTCTTTCCTGCCCATACAATAAAAACAATTTGAAGCCAGACCAAGTCCATGCTGTGGTTCTGCTCTGTAGGAATTTCTTCTGAGACTCAGATACCTCTGAGCATGAATAAGAAGAGATCACAGGCCATCCGAAGACAGACCATTCTGCTCCTATGTACTCAACATTTTGTGCTTCATTTTGCCTACCTATAATCCATGGACAATAATCCTTCAGCTATTTTACTTTTTTCCTCTCTGGAATGTTCTTTCATAACCTAAGCAAGGCTGTCTGCTATTCTGCCTGTGTGCAGGAAATGTCATTTTATAGTCTCCAGTCATTCACTGGCCTGCAGATCCTGCTAGCATAGAAATATTTTTTCTCCTCTGTAATACCTGCATGAACACAAAATGTCACTGTTGCATTTTGAGTTTAGTTTAATTGATTAAACATGACCAAATAATATGATGTTGCTGAAGACGCATAAAGCTGATCTGCACAGAAGCTACATTTTCAATCATGCCATTGCAGACCCCACAGCCCAGTGGAAGCCTGTGCCCCATCCCTATTTTCCTGTGGAAAGGTCTCTCAAATGTGTCCTGTATGGAAGACAGAATCACAGAATGATAGGGAATGGGAGTGACTTCTGGAGGTTATTAGTCCAACCTCCCTCTTAAAGCGGGTTCAGCTCAAGCAGGTTCCACAGGATGGTGTCCAGGCAGGTTTTGAATGACTCCAGAGCTGGAGACTCCACCACTTCTCTGGGCAGCCTGTTCCAGTACTCTACCACCTTCAAAGTAAAGAAGTTCCTCCTCATGTTTAGATGGAACTTCGAATGTTCAAGTTTGTGCCCAACATTTTGTTTTAGAAAGATTGTGACCTGAGAGGGCTAGGTTTAATGAAATACATTGTGTTTAAATATTTCAGGATTCTACTCCTCAAGCCTGTTCATGTCTGGTATTTGTCCTCAGAAGCTGATCTGCAACTTCACTGCTCTGTAAGCAACCACTGATTGTTCAGTTATTCTTCTTTTCATGATTAACATTCTGAGTCTCAATGTTCACCCTTGATATAAAGTGCAGAATAGAACTATGATTGCAAAGGAATCACTGTGGTAATCCAGAGAAAATGCATTTGTATGACTGGGTCACCAGGAGAAAAGGAAAATTGCTCTTCCAGAATTTATATATAGACACTGTCAAAAGGCTGATCTAGGTGTCTGTTCTAGAAAATATTACCTAGGAAATGAATCCTGAACTATATGAAAGTTTTTCACTATTTCATCTGACTTTTTCAGAAAGTGTTCTAATTAATTTTTAAAATTTCCTTCTCTTCCTCTATTTGTTTACACAAATATTTATCTTGCTATAAACAGATCTGCACTCACACCCTTAGTCAGGGTTTCAGACCCTGAAGGAATTCCTACACCTGAAATATTCCTAGTTGTCTGTATATGTAAGGATGTACCTGTCAGTGTGAACTGAGTTTAAACTTGAGGTCTACATGACAGTGATCTGTGGTCTGTGCAGGGGTCTCTCTGGCTGGAACACCTGCTCAGCCCACATGCAGTGCCTGATCGGCCAACAGCCTACTTTGTCCTGTTCAGGTGGCAACAAAGCCATCCTCTGCGTGCACAAGGGAGAAAAGAGAAAGGCATCCCTCTTCTTCCTCCAATATTTGTGCAGCCCTCTGCTTCACCACATGTTTGGAGAGATTGGAGCAATCCAGGACAGTCTGTGTTTCGCTTCCATAGGGTTGTTACTGATCCTAGTGGGAGATTGTGAGGGCGGAAAAGAGAACAGGATGGAACACGCAAACACCACCCTTGCCAGGGTTGTAGTAACACATCTAGCATGAAGCCATGGCATACAGGTCTCAGACAGGCATGGAGTTGTCATGAAGCTGTCTCTAGACATCTTCAACACATTCATTTTGCTGGATTCACTGGCATTGTTACATTTAGGTGTGGCACAAATCAATTATTTATGAACTGAAATTCCGAAAATCAGAAGCCTCTACAGAAAAATTCTCATTTTCAAGAATTCTGAGCTTTAACAGTTGCCATTAGTTTTCCTGAGACCCTGCTGAGTGTTCAGCACAGCAATGTGGCCTGTTATTTACATACACAGCATCTGAAAACATCCACTTTCACTTTGAAAGAGATGCATTTGTATGGACTTTTTTCTTAAGAGGCTACGGTTCTTTATGGTCACTTGGAGGTTTTCAGTGGCCTTGGGAATTAGGCTTAGAGTTTAGCTCATTAGAAGAGTTTAGCTTTGCAGAATGCTTTGATAATCTGGACTGGGTGACTGCTTCAGATCTCACACTGTTGTATTTAGGGCAGTGGACCTGTGCCTGTTTCCATTTCTGGTGCTTTTTTTTTTTCACTGGCAGAAGTAAAGCTTTTCTTAGCTGACAGAGCAAAAGCCAGAGAGGTAAATAACCCTTCCATGGAACATGCAATGCTTTTGGTTTATGTCACACATGCTGCTGATCTGTAAACGGGGCTTCTAGGCAACACAAATAAACAGGACAATTCACAATACTATGCTGGGCTTGGATTCACACTCACAGACGTTGCTGTCTTCCAGGCATTATCATGGGGATGAGTACAATCAGTTTAGTAGCTGTATTTGGGTTAAATACAGAGAGCTGGTGCAGTCTGGAGAGCTGAGTTACATGCTGCTGGGAAGTGCAGGCTGAACTTTGACTATGTTAGACTTGTTAAAGCAACCAGAGCAAACACTTGGCATCATTTAACAAGTTGACTAAAAATACGGTTTTTCACATTAATAGTCAGGAGGAATGTGCCTCTGACCCCTCCTGGGCGTGGTGTGAGGAAAGCCACAGCCATTGGAAGAATGTCATTAACGTCAATCAGGCAATGATCAAAACCCAGCCCCACCCACCCTGCTATGGTGTGAATGTGTCACACAGGCTCTGACTGTTAACAACAACTAGTGCATGAGATTTCTGCATCAGTCTCATTTCAGCCTTATATGTTTATTTTTTCCCCTTGATCATCTTTTCTTCTTTACCACCCTTTTTATAATCAGGTCATCCATCTTGATTTGGTCAGGCTAGGGTCATCCCAGCACTGGGAGTCACTGGAAGACCCTTTGTGCTTTCCAGGTTTGTCCTCCTTATCTTCCCATTTCTGTGTTTTCAGGTCCTCTCTTCATGATAACCAACAGTTCAGTCTCAAAGCTGTATTCTGAAAGCTAGCTTCAATTTTAATCAACAGTATGATCAGGATGTCTTACAGATACTATATAGCATATCTGGCTGTCTTTGTGCACAGCCCACTGAGTAGTAGATCTGGCATTCAAGGAACTGTCTCTGCATGTCCTTAAGTCTGTTAATGATAACCTTTAGTCAAGTCTTTAGTACAGCATATGAAGTTTTGTACCAATTAGGATGCAGTAATGCCATCTCCAAACAAACTTAGTACCCACCAAAGTCAAAGGCAGGAGTGCTGTCCCTCATCTACTCTATTTCCCTTCCCTTGTTTATTTTAAATGATAGTCTAACTTAACGCTGAGTTTTGGTCTTGTACTTACTTGTCTTCTACTTTGGTCTTACCGTTTGAAATTACAGTGTAGGAACTGCCACAGCAAACCAATCCAAAGTGTTAAATATTCAAAATGGGAAGCAAATAAACCATACATTTAAAGTAGTCTGACTTCGTACCAAGTCTGGATGCAGATGCTGTTTGAAAATTGGTTGTATTGTATTACCTTCTTCAGTCTCCACATGCAGTACTCATATCGCATCTTTACCTTTTCTTGTCATCACTGTTTATACTTTTATTTAGGATTAGAAGAGGAACTAAAGGTCTGGATGGCTGTCAGAAGATAAAAAACAGCACACAAGTAATTTGCCTAAAGTCATGTGGCAGGTCAATGGTTGTTTTTAAATCAAGTAAATAAATGTCTGTTGTATTACACTGGCATCAAAATAATATAAAAGATCATCCTAACTTAACACAGCAAGAGTGCAACCTACGTCACAGAGTCTGCATGCAGGAGCTGCTGATGGCTTATAAAGTTAGTCCTAAGGGAATATTTTGCAGTCAACTGATGGCTAAAGGCTCTGGCCCATCACAGCTTCCTGTCTCACTCCCCAGGGGAAAGAATCAATGTCTGTCACATCTGTAAAGTCACATGGGATTTGGCTTATTCTCGACATTTTCCTGTAATTATGTCCCCTTTTTTTGCTTCCTAAGAGACTCTTAAAATTTTAAAATATAATAAGAAATAATAATAACCAATTAAAAAGCTGTGGGTATTAAGTGGGTAATTACAGACTCAAACAAAAGTCAAGGATTATCCTGGGAAATGACGTTGATGGATCCTGGAGCACTCAGTTCTATGAGGCAATCTGAGGTTTTGGCTATGCTTAAAAATGAGGCAGAATAACTTTACAAGCAAAAGTTTTGACAGTAGATTTTCTGCAACTTGGAGGTAAAGGAGCTGTTGTAGCTCCATTTCCTTCACTGGCACTCCTCACTATATTGCTTGTGCTCTTTGACACATTGGACCCCATTTGTACCAAGGTTGTGGCAGTCTCTGTGTTAGCCAGAACAGTCATGTGGCAGCAGCCAGGGTGTAGGCATGGTTGTACAAGCCAAAAAAACCTTAGTTTCCCTCATCTACTTTATTTCTCTTGTAAAGTTAATGCAAACCATATGAGTAGAAGCATTTTGTGTGTGTGTATGTGTGTGTGTGTGTGTGTGTGTGTGTGTGTTTTCTAACTGCCAGGACAATGAAATATTATTTATATACCCTATAGTGTGTACTGAAGAGAAGGGCTAAGGTTTTGTATGAAAACCTTTGTCAGGCACAACATAAACATGCTGAAATGAGTCTATAATTAGTAGCACCCAAGAGATTTTGATACATACTGTTCTCCCCAACTATATGTTTGCAAGCAAGGTGTCAGAAGGGATAACTACCTGCTCAGAGAGTTGCAGTTGGACAATATGTTTGTATAGAGAGTAATTCACAGATTCACAGATTGCATCAGGTTGGAAGGGACCCTCAAGGGTCCAAACCCCTGTAATCAACAGGGACACCTCCAACTTGAGCAGGCTGCCTAGGGCCACATCGAGTCTGATCTTGAATGTCTCCAGGGATGGGGCCTCACCCACATCCCTGGGCAACCTGTTCCAGTATTTCACCACTCTCATTGTAAAGAACCTCTTCCTTATGTCTAACCTAAATCTACCCTGCTCCAGTTTCAAACCATTGGCCTTCATCCTATTGCTACAAGCCCTTCTAAACAGTCCCTCCCCAGCCCTCCTGCAGGTCCCTTTCAGATACTGAAATGTACCTCTAAGGTCTCCTTGGAGCCTTCTCCTCTCCAGGCCAAACAGCCCAAATTCTTCCAGTCTGTCTTCATAGAAGTGACACTCCAGCTCCAGCCCTCTGATCCTGTTGGTGGCCTCCTCTGGACATACTCCAGCAAGTCAGATGGCATTTGGTTTGACAATCAGGCTATGTGGAGGAAGTTGTAAAGACCCAATGTCACACTGTGTGCTCTTTCTTTTCTTTTATGGTTCAATACTGGAGTTTTAAAGACATGCTATTCAAACATAATAAGGTGTATCTTCCAAAGGGGCTGAAAAAGATTAGATCATTTCTACTGAAAAAAAAAACAAAACAAAAAACAAACCCAAAAACCTGGCCCCCAAAAAGTGCATGTGAAAGCTTTAGTTACTAAAAGCAAATTCTACCTATTTTACCTATGTTACAGTTTCAAGTGCCTTAGCTTTCATAAGTAAGACAAATTTAAGTGTAACTGGAGTTAGACTTTAACTTGAGCTGTATATGATGCACGGGAAGTCTGCACTAAATGGCTCATGCAGTACATGCTCCTAGTCAAAATAAAATCAAGGGAGAAGAAAAACAGTTTATCAGCTTTGCAGACATGAACACTTCCTGTGGATGTGTAGGACCAAGAATTTATCCTTACAAATCCCTGTGATCATCAAATGCTATGTGAAGTTCAGACCACCAAATAATAGGCTTCACTTATATCACTTGGAATGCCTACCTAGGGAAGGATTGGGTACAATCTTAACAAGAATTTCTGGATTTGATCTTTTTAGCGTAGCCCTTCTCATATGAATCCGGCTTTCAGGATCAGGATCAAGGGCTTCATCCAAAGGCTGCTCAAGTCAATGGAAAAAACTTTCATTGTCTTTAGTGGGCTTTGGATGAGGCCCCAAAAGTTGAATCATACTTTGAATGGAACATTGTTTGTACCAAAACAAACTCAAGGCTTCATTCACGTAGAAGTTTTAACCATTAAGTGAAATTTCCCACTGTATCCTGTTGCCTACTTCCTGCTGCCTCTTCTCCCAAGGACACAAGTGGCCGGGGAGAAGGTCATGAGCCCAGTGCTTAACTGAAGTGTTCAGCCTGTTCTCTGCTACCTTCTATCTATTAAATGATGGGAGATATGTCTGTCATATGACCAAAATGCACGTTACTCATATATGGTAACATAACAGTAATGCTCTGGTTAGGTTATCTGGCCAGAATATGTCCCATCTTGTGACAGAAGATCCACAGACTAGTGCAACAAGGGAGTGGTTCCATTTACATCAGTTGAGAACATTTCTGGCCACCTGGTCATGCAGGACCAAAGCTTTCAGTCTTCCAGAGCTTTCAGTAGGAACAACCATCATCAAGAGACTAGGCACTGCTGATCCAATCCACCACCATACATATTCCAAACTGGTTACATACCCAGCACACTGAAAGTGTCTTTACTTATTTTAACTTAAATCTTAACATTACCATTGTTACCTACCAGTTAGTATTTGTTTGATCCAGCTTTATGTTCAATTCCCACATACATTTGTGTGACTCCAAGTGAACTTTGGGAATCAGCTGCTTCTGAATGGAGAGGGCTTGGAGCATTTGGACTGAACTCTTTGGTAAGCAGAGGTGACAGACAGACTTTTCTACTCAGCAGGATTTCAGAACAGGGAAATAGTGGTTATATGTCATACTTGCTGTTTTATTGTTTGTTTCACATCATCAGGGCAGGGGCACTGGATGGAAGGATGACTTTGTGCTTATTTTTACATGGGACATTTAAGAGGTAAAATGAAATATGAAGATTTTCTCCAGATGTGTTTTCTGTTTATGATAGATATCTAGAAATACGAGGGATGTTTTGGTGCCCTTACGTAGAAGTACTTTTTATTTACTAATTCACATTGATTGAGAAGTGCCAAAAGTGATGTCTTATCCAACAAGTTGTCACTGCTCACCATGTAAACTCATGCCAATGGTTGTATGTTTTTAATTCCTAGTAAAACTTATTTCCAAGTTCTGTGTGCCAAAGTCATGAGAGCCCACAAAAAATAAGGGGCCAATGAAAGAAGCCTAGTGCAGCTAATCAGTCCAAATCATTATTAGCTACATATGACTTTAGTTCATGTCAAGGTGCTGTCACAAGTGAGATACATCCACTAAATCCATCTATATACAAAGGAACATGCAACATATAACCCACACTATGAGAAATGTGCAATATGTGCAGGACAATCCCCAAATACCTGCCCACATGCTCCGCATCCTGGATCTACAGTCAAGCATACATGCAGCAGAGACATAGCAAACTTGGCAAGCACAAACCCACAAAGCCAAGATGCTGCCTATGTAGGATGGGTGCATCTCATGGAGTTTCAGCCTCAGCATGTTGACTTGGGGTAGCAGTTTTTCAGTCCAGTTAAAATTTTCAAGATCTTGTAATGTTTTTTTTCTGGGTTAAAATGTTCACCTTCTCAAACTGTCCTTGAAGAATATGCAAGCATTACTCCAGAATATTCAACAGCCCAATAGCTAGGACAGTTAACTGAGATGTGAGAGATTTCAAAAGTCAAGCCCAAAAGTACCACTTAGGCCCCAAATCTAACATGAGGATATTAATGACCAAACCAGTGGTTGCTTTAAGGGTCTGTGGTTGTGCTATTTCATTAAAAATTCAGTAGATCACCAGACCTAAGTAAAGAGATAATTATGAGCCACAGTACTTCTGTGGGAGACCAAGTTCAATGCATATTTAATATTTATATAAAACAGGACAGTCTCAATGCTGTGCTCCCATGAAAAAAAATCAGATTCAATATAGTGTAGTTTTTCTTTAAAAACCACCACAGAGCAACTCTTCATCGGAAAATTCCCAAGTAGCTTTTCCTCTTGAACTACCTATGGGGTTTGCCAAAGTGGTTGACGTACAATGAGATTTTTGCCCTCTGTAATTTAAATCCATGGGGTTTTTTTTCTAAGGGTGATTCATTTTACAAAAACACACAACAAATAAACAAACACATAACTGGAGTTAAGGAGAAGCATGTGTTATGGATTAGGAAAAAGAGCACCCCTCGAAAGCTCAGCTGGTCCTGTTCATTATAAAGATAGTGTTGGTTTTATTATTTTTTTCCCCCAGATTTCATTGTATTCTTTTTTTTTTTTTGGTCTGTGCTTCTTTTCTCACAGTGTCTCCCTTCATTTTGTCTCTCTGTTACAGTCTGCACACCATGTGTCATTTGTTTGTTTTCCTTGCTTCTAGGCTTTGCCTGGACTGGGATGTGGAATGTGTTAGTTAACAGCAGTTAACAGTAGAGCAGGTAAGACAATGAGCCTTGACTTGGTTTAAATTGACTGAGTTAGATATGCTAAAATATTAAATACCTCCTCGTCTAGATGAGCCCTTTAGTTCTCTGAAATTAATGCCTGGTCCTTTCTAGAGCAGTGCCAATACCAGTCCCAACTCCATACTTGCTGAACACCTTCCAGCCTTACAAAAAGCAACACAAACCAGATCTGCCATATGCAGTTCATTCTCTCCTTCTCTCCCCAGAGGAAGAGTAAATGTTTGTGAGTAAATGTTTTTTTCTTTCTGTAGACTCAGTTTTTGTTGAAAAGGATATACTTGCACTGTGCTCGTGTTTGAGAAGGTGGATCAGAATATACCTGATGCTTGGAGTAGAAGGTAATAGTGAACTTCAGGTGCTGGGGAATTTATTCCAGGGACTCAGGGCCATCTCTGTTTCCTTAGCAAATGTACTTTAACTGAAGTGAGCATGCAGAGCTATAGTGTTTGCAAATAAGCATTGTAAATGCAGTGGAAAGAGAGAGGCAGAAGTAAGCAGAAGCAGCTTAGGACACAAAAAGGAAGAGAAAAAACATCATAATTTGATTTAATGTATTACTTCTCACCTAATTTGAGATCTCAATTTTCTTTCCTCCCTCTCCCTCACCACTCAAGTTCCTACAGCAAGTTTTGAAATTACGGTGATGGGCACTGCAAGGAGCTCAATCAAATATAAACTCATTTTCCCCATAGGTTCATGCAGGTTTTTTCTTTGATTTATAGGAAATGCATATGTGTAACTAAATCCAAATTTGGCAAAAGTATGACTTTTGAATCAGTTCACAATGAGTCTCATTCATTCCACTGTAGCTGAAGCACAGCATCTCACACTAGAATGTGATTAGCTTCTCCACACAGCAATATCCCAGCCTTTTTAAAATTTTAAGCATATAATTGGTGAGGCAGAATGTACCTGGAATGTATCTCACTGCAGCAGACACAACAGCTCTGCCCTTTGGAAACTGACACTCAAAATTTCTTAGCTACAGTCCAGCTGTCATAAGAAGAGATGATTAATTAGCCATGGGGCTGGGGCGGGACAGAAGGGCTGAGGCATTAGGAACTGGCAGGGAGACTGCTAAATAGATTCAGTAAAGCAGTCCAAAAGCTGGAGGAGAACTGCTGGAGAGATCTCTAGTTTGAAAGCCAAAGATTTCCAGGCAAAAGCCAGAAGGGCTATATAAACGCAAATGAGTGGGTGGACAGAATAGATCAGCCATGTATGCAGAGGTCTTTAGATTCACTGACCCTCTTTAGCACCAGATGCTGCTTTTAATGCACAGCTGGCTGGTGGAAGAGCCGTTCAGTGTAAACAGAGTGGGAGATGGGTCTAGTATCCAGGATGAAGCTAGAGCCATTTGCCTAGTACTGTACTTGTCCCGAAAGAAGGTTGGGATCTTTTTGATCATGTCCCACACGTTGTACTGTACTCAGATGAATCACTTCCTGCCCTTGCCCTTTCTGCTTGCTGCTGCATCACGGCAGCGCTGCTCTGGGACTGGGTCCTGAAGCTTGGGCTGAGCTGTTTGTGTTCTCTGTGCTCTGTCCTGGCGCCTGCTTGAACGGAGCAAAAACTGCTGTGCGTCTAAACTGCTGTGTCATACTTAGTTATTAATGACCGAGAACCACATGACACAAAGTTCTGGGAAGCTCAAGCAGATTCCAGGAAGGGGTCAAGGAGTTCAATAAACAGTTTTATTAGAACTTGAATTGCAACCAAAAGGCTACACATTTACTTTTTTTTTTTCTCCTTTTTTTAATAAAAACTTTGTGAGTGTTACTTGAACTTAGAGATCCTATGAATGGCAGAAAAGGCGCTGAGGGTTATCTTTGGTTACAGTTGATTTTTACATCACTGCGGGTCCAAAGCTGTTCTCGATAAGGAAACCTGAACGCACCTTGCATTTACACTTTTCAGCTGCATTTCCACCTTGTTGGTAAACTGTGGGGTCATCTGAACTTCAGTCCTGTAAGAAGTGCATCATGATCTAGGAATCAGATCCTTCCTTCAGTTATACTGGTGGACATTCAGAAAGTAGTGGAGAAATCCTAGATTTGCACCGATATATCTCACACTATGTAAAGCCTAGTGTAGGCGTGTCACTCATCAGAGTTAAAAAGAGAGAGATTCTGATTCTAAAAAGAGAGAATTCTGGATTAGTTTATTGTGTTAATAATGTGCAGGGTTATTATTTGGGATGACAGATGCTATATCAATGTATATTGCTGAAGATAGATTGGAAAGGGTCTGCATAGTGACACAGAGGAACTGTGTGGCATGGTGAAAAGGTACAGGGTGAGTCTCAGCAGGCAGATGGCCACATCTCTGTGTCCCCATACTAAGTGGCACTAACTGGCTCTGTTTCCTGGCAGCAAGCCCATGCACTGAATAAGTTGGTGCTCAGTAAATGCAATTTTTCAGTAAATTGCCTTTGCTAAAGTAATTGCTTTTACATTATCTCAACCACACACTCGTTAAGACCAAGCTACAGTTCTGCCTCAACGTGCTTTTAATTAGTGTTTCTGGCTTTACTTCTGTGTTTCCTTTTACTGCCATCAAGCACTATGAGTTGTCTAGCACTGCGTAAGGTATAAATTGATCAATTTGTTCATTCATCAATTTATGTATGTCAGAAGAAATGGGAAATAGGACTACATCTCTCTCTGAAATTGACTATAAAGCATCCGTTATAGTAAATATTAAAAATACATAAATTAGCATCTCTGTTCCACTGTTACTAATGTGCACTGAGGCACAGAAATTAACGGTCCAAGACGACTTAATCTAAAGTGAAATGAAGGTGCTTTTTTTGCACCAAAGCTCTAGACTGGGTCATTTGGTGGGTTTTGTATATACATTTGGGGTAAAACACAGCTAGTACTCCACAAAACATGCAAAAATACTCAACAGTCTTTAATGGAGGAAGTGAAAAAAATATTGCATCTGTTTGAAATAAACGGGGAATTTTAGCGAGGCAGAATGGAATTACCCAAGCTGGAATCTGACTTCAGTTAACTGGTGTTAACTCTTGCAAAAGCAACCACAGAGTTTTTAATGATTGCACTGGTCAGAAGTTCAGCTTGACCTCCTGTCTTGTGGGTGGCATTCCAAACATCCTGGTACCTCCTACTGTGAGGAGGTGGGCTGGCTCGTTGCTGATTCAGAGAAAATCACTGTGTTGTTAATCTCTAAGGCCACTTCCACACCACTCAGAGTTTATCAAAGCCTTGTCGTGGGTTTCCAAGGTTCCTCATTAGAAAAGCTTTCTGAAGCATGATATATACAACCTGTTAAATGCTCCAGGACAATGGCTAGCATCTGTAGCAGTTCTGTGACATCTGTATCAATAATTTCTGGTGTAATGCAGATTACTTGGAGAGACTGTTGAAGTTCTGTGGTACTACAGAATACTCTGTGTAAAAGCTGTGAATAGGTATGCAAAAGATCTTAATTTCATGTCAGACAATTTGCATCTTAGGGTATGTCTAAAATCATCACTGGGAGGTGTAATTATAACATATAAAGGGAGCTCTGAACTTCTTTTATCCTAGGTGGCACAGGTAATGAGAAATGAAGGCTTGCAGACAGATTTAAGCTTTTTAAACGCTTCGTAAGTCTACTTAGTTCTCTGGATACCAGTAAATGGGGGTGCAGCTTAAGAGCAGCAGATCACCTTTAAAAAAAAATCTAAGTCATGTATTTGACCCAAGACATGAACCAATTCTAACTTGTTGCACATTATTATGAACACTCAGTTTCAGAGTTTCTGAGGACTTTTAGTCTCATAGCATTCAAAGTACAAAAAGCAGAACTAATGAATCTTGGGTTTGTGGGCCTTTATGTTCTGTTGTGTGTGCTCTAATGGGTGTGAACTCCACTGGGAGATTTTTCCTGTAGCTGGGCTTTTGCTGTTCTTTCTCATCTGCTTTCTGTGGTATCGAATACAAGGTCACGTTGATTAAAGCTTTTCCCTTCACAGATACATTAATAAAACCTCTGTCTACCACAGTGAAACATAAAATCTTAATATAGTGTAGAACCTTACTATAGTGTAGACATTTACCTTTATATCAGATTTATTGGAAGGCTGCCAGTTGCTTCACAATTATGATGAACTGATGGATAAAGAGACACATGTATGTAATGTGTGCCAACAGAGCACATCCACATAAATCCCATTTCCTTAGGAGATCAGGTTAAAGATACCAGGTTTAGCAGGAAAGAGTCATTGCAAAAAACTCCACCAAAGATGAAGTTAGCATGAACATGGCAAAGGAAAATGTACCATTTCAGTTGATAACTATTTCTCCCAAATTTTAGGAGAAAATTCTTTCCTGCAAGAGAAATGACACAAAATTAACCTTGATTTCCTATCACTAAAAAGTCCATGGCAAGTTTTAGATCAGGCATGATTAGCAAGCCCACAAAAGCTTCCAAACAACAACCAAACCAGACAAGCATATCTCTTTTACTTGGAAAATGTAAGGATCAGCAGAAAAACTAAATATGGGAAAATAAACGTGGAGTGAGGTGAAAGTTCTTAGGAAGTAAGGACCATTCAACAACTTGCTTTGGATTTGAGTGACAGTGAAAAAAAGTTACCCACAGAAGTTGTCCACGCAACAGTGTCCTGTTTATATCTTGTGGTCTTATGAGTAACTGACTGGAAAAAAACAAGAATGAAAAGATAACAATTACAATAAAATTAAATTAAATAAGCCAGTGACTCATTACAGAGCAGTAAAAACAAAACCAAGATCATTTAGGACTGAATAACAACAGAAGAATTAAATGAAAACACAAAAATAGCTAGACTGTTTTCCTTATATATACAGGCAAGCTGATAGGAAAATAGTAGAACTAACCACACAGTTGTTCAGGTGAAGGCAGAAAATTCAGAAAACAGGAACTCTAATACTACAGTACTTTGGCAACCATCTTAATTTTAGTGGGATAAAGCTTTTTTTCTGAAGTGCCATAGAGGAGCCTAACTCAACATACATCCTACCAAGCAAGGTATGCTTCTGGAACTGATATCAGTATATATCCCACCTATTCAGTTTTGCTCCAGAAATGTGTTTCATTAAGCAATATTGCTGGGCTTTAGAAAAGTGTCATCAGTGAAGATCCATCTGTGACCTCTTCCATAATTTTGATAAAGACTCAGGGCTGATCCCACAGTAATGGCAATCCAGGAAACTTGAAATATTTAAGCAAACTAGAGCTCAACTCCATATGACTCTACTGGGACAATCTGTGAAGTTATTGTGCTTCCAAAGCACAGAAGTGCTAGGAACTGTAAGTTCTGAACTCAGTGCTTTTCATGGAAATCTGACATGAAAGGCTGAGCCCTGCACAGCTGTAATGCTTTCATTTAGAAAAATCCCTACAGGATTTGTTCTGAAGAAGAAAATGTATTATCTGAAGGGATACCTTGACTTCAATTGCCAATGCCAATAAGAAGCAGAAAACTTCAGGGCAGATTATGCAAATCACAAAGGTTTGTGGTCATTTATATTGGCTCACCTCTGAAGAAATCTGTTATTTCTATCTCTTGTGTCACATATTCCTACTGTTCTCATGGCCATGATCTAAAAGTGTTCCTGATGTTCTCATTGCCACAGTCGCTAAAAGATGACTTCTTCAGTATACTAAATATGATGAAGAGATGAGCACAGTGACTCAGACTACTTTTGAGTTGCTTGTGATACAGTTTACAGACCTTCAGCTGCTGCAGTACCTGGTGTTGCTCAAGCTTTACAGGTTTTGTGGAAATACATCTTGATTAGTTCTGCTTTAGCATTGCAATTAAAAAAAAATAAACACAAACACTGGTTGTTCATAGCACTAGTAAGGTAAAGTAGAATCTTGGAGGAAAATAAGACACAAAGCAGTAAAGTGATTTCCCCTTATTTGCTCTGGGAGCCACTAGGAGAGCAATAAATAGAATCTGAATCTCCTGACTGCTTGTCCTGTGCTTCACCCACGAGACTAAGCTTCATCTGACAGGCACTGATTTCTGGTGTGTGCATTGTTTTTCTGCACAGATGGTAAATCCTCCTGTAGAGTAAACAGCCTGAAAAGGGAACAGCTGCAGATGCCTTTTCGACAAGCACCTCGCCTGATGCTGGCCATGTGGAAGATTTGTACCCGTCAGATATATTATACTGTCCTCATCTTCACTTGAGCTGTGTTGTTTACAGCCTAGTTCCCTGGAAGTCAACAGAGCTTTTCACAGCTAGTCCTTCAATTCTTGAAAAGACATGACTCAAGTATTTTTAACTGTTTGGCACCAAGGTTTGTGTGACTGTTCTGTTTGTTGCTGTTCTGTGCTTGAATTACTCTGTCCTTCAGTGTGCTGTAACTGAGCAGGAATGTCCATCTTGACTATTCCTGGCACTAGAAGCCACAGCCACGAGAGGTTAATAGAGAGCTGAACAGATTTCATACTTGCTTACATTTACCAGTCCATACATTTTAAAGCTTGCAGGGCTGAACATACTCCTTGCAGCAGTTCCACCTATGGCAGGGTCACTATCAGTTTCGAGCCTTTTTCTAGGGAAGAAGTTGTCTCTGCAGTCAAGAAAGCTGGTATGAAATATTTTCCTGTCCCTAGCCTCTCCAGTCCTGGGTTACCAAAAGAATGACACAGAACTCTCTCATGTTGTGTGTTTATATTCACTGTACAAATGTTTACTGCTGACATCAAGTTCCAATTTACTAGATGCACGCTCTGGTTTTGATGAAAGTGTGCTGAATTTATACATGTGCTCTAAAATAGTAACTTACCAACTGGGCTTAGTATTTGTAAATGCCACTGTCATTGCTGTACCAGATGCTAGCAATAAGCTGACAACCCAGATTTTCAATTGAGAAGTCACTCAGAGTCAAATAGAGAGCTATGATTGTGGGACTTGAACATCTCTCCTATGAAGAAAGATTGAGAGAATTTGGGCTGATTAGTCTTGAGAAGAGAAGGCTGAGAAGGGATCTTATCAATACCTATAAATGTCTTACGGGTGAGTGTCAAGATGAAGGTGCCAGGCTCTTTTTGGTGGTGCCCAGTGACAGAATAAGGAACAATGAGTACAAGCTAGAACACAGGAGGTTCCACCTCAACACAGGGAGGCACTTCTTTACTGTGAGGGTGATGGAGCCCTGGAACAGACTGCCCAGAGAGGTCATGGAGTCTCCTCCTCTGGATACTTTCAAAACCCACCTGGATGCATTCCTGTGTGGCCTGCCCTAGGTGGTCCTGCTTTGGCATGGGGGTTGGACTCAATGATCTCTAGAGGTCCTTTCCAACCCCTACCATTCTGTGATTCTGTGATTCATGGATACTACTTCTGTAGCAGAATCTGACGGTTCTTCATTTAATACATTATTATTTTAGATTTTAAAAATAAATATAAATATTTTTACATATTTAATGTAGCTCTAGTCACAGTTATGAGTTTGTTATTCAAAGATAATCACCACTTTTCTAGTCTTAAAATGCTAAGATTGTGGGGGGGGGGTTTAATAGTTTTATTTAATCTAGGAAATGTACTTTGTTACTAGATGAATGTATCTATCAGGATCAGTGCTCTGTGGGAAAAAAAGGGTGGTAACAGAGAAAAGAAGTGAGGAGCTTAGAGCTATGAATAATGCAGAAGAGTTTTCTGAGGTTATTGGAAATTCACAGGAAACCATCAAAGTATAAAACCAGAAGCTGAGTTCACATCATCTGCACTGACATGTAGTCAGTTCAGCATAAACTGGGAGGGATGCACTGAGTCAGCCTCTTTTCCTTCACTTCCAAAAACCTAGCAAAGCATTCAGAAAAAGTATCATTGGGAACTGGCAAACTGCCAGGCTGAATAGCAAAGACAAAGGAGGTATTCTGGGAAGAATCCTCACCTCCATTTTCTGTGGGTCTGGGAAAACCAAGCTATAGGACTTCGAGCAGTCCATTCTCCCACACTCAGACAAGAGCTGCAGCAAGAAATGTGCAAAGGTTGACCATGATGTGCCAGTGGCTGAAGAAAGAAGCAGAAAAGAGGGCTTCAGTTATTAAATCTAGGAAGGCAAAAGAGGTCTGTAGCTTTGGTGAACTGGCAGAAGATCTCCTCAGATCAGCTAAAGGAAGAGGATAACATTAGCAGCTTGTGTATGTACTGATAATTAGGACTGATCTTAAAATTATCGCAAAATAGTTATCAGTCATCAGTGCTAAGACACCATGCAGCTCAGAGAGCAGCTTTTTGATGGCTGTACAGATTAGACCTGGGATAGCTCCTGAGATTCTAGTTGCAAGGTTAACCCAGCTTGATTCCCAGCTTGGCCTAGGCCTATCCTTAACCATGACACGTTTTGAAACTCAAGCTACCACATACAATAAACAAGGACCAGTTTGTTTTAGATAGCAGTGTAGAGTAGGACAATTTTATGACAAAAGGCCCAGCAGGATGTTCTAGTGTATTGCCCACATAATACTAGCTCTGCTAAATGAACTGCTGGGAAAATTAGTTTAATTACCAGAGACTGAGGCGATAAGTATCTTGCAGTATCTCTCTAAAATTTGTATTGAGCTTACACCACCACCAAAAAAAAAAAAAAAAAAAAAAAAAAAAAAAATCCAGGCAGTACAATTTGTAGTCAGCTGAATTTCACTAGGCAAATTAAGTTAGATTTGAAAAGTGTTTTATTATGACAGCATATCTGTGTTTACTGGACCTTTTACCCACACACGAATGTAATGAATAGCAATGTTTATAACTGCCATTTGTATTCCAGCAAATATTTTAGCATTGAGCTGAACTTAGAGCAAGCTCGAACACTGCCATGTGCATCAGAGTGCTGGGATGTCACACAGATGCCCAATAAGCTGCCACTTACTTATTTTCAGCCCATGAAGAACTGGAGTCGTTTGCAGTAGAACTAGATTTGTTTTCGCCAAGGCAAACAAATGTGGGGAGAGGGTAGGCAGCAGCAGGCATACATCAAGCGGTCTTTAAGCAGCTAGGCTCTGCCAAGGGAAGATAAGGAGAAATGAATTAGCTACTCTGGAACCAACTCCACTTCATTTTCTTGAATAACTTCGGCTTCGTGCCTCGTTAAAGCACATCCTTGCTTTGAATGACTTATTTCCGTTCCGTGTCAATTTTCTAGTGCTAAACGAATTTGCTGAGGCTCTGCTAATGTCCCTGCCAGGGAAGCTTCCATCGTCCTTATCTTTATTTACTCAGAAACATCACAACAGTGTATTTTAGCTCTCTTTTCCTTTCAAATCGTTTTCAGCATCATTCCCCATCTATCCAAAAAAATGCTTCCTGCACAGTGATGGATCATAGCGAGAGGATAATAAAAATCCAGCAGTAATGTCCTAGACACACATTGCACAATGAAGATTAACAGAGGACTGTCGAGCTGGTAACTCTAACTGAGTGTCCGAAGTTCCGTCAGTCAGCAGCTTGGAATGCCATCAACACAACAAAGCAGCACAGAAGTATGTAGATGCCCTGCAACCTGACATATAATGTTGACTCACTCTGTTTGAACCAGTGTAGATTGTCTATATCAGTGACAATGGCAGCCTTTCAGTAGGAGCTACAAAGCTTACTGAGCTTGGGAGCTCACAACAAGGGTTCATCTGGTGCTGGACTGCTTAGCATCAGTCTCCTCTTTGCTTCTTCCAGCATTCTTTTGAGGAATCTGAACTGGTTGCCATTGGTTTTTTTTTAGCAAGTAACTGCAACAAGTAACATGGATGTGCCTTAAGTGCTGGATTAATGTCATGAGACAGGCCCATACACAATCCACCCTCCCTTATCTTGCAGGATCTGAACCTAGTGGCTCCACATAGTTTATTTCAAGCCTGTAAGTCAGTGGAGTATTTAATGATTTTGTGACGAAAATATGTTGTTGGGTTTTTCCATTCTGCTTGTGTCTGCTCCCTTCTCCTTGAAGGCTGGCCCATTCTTCCATCTAGAGAACTGGGACATGGGTGTCCACACAATATCCACTCTGGGATGGAGAAGGTTACTTGAGGGCAGAAGGCTGATCCCTCCCTCTCTCTGGGGGCTGAACCAGCAGCCTCCCTTGAATTACACAGGATGATCTTGTTCCTCAGAGCTAACCCTGATGATTCCCTGACACGCAAAATGATCCCTCTTAGGAGCTGAGCATAGTGCATTTCATGGTTAGCATTGAAAATGCTCCCTCCCCACAGGCAGAACGCCTCCAGCGGGATCAAGATACAGGGCCCAACCTTTTTCCTTGAAGCTGAAGATACAGGGGAAGCCTGTTCCATACCTTAAGGGACTCAGCCTTGCTGCTTCCTACCCTCTTTTGCTCAACTGCCTACTTGTGACAGTTACTGGGGCCAGATTTAATGGCACATTGCTTGAAATGTACCAAGGATAAGGCTTTTCTGTTCTATTTTATCTGTAGAATATAGCTCAAGGTTACACTGATTAGAAGTTCTGTGCAGTTTACTGTTAAATCTTTTTTAAATTATACATCTTATTTAATTGTGATCTCCTGGCCAATATGAAAGGGAATGGAGTAGATTTTGGTTTTGGAATCACAGATAAGGACTTCCTCATAGTTCCAGAACAAAAAGGTGTCAGTGCCACCTCTTGTTGGTAAAATCCAATCGCAACAAGCCAGTGACTTAACGGTCCAGGACTAGCTTTTCTCTGTTCCACTGCCATCACTTCCACACTTACCTTACAAGGTCATTGTGGATGTTGGGCAACAAATGGTTACACCTGGAGTATGTTTGCAATGTTAATAAATTCTGAAAGACTGCACAGTGCTGCTTATGATGGCACAGGGGTGAGCTGGCTTTCCCAGGAGTGACAGTACAAGTTATCAGTAGGCGTCCTGAATGCCAACATTTCTGCTCTGAACAGAACCCAAGGATCTAATCACCTGCTCCTCTCCTGAGACACACAAGGCTGTAGAAACCCCAAAAGCTATTTTTTCTTTCTGTATTAAATTGGCAGGGAACATCAATACCAAATCTGAATTACTTTTTACTTCTAATATAGTGCTGCCCAAAATCTCAGGTTGAGTCTAGGGCCCTGTTGCTGTGTACTGTTCAAAATACGTGAAGAGAAACTGTGGCATGACTGAATGAAACAGAAACAGTGAGAAAAGAAACAAAAGTAGGAGGGGAAATAATTTGAATGGGATGACAGCACTGGTGATAGAGTTTGGTCAGGGAAAACCAAGTACTGAACCCACATCTCTTGAGTAGTTAATACATTTACTTTACCACAGTGCCCACTTCCCTTTTGCATTAAGATGCATCTTTCCAGAAGTTACAGCAAAGTTATTACAAATTTCAGTTAAGGTTTTTCTTTTGTACAATGCCAGGGCTCATTCCACAAAATTAAAAGATGAGCTGCTGCGTGCTGCTCCATCATGGAACTAGTAACTCCTTATCTCTGCACTGCCAGGATGAAGGATGAAGTAGCCTGTCCCATCTGCACTTTGGGAGAAACTGAGGGTATCTATTCACACCTTCCCCTGCACACGTGTGCTCCACCGAGGAAAATTAATGTGCATTGCAGCATGTGCAAAAACATCTCTACTGGCTTAATCTAATTAGCATGAATAATAATAGCCACACAGATACAGCCCAGAAGTCTTCAGCATGCTAGTAACCAGATTACAAACTAGGAAAGACTGTGCGGACATAACTTTGGCAGTTAAACCCACATTGCCACGTTTTTGCTACTATTATTAGCAAGCAGTATTAGGCTAACAAGTAAACTGGCACAGACTGCAAGTACTCCTTTCCCCATTTTTGATGCATAGGCACGTTCAAAGGCACAATACTTTAAAGAAAACAGCTACTCATGCACTTTCTTCTTTACAGGGTGGTCTGTTCAGGTAACCTCAGCATGCTTTCATTTAATATGGCAGTTTGTTACTCTGTGTGACAGAACTGAAAATAATGAACTCTGGTGTTATTCATTTGATATTCTGTGCCTTACTACCAATCAGCCTGGCAATTCTGGCCTCTGTAGTGCTCAAACACACCTCATATCCTGGAATAGAGGTGAGCTGAGGGAACAGAAGGGAGGGCTGATGTTGTACCCAATAAGCAATAGATTGGTTAAGAGAGTCTTACATAAAAGACAGAGTAGATTGCCCAACTGTCAGGCTGAGCAGGAACGAATTCTAAGAACATGGTCTCTTGAAGGCAGTGGCAATAAAACTCCACTGTTATGTCCTGTAACTAGAAGTAAGGCAGCAAGCACCCTGCCAGAGATGGCCTGGTGTGTGCATTGCTGTAGCACAGTCACAACAGGAGCATGCTGCCTGTGCAATCTCCCCGTGGTGCAGTTGTAAGAGCAGTTTCTTCCCCACTTCATCATCTCACTCATACTCACTTCATGAAGTGGCTTCCTCTGATGGGAATTTCCAGCCCTGTTAAAGTTGATTCTTCCTTATCCAATGTGCTTTTGAGCTCTCCTCTCTAAGTCTACCAAGAACCTGTTACTCAGCAGGCTTTCTCTACTAAACCTGGATTATATGAAGTCTTTTGATGTCTATGTATGTATGTATGTATTTATTTATTTTAAAATGAGGTATTGAAGTGTTTAATGACAACCATGATACAGGTGACCTGGCCTCTATTCCCATTTTCCATCTGGCGTGTAGGCCACAGGTAGCTAGCTACAGTCAGTTGATGACTCCTCTTCCTTTTCCTCTTTCCACTGTAAGATAAAGAGCTCAGGATTTGCCCAGTGCTGATTGCTCTCCCAGAAAGGGAATGGATCTAGATCCCTATTTCAGCATACTTCTGGTATGAATGCAAATGTTAATCCAAGCCTTTATGCTCATAACTCTCCACAGTTTCTACTTATATAAATGGATGAAATTAATACTAGTGCCACCTGCAGAGTTAAGATCTCTGCTCTTTTAAGGACGACACTACGAATCAGAACGTTGCTTTTACTAATAATTGGCTGTGATCCTGTAGAATTTCACACAGTTTTGACAGTAGTCTCCTGGGCATAAATATACTTGGGATTTTGCTTAAGTGTCAGTGCTGGCCAAAGCAAGGCCCTAGATTGTGCATGCTTGGGAGCAAGGTCCTACCTCTGTGTAGCTGTGTTATTCATAATACAAGCAGCCCAGGTCCTTGACTAGGACTAGAGATGCTGCTGTAATACAAGCTACTATTAAAAAGGAAGCTGCTCTGTAGCTCAGTGAAGCATTCTTTTGCCCTTGGCCTGGAAGCCAGCTTCTCAATTCTCCTGCCAAGCCTTGGAGCTCACACCTCATGGACAGACACACATGGGTTCTTCCCATCAGTTTAATCAGAATAAAACTGTTTTGTGGTTTCTTGTTATAAACTCTTTACACAAGCTAATTACTGTTGGCACAGAATGAACCACCAGTTGTATAAGTGAAATTTTGCTCAGCTTTGTATCCTGTGCTGCATTCACAATATGGTAAAAAGAATGTGCTGCCCAGCTGCGTGTGCTATTTAGCAGATGCTCTGCTAAAGCAAGATCAATCCATCTGCCCATCAGGTAGAAGTTAAAATTCCTCCCTTTCTTTTTAAAGTAACAGGGAGTAAATCACAGTGTCCTTGTCAGCATTTTACCTCTAAACAAATCAGATTCTAATGTTCAAGGCTGCAGGCAAACTACAGAAGCCTGCAAATGTGTTGACATGCTTACCTGAGTGTCCAACATATTTTGTTTCAGTGACATACATGTTGAAGACTCTATGCAAGACCCACTTTCATTTTGTCTGCTAAGTTCTGAGCAGGTGTTTTTATACTACTTAGAATAGTTGCTTTGAGTGTGGAAATGAAGGTGAAAAAAAACCAGTCTCATAAAGACCAATAAAATCTGTGAGGTTTGCCTTTTATTTAAGGAAAATTAATTCAGCAGGGTCAGTGGGGCATCAGTTTACAGGATGCCCTAGCTCTGCTCATGAGTAATCTGCTAATTAATAGCTTTGGAAATGCTGCCAAGATCCTGCCAGAATGATCGCAGTACACAGCAGACCTCTCTCAACTCCTGAACAGGCATTCACATCAGCAACCAATGCTGTTGGAATGAGCAAGATGACCTCTTACTATTTCTTCCAGTCTGTCTTCCAGGCCAAAAGATGTTAGGCTTTGTATCTGTCCCCAAATGCAGATCTTTCTTTTCATATTCTTGGCAGCATGAATCTCAGTAGCTGAAACTCAGACCCACCTTCTGTTTAAGCAAGATCTCAAGATTTTCAAAAGCAATAATAAAAGTGAAAATAATCTCACTATTTCCTCTTTGACCAGCAGGAATATAACAGATCTATTCGTGCACTGTACCTTTAAACCTAGAAAGTCTTTATGCCAAAGTTGAGGTCAGAAAGCTACTTGCTTATGTAGGAAATAACAGGTTTACATATTGTGGTCTCTTATATTGTTATTCTCTTGTTGTACAGAAAGGGCAGTACTAATTCAAACTGAATCTGTCATTGAGACACATATTCTTCAAGTATTAGTTTTATCAGATTCCAAGTTATTTATCAGATTCCAAGTTAACTGCTGTCTTCCCAGAGTCTTGAACACTGGGAAAATCTGTTCTAAATCTAAAAATTAATTAAAAAACCCACAGACCCTTGTGCAGTATCCTCATTAGCAACTGCTCCTGCCTTCTTGTAGACTGTAAACTTGTTCTGTGCTAGACCTGTGTTATTCAGTGAGTGAAATCTGTTAAGAAAAGATGAACGTTGGATGTGTGAGTGGCTGGTGTAGGAGGTCAGAGTCCAAATCTGTATCAACCACAACAGCTCTGTTGGTTTCAATGAAGAGAATCTGATTTATGTCAGCAGAGGATCTGGCCCACAATAGGCACAGTATGTTCTCTTCTTCTGTCTGTTTGGGATTAGGAAGATGAAGGTGTTTCATATCCAAAAAAATACATGCCAAAGGGAAAAAAAACAGGCAGCTGCTCTGAGAAGTGTCTGGCTTGTAGGGGTACTTCATATTTACTCCTGTTGGTAAGGCTTATTTTATTCTACTGTGGATTTGGCTTCCATACAATACGCTATTTCCAAGTTTGCTAATAAAAAGCATGAAAAGACTCTAAGTTCTAAAGCTTGGGAAGACATCCTTGATGAATAAGTGCAAGCAACCAAAAGCTATGTGCTTTTAAATGTTTCCCTCCTCTGCTTAGTGCAGCTGGCAACCAAAGAGCTGTTCTACACAGCAGTGTTTAGTACTCTTTAGTCTTGAGAAGAGATACCTTCAATGTTTCCCTTTCCGTAGTCCTCCTGAGAGTAAAGATACACTTTCTTCACTTCCTGAAAGCCCACTGAGGATGTTGGCCTGAACAAAGAACCCTGTTCCAATGCTTTCTGTCACATCTGTTCAAAATTCACCCCTTTTTCATTTGAAATGTGCTGTTCTCTTGCCAGACCTAGCTGCTCTAGAAAAAAATAATTTAAAATGGAGAGGAGTTCATGTACAAGGTGCACATAACCTGGCACAGATTATCTATTGTGGAGATTGTTGCAATTTGCTGCTGGACCTGATGGCAGTCTTTTTCCTTTGTGTGTGCACATATGAAAATGTGCCATCCAATTTCTCTTTTACTGTTTCTGTCACAGAGGAGCTAACTTGTCCTTTGAACCATTACACTAGTTAGTGTGGAGCTTTCTATATGTGTTTCCAGATCAAGAATTAAATTTTGCTTGTGCTCTTAGTGGGTGTGCTCCTCAGGCACTTAATCTTTCCAATGCACTTCTGTAAACTGCTGCACGGGAAAAACCTTGTGAAAAACAATTTTCTTCTAAATGCGAAGTGGAATCTCATATTGTCAGAATAGACTTTTCTTCTTTTACCAAAGGACAAAAAATTAACAGTAATTCACCAGGAGAGAGCATACTGTGCACCTTCTCTGCGGGAATGGTTACACAAGGCAAAGCACAGCATTCCTTACGTGGGGACAGCTGAGCCGGTAAAGCTGGAGAAGTGCAGTAAACAGCACACAAACACAGGAGAACAGCATGGAATGTATCTCCTGCCATCCTTTCCTCTAGCTGCTCTCTAGCTTCTCA
This sequence comes from Ramphastos sulfuratus, assembly GCA_013399055.1. Taxonomy (NCBI): domain Eukaryota; kingdom Metazoa; phylum Chordata; class Aves; order Piciformes; family Ramphastidae; genus Ramphastos; species Ramphastos sulfuratus. The sequence continues at coordinate 717,909 of WBNM01019593.1, forward strand.
ATGCTAAATTATTTCTGAGGGCTCAGTTTCTTAATATTAAAAGGCTAAGGAAGTAAGAAAAAATGTCAGATGGTAAATGGAAAATGGAAAATGAGCAGCCAGCAGCAGAGTCTCAAGAGATCCCAGTTAGAGTTTCTTTTTTTTTTTTTTTTAGTTCTTCCAAACCTACACAAGAAAGTGTATTTTACTGCCTTCTAGATGTTTAAATGTTTGTCTTCATACTTCCCCACTCTCTTGAGGAAATTAATTTGACAAATCAGAAGTGTAGTTTGGTGGAATTAAGATTGGGATTGAGAATATAGGTCCACAAATCAGTGCTTTAACTGGAACATAAGTTTGGCATTAGATTCAGACTGGATGTGAGGAGGAAGTTCTTCACCGTGAGAGTGGTTAGACCCTGGAACGGGTTGCCCAGGAAGGTGATTGAGGCCCCATTCCTGGAGGTGTTTAAGGCCAGGATGGGATGAGGCTCTGGCCAGCCTGATCTAGGGTAGGGTGTCCCTGCCCATGGCAAGTGGCTTGGAGCTAGATGATCCTTGTGGTCCTTTCCAACCCTGACTGAACCTATGATTCTATGATTCTATATGTCGAATAGACCAAGGGCTACATCCACTTCTGCCTTGGATGTTCTTGTCACCTAAGAAAGTCTTGAAGCTTCCTAGTCTATGACCACTGGATCAGGAAGATCTGTACCTGCACATAGCACTTTTATGGATTTTTAACAAATTGCAAGTCAAAGCACTTTTGGAAAGTTTTAATCTCCATTCAGGAGCACAAAGAATGTCAGCCATTTACTGGTCCTTACTACCATAATGCTATCATAAGAAACAGGCTATGAGCCTGTTCTTGGTGAAGCTTTTTCTGGATAAAATTGCCTATCTCATGGTTGCCTGATACTCTCTGCCTTTAGCTAACTGTCCCATGACAGAACTGACCAGGAATGAATTGTTACTTATGGAAATAAATAGCACCATTTAGTTGTGAATTTTGATTATTTGTGTCTAATGTGCTCATGAAGGCTAAGCTAAGAGAAGGATCAACCCCATGAAAGGGATGAGTATACGCAAAACTCAAGCAAGTTCTGGGGAATCCTGTTCACATTCACTAGAACCTACTTGACCACTTCTGCAGACATGGATCAAAGTCCCTGTTGATGAACTTTCCATTTTTATCATTGAAGTGCTATCTTTTCCTTGCTTCTGTTACCTTCAGGAAAGCTGTTGCCCAATTCTGGGTGCCATTTGAGGAAGCAAAGATTAAGTAATAGACAGCAACAGGGGATGTATGACACTGCACTGAGAAACTTCATCTCTGATTAACAGCAGTTTCTGTAAATGCTACCCATAGCAGAGGGTCCACTGGATGCTTCCCTGTCTGAACTTCCTTTCTGGACGCTTTCCCCACTTGCTTAGTGTTTGTTCTTCTGCAACAGCAAGGAAATGAAGAAGAGGAAGGAAAAGAGGCAATGAGCACACATCTAATGAGGAAGGGGGCAGAAAAAGGTACTTAGAGGTACCCTTAAAGCTTATGCAACTGTCCTGCACTCAGCAATCACAGTGTCCAAACAAGGCATGGAAGCAACTTTCCTGTTAGACAAATGCCCATGAGAAGTGGAGAGAAAGGAGAAGTGGAGCCCTTTGGGTTACAGGAAATCAGTATGGACCAACCAACGCCCTGTCCAGACAGCACAGGCCCTGCCCTTTCCCCTTGCCTACCACATTGTACATCTTTATAAGTCACAGAGCAGTTTTGGGTGTTGCTCAGCATCAGCTAATGATGGGTATCTTTGTCCCAAGTGAAGCAATCTGAAGACCCATTCCTTTTGTGTGACTTACCCAGAGGCCTGGGGGCAATTCCAGAGACCAGTTTTTCAGCCTATTCAGACTGTTATTTCTCCTAAATGAGAGTCTAATAAGGTGAAAGATAGAAACAAAGAAGATAGAAAGAGGCAGACTTCCTTTTACACAGAGACTGTAGCCAAGTTTAGTAAAAGAAAAAAGTAGTGCTTGGCCAGGGACACTGAAGGCTACAGAGCAACTCTGACGTCCAGCTGCCCACTGTCAGTGAACCCCTTGCCCCTGATCAGGGGGAATCTCTCCTGTGCATGAGAAAACCTTCGGCTGGTTTCTTTGCACACTTCATTTGGACCTCGAGGATTTTCTAGTGCATTAATCACCTCTTTGTGCGGACCTCTGAGTGGGATAAAAACCCTTTCTTCCTCTAGAGGTTCAAGCTGTATATAGTGATTTGTGGTAACTGCTGCAGCCATACTCTTCAATGGCTAATCAGATACTGCATTTTTGGCCTAAAGTTACATGATTTTTATGCACTGTTGTATTTTTGCCCAAGTGTTTGAGCTTTCCAAGTCCCACGAATATCAAGTCCAAAGTAAACAATGTGGTTTTTTTCTGTTGTATATGTCACCACAAAGTTTAAAACGGACTTGGGAACACATCTGGAGAACCACTGTCAAGACAAATGATGTCAAACCTCTTGTACTGGCTTCTTAGATTTTTTTTTTTTTTTTAAATTTAATTGCAGTAATTCTCTGAGATTCTCTTTGAGATTTAACTGCCAGTGACAGAGCTGATGTTTTAGTTTCTGGGTGAAGAACAACCTGTTTTTTTACAGAGTATTATGTTATGCTTGAGCTCTGTGCTCAGTGCAAGGGAATCTGCTGAAGTTGAAGGGCTGTGGTTTGACATGAACTCATTTGCAGCTTTGAGTTTTGGAAAAAAAAAAAAAAAAGAGATTAGTTTTGCATGCTGCTGGAACATAAGCCATCTTTATCTCCCAGTAAAGGGAGAGCTGAGCTTTATCTCCCAGTAAAGGGCTGAGCCTCAGACTGGAAACCGCCAGCATCTTGCTAAGTTAAATTGTCCTATCTGATTGTATGCTGAGACTGGAGAATACTCTGCACTACACCTAAGCATGTTTGAGTTGTTTGTCTCCTTTCTAATGGTGTTTGAGTCCCAGCTGTTTAACAGAACTCAGTTGCGCTGAGTGCAGCAAACAGAGCGTGCAGATGTTGGTCCCCAAACAACTGGTTCTGTAAGTGTGTGCTTTGTTTTTGCACTAGGGAGATATATGGGGGGGGTTGAATGTGTCAACCCCAACACTGCCATTCAACTGAGTCAAAGGTGTCAGCTGAGTGGGTGGATTTTTACAGAAGGCCTGGCTAATTTTTAGACCATTAGTAACATGTAGTTGAGGAAGATAAGATAATGAACGGTATGATCCAGTCTCATGCTGCAGAGTGCAAAGAGTTCAACTGCTGGAGTTAAGAAAGAATTCTTTTCCCAGTCTATGCCATTGCACAACAGCAGAGGTGCTTGTGCGAGGGGATGTCTGAACTGTCAGGTGTGGAGGCAGGATATCGGACATGCTGTGGTTTATTGTCAACCGGTATGGAAAATACATTTTTTCTTATGCTTCAGAAGTGGGAACTGCATAACTAGTTCTGGAAAGGCAGCCTGGCCCTTCAACTCCTAAAAAGTCAACAAAGAGCATTAAGAGAGGAGCTTCAGCCTGGGAACTGTATTGCATGAGCAGGACTCTGTTCTTATCTCTGTGTCGCGAATGGGTGAAGAACATTGTCCATGATGACTTTGCTGAGGTGGCATGAAACACCTTTAATGTCTGAACTCTTCATATGAGAACAACAAAAGATTATAAAGAAAGTGATTGCCACTCCCTGGATGTGTTAGGCCAGGTTGGATGGGGCTTTGAGCAACCTGGTCTAGTGGAAGGTGTCCCTACCCACGGCAGGGTAGTTGGAACTAGATGATCTTTAAGGCCCCTGTAGGATTACATGATTTCATATTTGGATGCACAAATATCAATTGCAGGGTTTAAAATTGGGATTTTTCATGGTGTAGTTTAAGTGGATCAGTGTCATCTCTTGAAACAAGCAATCTCCGCATTTGAGCCTTACCAAACATAACATCGTGGAGCTGTTATGGACTCCCAGAAATGTCCTTTGTTTTTTGTACAAACTTCATCAATTCTCTTCTTAATATGCATGTGTATGATTGCAGGTGCAGATTATTGTGCAGACCTCTAGAGACAGTTTCCTGGCCAAGAAAAATTATGTCCCCCACTTCAGCTCTAATTTCGCCATCCAAAAAAAAAAAAAACCAGAAGGTGGCACAGCACACATATCTCTTTCTACTACAAATATTTTGTAAAAGCAGGCTACAGTTGGGCACTGATTTATTTTGCTTTCTGTATGCAATACTGTGCAGACTTTTTTACTTTCTTCAGACACACCGAGCACACCAGCTAATACTCATATTTACAAGCAGCACATACATATGTGCTTAGGTGCCTGCACACACTGTTATAGCACAATTCTTCTTGAAGTTAGATTATATAGTGCAGGTAATTAAACAGTGATCTCTATACAAATTAAAAGGGTCGGTACATACCTTTAATATGGAAGTACAATTACAGTAATTTTATGTGTATACCAGCTGCATAAAAGCATGCATGCAGTTCTGAAAACCTGGGCCTGCGTTTTGTATCTGTTAGTGCTGTTTGCACTTACAAATGTGAGGCTTACTCACATCCAGAGGTGCCTTTGAAGCTTTACCACTGCAGAATTGCTATTGAAATTTGCCTGCACTCCACAGTAGATTTTCTAATAGTTTGGGAAGCATGACTTGAAAATTAAAACTTTTCTTCCCATTTCCTGTTGAGCTTTGGCAGATCAGACAAATACACAATACACAGCTGAACAGATCAGTTCTTTTTTTCTTCTTACCAGGTTGTGCTGGAGTTTCATTAAGTGCTATGGCAGTTACAGCCTGTCACCAGACAAGCTGCTCATTCAATTTATTACTAGCCCAGTTACTATTCATTATAACTTAACCACTAGGCATATTCAGGGTGAGCTGATATATGAACAGTTCATCCCACATACTTCTGTCAACATCTGAGATCGGTAGACAGAGCCTGCAGTACTGGAAGGTGCCTTAATACATTCATTTTGTATTTGAGAGTATTTTTGACTTAACTGTTCCTCATCCTACTTCCTTTGTCACAATGTGAATGCTTGCAAGCACACTCACAATATTTTTTTTCATCACAATCAGGCTCCAGGCCAGAACTGATGTCAGGGAACAGTGTAACAAGAACAGCAGGTTTCTGTAAAAGGGATTGCCTGAATGATGCCATGCATGTGCCATCAGCAGGGACATTAGAAGCATTAAGACACTGTTTTGTTTTTGAAAGTCTGAACGCAAAATCAGCTGGGAAGCCAATGTGATTCCAAGTGACTGCTTACTATGTAGGTCAGTTGAATGCAAAAGTGAAAGCACACGTACCATCAGATTCCCATGTCTGGAGTGGGAGGGCATGGCAGCCTTGCAAGTGCAAAAAGCCCCAGAACTCGTGTGTAACTCGTGTTTTCCGGTGAGTAATGAGCGCTGCCATCCTGCGTGGATGGGAAGTAGCAGCATGCAAGTGCCAGTGTGGGTGTGAGGGTGGAACCAGAGGAGCTGGACTCACGTCCAGAAGAGAGCAATGAGTGCACACACACATACTGCTGAACGCCCACTGCCGTGTTGAGATTTGGGTGTACCACCACACAACACAGCTGTGAGCGCTGTGGCAGCCCACAGCCTGCTCGGGAAGCATGGAGCTAGAGCCCTTGCATCAACGGATCACTGAGGGGCTCAGGTCCTTAGTGGATGCCAGCCCTAGGGGAAGTGCCAGTCCTTGGGGGATACCAGCCCTCAGGAACTGCCAGTCCTCGGGGAGGTGCTGGCTCTCGGAGGCAGCCACTCTGCCACTACCCCTTCTGTGTGCCCAGAGTATGCTCAGCTTCACTCCCACTGCTGCCCCCGATCCGGCCACATCTACTGGCCACATTGAAATAGGTTGCCCAGGGAGGTGGTGGAGTCACCATCCTTGGAGGTATTCAAGAAACGCGTGGAGATGGCACTTCGGAACATGGTTTAGTGGCCATAGTGGTTTCGGGCTGACAGTTGCAGGTCTTTTCCAACCGAATGGATTCTCTGAAGGAGTTGGAGCCGAGGGTCCCGGTCGTCAGGCGCTCGCCAGCTGCAGGCGCAGGCCGTGTGCTGTGCGCCCCGCTGCTGCCGAGCCTTGGGCGTCGCGTTGCAGGGACTTGCTCTGCGTGCTGCTCTAATTAGGTGATGCAGTCGCAGTTACCAACAGCGGTAATTGCAGTACCAGTAAAGCCTCCTCACCATCATGTGCTTCTTGTTACAAGAAGCCGAGCGGAGCCGGGCCGAGGGAAATCCCCTCGCAAGGCCCGGGCGGGGCTGGGCGCTGAAGGCGGAGCGGCGGCGTGACGGGGGCTGCGGAGCCCCCGGAGCTCCGCCGCAGCCACCGGAGTCCGGTCAAGCAGTGTCCGTCCGAGCGGGCCGTGGCAGCCGCGGACGCGGCGGGGACAGGAGGGGGTGCTGCCGCGCCGGGAGCCGGTCCAGACCGAGGTAGAGGGGCCCAGGCTGCGGTGTCGGGATCTCGACAACGAGCCGGTGGAGAACGGCTGGAGTGGCGATGCTGAGCCCGGGCGGACCGGGCAAGTGGAGCCCCGGACCAGCCCAGCAGAAGCTGCTCTTGGGCACGATGAATTGCGTGGACAGTTGTCAGCAAGCCTGTGCTGACCACACCGCGCTCCCTGACCCGGGCAGACCCAGCCTTGCTGGTTCAGGAGGTTTAAAGTTACCTATGAAAATGATTTGGGAAACGAGTTCTGGGTTTTTTCCTCCCTGTGGCTGAGTGAAAATGATTTGTTTAGGCCGAGTCATTAATTTGGATTGTGTCTCTGTGTGAATTTTAAATGGATCACTGTTCCTCAGTGGCATGAATGCGCTTCCAGGTTATGTGTGTTGTAATGCAAATTAATTTCGCTTACTTCCAAAGTGGATTCCAAATTAACATCCACACAGGGAATTAATTAGCAGCAGTTTTTACCTCAAAAAAAAAATAAAAATCCAAAACCCACAACCAACCAACCAACCAACCAAACAAAAAAAAAAAAATCCAAAACCCACAAACAAACAAACAAACAAAAATCCCAAAACAAACAACACCCCAAACAAACCCAAAAACCCAACAACTTCCTCAAGTCCCAGTGTTCTTTGGGTTGTGAGAATGCTGCTGCAAGACAAGACTAAGATAGTTGAAATGTGTCTCCTACTTTCTAGACAATGCTTTCAAAAAGTCAAGACACTGAGCCTTTCTTCATATTAAACCAGAGAGATAGAGCACCTTACTTTGAAATTCTCCTAGACAGCATAATGCATTATTAAAATCTCCTAAGAAGGTATTTAAAAGAACTATTTCTAAGGGTGTGGAGATGTGAATACCTTACTGTGGGCTAAGGTAAGGTGTGAACTTGTTGCATATAACCTATGGCTGTGGCCTTGTGTACTTACTTTTACCCTGTGGTAAACGTGAAGTTACCCCAGTATGAAGGAGGAAGTATCTCTCTAACTTGAAACATCTTGGCAAGCACTGTAGCAAAACAGCAATATTTTTATTTCTCCTTAATGACTTGAGGATGTTTCTAATGCTCACACATGCATCTGATAGGCAAGTGCTATCAAATTCTGACTCCAGTAGTATCCTATGGTGACATGTTCCTCTGACCAAAAAGAGCTGCTAAAGCAGGTGATGAATGAAGAGCTGAAACTTCAGGGTTGAGAGAGGCCAGCCTGTGAGTAATGGTCTGTCACTGGCCTCAGATCATGAGCTGTTTGCTTAACTTTGGCTCAGGACAAACCCAAGCTGAAGATGACAGATGATGCCATATAAGCTTTCCCAGTTGCTCCAGTTGGCTCATTCCAGTCTGATCCAGATCAGCTGGGCCCCAAGGTCATTACCAGTCTACAGCTATTTACTGGCAAGGATGACAGAGTTTGTGGCCTCCCTTCCACTGTCCCAAAGAATGACAAAAGGGAAGGTAAACAAGTTAAGAGGCGTTATCTTGCTACTTGTGGCCTACTCTGAAGCTTGAGCAGTAGAGAGAAGGAATGAGTGAGTAGCATAGGCTAGTGCTGTTCCTTCACAGAAGCCACAGCCCAGCTGATGTCCTTGGTGTGCATGTGATTGCTGGATGCACAGATGAGAGCAGTATCATACTCTCCTCAGGATTTAGCCACTTCCTAAATTTGTGGTTTGGTGAGCAGAATACTATGGTGTGTTTGATGGCCTCAGGAAGTGACTGAAATTAGAAATTGAGCTGGATGTGATTTCCAACTTTTTTTGACAAGTTCTCATGGCTGGCATTTCCCCCTTACTCTTCCTTCTCAGCCTGCCAGTTAGCTGCGTCTTACTCATATTGGGGGCTCAAAGGAACGGCGGTGGTCATTGTACCTGACCATTAGTTGCCCTCCTGCATCAATGGGAGGAACATATATATATATATATACATACACAAATATGAGACTAAATTGTGCTTGGACATACAGGACTGGTCTTCAGCTAGCTAGCTCACTTTGTGCCTACCAATAACAGCAGGGGCCTGACACGGTGGCATGGGAATATATTCCAGTTCTGTGTTCTCTGTGCTTAATTCCATTCTGCTGGGCATAGCACTAGCAATTTTGACAGACACCTTGCCTTTTCTCTCCTCCCTTTTATGTATCTGAAGCACTGAGAAGCACTAGTGCTGAGCTGACCACACATTGATTTGGTTTAGGATCTCCTAAGTTGTTTTCTTCATCCTTACAGTAATTCTTTCTGCTCCAAAAAGAGTACTTTTCCTTGGCAGATGACAGCAGGCTGCAGTGCACTTTCCCTGTCCTCCCTTCTCACTTCCTATTACTTAGAGACTCAAACTGAAGAAGACTGAAATCACAAGGACCTTCATAAGCCAGTTTTCATCAATAGTATCCCCTGGTGTTCTTCTCTATATTCATTTGGAAACCATCACATGGGAGAATCACAGTCATGGGGGTAAGTCTCATAGAGGGTTGTGGTAGTGTACCCACCCTCTTCCCCATGATCAGGCCTGGGCTGCTCCTCTTTGCTGTATTTTCACTGGAAAAAAAAAAAAAAAAAAAGATCAGCAACTCTGAAAGTCAGCCTCCAGCAAATGGAAAGGAGAAGGAAGAGAACTGTACACAGCCTGTGACTTGGTGAATGCTGCTACACACGCATCTGAATTTCTTGGCTGAAGTGGTGTGAAGAGTTCAGTGCGGAGGACTCCCTGTTCACTGTGGTGTTGCTAAGGGTCTGTTGCCTCATGCTCACGTCAGCCCCTTTAGGCACGATTCAATCTACTCCTGATAGTAGGGTCTAGGACCTGTTCCAGTTACACTTATTTCTTTCACGATCCTCCATGGCAGTATTATCATTCTGGAATGCAGGGCAAACCTTCTTTGTGAACCCCCTCCTCTCTCCAAGGATGCCTCAAGTTCTCGAAACGGAAGACTCATCTGAGTTCTGCATCGAGTCCCTCTCCAGACTATCTAGCCTGAAGAGTAGAAGATACTTGAGGGGAGAATTTTCATTCTGCATCCCTAAGTATCAGTAGGGTTTCATTGTCCATCTGGATCTAATCCCTTCATTCTCCCCTTACCTCTCTGCCACCTGTTTTGTGTTGAAGGTCCCAGTAAATCCAGTGCTGCTCACTTCTGTTTAGATGGGAGTTTCGATCAGATCCTCTGAACTTTGGGGTTAGGTTCTTTGGAGAAAAGAGAGAATTTCAGTCATCTTTCCAAATCTCTGAAATTTATGCTTGTGGCAGGACCCAGAAGGGATGCAAGTTTCACATGGATGGGAGCCTTGGTGAAAGAATGTGTCCCATCTCTTACCTCAGTGACCCCAAATCTGGGGGAGCTGGAGTTTGTAAGCAAACAGCAACACTAGAAATAAATATGTTTTGTCTCCACCTCCATGTTCTTGGTGTTCTTGGTGTTTTCTGTGAAAGGATGGCTGAATAGGTGGACTGAACTCTTCCTCTTTTCCTTGTTCCTTTATTTGTGTGTGTGTTGGGTTTTTTTGAGGGGGAATGGGTTAGTTTTTTGTTTGTTTGATTGTTTTTAGTTTAAAAATGCATTATTGTCATTTTCACAAGGCATGACCTGGCCTGAGATCTTTTCACTTCTTTTCACCTTAGGATTCTTTTCCGAGCCTAAGGTATTTTATCCCTATGAATTCCTCTAGGAACTCTTACACATATACAAAAACATCACTTCCAAAGTTTGAGCAGAAAAATGTTATACTTCCTCCAGGAGTAATTAAGCCTGGACCTCTCTGCCAAGACCTCTGTGAGTTCCAAAAGCATGTTGACATGGCTGCATGTCTTCAGGTGGGCCAGAGTCATCAGTTAATGGCAACAAATGGATCTGGCAAAGGATGTAACATCTTATGTTTTCCAGTTAAAATCAATTAGACATTGGAAAAGTCCTGCACATGAAAGAACATATCTGCCTGTGATGAGAATCACACCAACCTTTAAAGCTCAGTAGTATGCTCTGTCATTGTCCTGTGTCTTTCTGGAAAGAATGGAATGAAGCCCCATTCTAGCAAATTGCCAGGCTTTGCCTTGCTATCCTCCATGTTCAGCCTCATATCCCACAGGCTGCAGTTCTCTGGCACTGCTTGCCAGATGCACAGGTGTTGGAGCACATCCCTTCATGAGGTTCTGTTGCAGACTGGCAACTACTGTACTCATCTGAGACAGGAGGGCAGAGATTAGAGCATGGAGGCATGAATCGCTGCCGTTCTGACTTGATGTCCAGTGATAATGCTAGTTTCACTTCTGCTTGTAGAAACCTTTAAGTGTCTAGCCATGAGTTTCTTATCTCCTCCCAGAGAAAATGATATTGCTTGTTTATCCACTCAGATCACTGCCTGCTTTGGAAATAATGCACAGTAGAAAGATGTCCCATCAGTTAGAAAATGAAGTCTTTCAGTGAAGTAGGAAATAATCCCACAGAAATGTCCATATATGTGGAAGACTTATGAGGAACCAGCTAGAACGAAGCAGTGAAACCTGATCAAAGAGAACAAACTCCATAATTTAGGATGGTTTTGTAACTGTGGTACTTTATCAACAAATAGATATTGCTGGAAGGGTTGACTGACTGGGTTATGCAGATGTGTAACATCTGTGCACATTTGGCCTCTGGAAAGTGTCCTAGTGATGGCTCATTCCAAAAATTGTATTGGTTTTCTAGCATTTCTCTTGGCCGGATAAAGGAAGAATGCTTTTTCCAAGGTCATTTTTGGTGAAGCTGTTTTTTGGTTCAGATCCAGTAGACCAGGGGAGGCAGACTACAATAGTGAATTAGCACTCAGTTCTCCTAAAGGAGACCCCCAAAGCCTTGTCAAAAGGTTATGTCATTGATGACAAACTATCCTGGGCACACAGTTGGGAGGGCTGCTGGTTAAACTATAACAGAGATGAAACAGAACTCCCAACCCACTGTTTCAGAGTCACTTTTTCAGAATGTAAAGAAGTCAGGGGTCTTGATCAAGACATTAACATGGCTCAGAGACAAGCATTTTGGTATGTTCTGAACAGCACTGGTGAGACACTGGAATGGATTGCCCAGGGGAGTGGTGGAAGTCCCATCCTTAGAGGTCTTTAAGGCCAGGCTGGATCAGGCTGTGGGCAGCCTGATCAGAGTGTCATGAGTGTCCTTGCTCATGACAAGGGGTTTGGAACTAGAAGGTCCTTGAGGTCTCTTCCAACCCTGACAATTCTATGATTCTGTGATTCCAGTGTGCAGGGCTATTACAAATGCACAGTATCAGAATAAGAAGGCCACAGCATCAGCTGCATTCCATTCTAAATAAGATCTGCACCTAGAAATGGGCAACAGACCTTCATTCAGCAAAACAAGGGATGTGAGGGTGATGCATCCTTCCACTGTCAAGATACTAAAATGTGACTATGTCCCACTCAAGTGTGACATGGTTCCATTAAGACGAACTTTACACTCAGTAAAGAGAATTCTCAGCTTTGCTCAGAGACATGAAGCCATCTCTTGAGGAGGGGAGGATATTTCACTTTCATTATTGCTGTCAAGACCCGTATTTGTAAGGCATTGTGAGCAAATGACTCTGCTTCCTTTTGAATCTGGATTTTCTGCTGATGGAAAAGGAAGAGGCCAGATCCCCACTGTAAGAAAAAACTAACGTTTTTTTTTCTCCTTGGCTACACTGTGATTTTAGTATGTTGACCTTCAGAGTATGGTCTGCGTTTGCCCCAGACCAGCATAGAACAACTGTATAAAATATGCATTTGTCCCCACACCTGGAGGGAGGAGAAGGATGATGCAAAAATCAGCAGCTTTGCTGTCAGCCTTCTTTTTGAAGAGTGTGTTCCACAGTTTCCAAATTCCTTCCATGTGCTAAGGCAGTGGGCAGGTCTCTCTGTTAGATGTATAAAGAGATGTTACTCATCTGTGCTCACTGTCTAGTTTTGGTTGGGTATCTTCTGTGCAGCCCCAAAGGGATACTGTTTACAACAGACCTTTTCAGGGAGACCTGTACTTTTTACAGAGGAGGAGAAATTTCCCCCCCAACATGTTTTTTTCCTGACAGACTGTACTTTCCATCCCCAGCTTGCAGTAAGCTGAATAATTTGGTATGAAATACAGACTTGATGGGTCACTTGGTTATTGATTGTTCAAGATCACATTTTTTCAGAATTTTCCTCCATGAACTTGGAGTGGGGAGAAAATAGCAGCACACAGGCCAGCTTAATTATTGACTTAATATAAGTAACTGTGTTTTAAACTTACACACTTAACTTGCACACCCAAACAGGTGTCGGTGCTTTATAAAAGGTGGTATTCCCCCATTTTGTGGAATGAGAAACTGAGGTATGGTTCAGCTCAGCTATTTTTCCAGTATCACTTGCTGCTGGGTTCAATCTCATGTGAGAATCATTAGATAATAATTATTATAAAGGAAATACATCCCTGTGTGGAATAGTACTGAATTTTGAGATCTTGAGAAATGTAAAAGTTTTTTAATTTGGGCAAGGAAGTTCTTCTTAGCTTCTCCTTCAACAGTCTCCATAATGCATTGTCTACTTTAAATACAGCAAAAATATTAACTTAACTCTTTCTTCCTTTCCCCACCTTTTTCCTTCTCTCTCGAAATCCTTAGACTTGGTCTTGTTGGTATGAATCAACCCCTTGCATGTGAGGCATTTTTCAGCCACTCTGGGCTTTTTGTTTCTTGTTAGCCCTATTCACAGTGTGCTGATTTCTTGTAACTCGTTTCCCTGTGCTTTCATTTGCACCATGCAGTTCAAACATGCAAGCATTCTGGGAGCGGGCAGCCTGCAATCCAGGCAGGGGGTGTATATACTTGACACCTCCTGCACAGCCCCTGCTTCCTTGCTGTGGCTGCCCGTAAGTTCTGTAGTTTCTTTGTTTTAACCTGGCAAAGTTCCAGCGCGGTGAAATCAGCTTGGCCCCGTGAGCTGGCAAATGGCATGGATGGTCTAAGGCTGGCCTTAGCTTTTGCCTTATTTGTTTTGTTTGCTGATGGATGAAGACTTTGTACCCTTTGAAAAGCTGACCACTTCAAAATCCAAATGCTCTCCAATACCTGACTGTACCACGAGTCTTGGGAAGTCCACTGACATTCATGCACATCTTGGAAGAAAGTTTCAGGAAGCAGTTTTGAGCTGGAGAGATTTTTTGCAATTCATGTACGTATCAGTGAATATGACCCCAAAGACACCCTGACTGGATCCATATTTGCACAGCAGCTAGTTTGCAGAGTAAATTTTCAGATCTGCTTTTCATCGCTGCTACCCTATAAATGTTAAACAGTAATGGAAATCATAAAAGCACCATCAAATTGACTACAAACTGTTTTGTCTAATTTTAGCTTTTGTGTGTTTTGAAGTTTTATACTTAAAATGGTTATGTTTTGTAATTTAACATCTTTTACTTATCTGGCTTCTAGCCAAAACCTCTTCTTGTTGTTGGTAAACCAGACCAGTCCTTGGGTTGACAGACTGCTGAACTCATGATGAGGAGCACACCCATCTCCCTCTCTGAAAGTGGAACTTCACTGCCCTACACACAAACACATGGCTCAAAATCACATTTTAAATGCCACATGAGATTCTGGGAATACTCTTCCTGAACCCAGGATACTTTTAGAACTGTTTATCTAAGCTCTCTAAGTGTATGCCAAACCACCAGGTGTTCTGTATGCCTGGGGCCCCACTTGTTCTGGAAGGTTTCCTTGGTTTTGTTTGTACAGACAGTTATCCTGGTCTGGAAACTGGTTGAGTGTGCCTCTCCCACTGCTATATGCATGTTCTGGGGGATTGATGAGAATCTTGTCATGCTTCCCAACATTAGGATTACTGTGACCTCATTTCAGTGTCCAATTCCAAGGACTGCAGTGGGTGGTGGACAAGACTGTGTAATGGCTCTTTAAGCTGTCTTTGCCTTGATCATCTTAAATCCTACCTGTGGCCATCTCTTGCTTCTATACAGCCCATTCCTTCTCAGGCTCATGGGACCTTGACACTTATAAACATGTTGCTGTTTAATGTTATGCAACAGCCACCATTTTGTTGTCAAGATGAGTTTATTTCAGTGGAAACTGAGTGAAATTCCATGCCTTTGTGTTATGCAGAAGGTCAGATAAAATAGCCATCATATCCAGGAAACTATAAAATAGAAACCGTGCAAAAATCAGCAGAGCATGACTAGAAGAGAGGTGGTCATGTAAAACCACCCAAATCTGTGTGCCTGGTTTGGAAACAAAAGGTTAGGTTCCCCACATGGAGAGAAGCAAATGTATTTGGAGTTGCTTGCTGGAAGATAATTCCTTCTCTCTTTCCCTAAGTGCTTAAAGCAAACAAAAAACACCCTAAAGTATACAACCAAGGAGCCCAGTTCAGTCCGTACATCAGCAGTTGTTCTTTTTCAGCTCCCAGATGAAACAACCAGCTCTGTAGTGCTTTCTTGAATGGTTCTCATACCAAATTCTTACCAGGTGGAAACTAGAAGAATTATGAAACCTGGAAGAACAAAAAAAATACCTCCTTGGATATCACATCACCACCCTCATTTTTGTCCTGCAGGAAAAACGATTTGTTTTGTGCAGGTGACTATCACAAATACTAGACACAAGCTGCCCTTTGATACCTGGGCTAGGTGATGGTTTTGATGGCAGTCTTCTGCTTGCTTCTCCATTTTCACACAGATTTGTGCATTTGCAGAGATTATTGTCCCTTTTCAAACAGACACCAATGACTGGATCAAACCCAAGCATTGTTTAAGGGTGGCCTGTGACTCTGTGGTTTGTTTTCTTGTTTTGTTTCTAAAGGTCAAAGACATAATGGTAGTTTTTGGAGGTAAAAATCAGAGAGCTGAGCTGGAGAGGAAGTGAAAAAGTAGGTCTTGGTCAAAAGCATGTTATTTCTTTGGTGATGTCTCTCATCAAATACTAAGTGGAAGTTGAGCATGTCTCCCTGGGAGGCCACATTACCTTCCTTTTAACACCACAAGCTGCCTGTCTGAATGCAATCACCTGGATGTAGGTTTAAATCTAAGAAAAAATTATGTTCCTGACCTGATTTTGCAGGCGTTCCAAACTACTGTAAACTTCAGTGAGGTGTGTTTCTTAGAAAGGACTTTTCAATACTATACCACTGCCTTATCTAGGATATAAGTGAGCCAGGCAGGAGACTTGGGTGTGCTTCAGACTGGAAGCTTAACCTGTGTTGCCACTTGGATTTTGAATTGAGCAACCAGTCTTTAGGTACCTGGTGAAGTGACAGAAGGAAGAAGCTGGTCATGACTAAGAAATTCATCCTACTTCACTGGACTAAAAGAGACCTTGAGTGGACTGTTCAAGGTAGTAGTCAGTGTGAAATTCTCAGTAAGGGAGAATTTCCCTGTTTGTTATAAACAAGTAAGTCCAAGTGCCAGCAAAATGTTCTGCAGGGTCTGATGCTTCTGTGCGATCTAGGCTTTCAAGGATGTTTACTTGGAAATATCAGAGAAGCTGTACATAAATACAAATAGGCTTCAGAACTAAACCCCCAGTTTTTACAACTTTATGCTCAGTAATAACTAAATGATGCAGATATTCAAAGTAAAAGTACAATTATTATTGAACAGGGCATCTTATTCATCTCGATATGTCAGATGTCTATAAAGGAAGTGTTCAGAGGTGCAGAGTTGGTTTCAGTGAATGTTTGGTCATGGAAAAAAAAGTAATTAACAGATATGAAAGACAATTTTTAGTTGGCCCATCCTTTTTTTTTTTTTTTTCCCTCCCCCCCAATTTTCAGTTTGTAAAGGGCATCCACATTTTTTCTAAGTAGATGAGAGGAAAGTTTTTGAAATTTCAGAAGTATTCACAAGAAAGGCAAAGCATTTCCTGCTACCTCAGCTTGGATGCTTCAGGGAATATGGCATTTTTTTGCAAAACTGACAGAAAGCAGGTAGGATTTTCACTGCCTGCCAGGCAGGTTTGAAAACCTGCTTGATTTCCTTCCAGCTCACCCGCCCAGCTCTTAGGGAGCCTGTTGACAGACAGACAGGGAGCTGACAGACAGAAACTCACCTCTGTAGCTCTTCAAATCTCTCTCTTCTTCTGGTGGTCTAATATTGGTGACTGCTATAGCTCTATGCAGCCCATCACTGGACTGTTTCTAGCTCAGTCTTCCAGAGTAATGGATCTCCCCTAAACTGCTGGGATCTTCAGGCTCTCTGACTCCTGGGCAGCCTGCCAGACGTGGGCTTTTTTTGCAGTCTTGAACATTAACCTCAGGTTCTTCGCTTGGAGCTTGCTAGCAGGTTCCCACCTGTTGTCTCCTCCAAGGGTTAGGCAGCCATTTCCCCTGGAGGACAGGTATGCGGACTCTCCAGCTGCCCATATCACCTTCAAATTCAATTCAAAGTATGTATTTTTCTTTTCAAGGTATGTGAATTTGTCCACTAATTCACAGCAATTTCACTGAAGTAACTTTTGAAATTGAGATGAGGCCAGTTGAGGAATATTCTTTAGGGCATAACTAGGAGTGTTCTGTGAGAAATATTCATCCTTTTGGAAGTTATAGACAAAGTGAATCTTGGATCACCCTGGGAACTGATCCTTCCTTTCTTTAAATATATTCTGCCCTAAGCAAGAGTATTGAGTCAAAGCTGATGTGGGTCAGGCTCACAATACTCAAACCTCATTTGCTGTTTCTTGTGGGCTAGGACATCATCACCAGAAAAAAATGTTAAAATAAAAAAGCTTAGTCCTAGGGCAGTGTAAATCTTTGGTTTCAGACATGTGAAATTTTACATTTGAGAAAGTTATCTGATGGAGAGCTTGGTACTGTGGGGTTTTTTTTTCTGTCATTGTTGCACGCGTTTTGCTCAACAGAATTGCACACAGCATTGCTGTGAAGCTCAGCCACTTTCAGCCAGCTGAAGGTCCTTTCCTGGGTGTCAGAGAAGGCCAGCTTGTGACATCCCTGCTGAGTGTGCAAGCTTTGGGAGAGGCCTTGCCACATGCTCAAAATTGTGTTTGGGAGCACAGTAGCTCGTTCTGACCAAGCAGTTTAATTAGCTACTGAAATGAGCTGGGGTGAAGGGTGAAGCCTAGAGATAAGATTTCCATATGGCTTTACCAGTGAATCACTAAGACCCTGTGGAATATGGCTCGCATTCAAAGGCTGACAACATTTAACCTCAGAGAGCTCTCCAGGCACTGGGACCTGAGTGCTTTAGCCTTTACTAAACAAATAGTTTTAATGATTTGAGCTTTAACAGGAAAGTCCAGTGGGGGCTATTGAACTCTGGAATTCGCTGCAGGGGGGCGCAGGAGAGATTAGAGGCCATGGCTAATCAAAGAAAATCTGCTTTACATTGTACTGCTGCTTGCACAGCCCCCAGTTCATATCTGCAACTCCCTTCTGCCTCAGAGGGAACTGCATGTGTAGACTGACCCTTTCTTTGCTGAATTTTCCTATCAAGATCTTCTAGGACAGCCTCTGTTTCTCAGGCTGTGAATTCCTGTAATTTTTTTCAGTGGTCACTTCTGTCCCTGAAGCTGGGGCGGTTGCCTCAGGATTTGCACCTTTATCCACGGCGTGGGATAAACCAAACTGTTAGCTGAAAGAAGTTTTTCAGCTGTTCTGGTCTACTGCGCAGCTGCACAAACAGCTGTGCCAGCAGCATGGTGAGTGTGGAGGGTGGGGGTTGCTCATGCTGCTGAACGTGAAACCACAGCTTCATCCTTACAACTGAAACATGCCCTGGTGCCAACAAACCGCTAACGGCAAAGGCATTGGATAGTTCTTCATTTTGCTTCCAGGTAGTGGAAGATAAAGAAGAGCCTTCAAATCCCTTTGAGCCAGTAGCGTTTCAATCCAGCAGGTCCAAGTATTTAAAAGAAAAAACCTCCAAACAAAAGTGTAGGTGATCAGTTGGTTTGTTCTGAGGCTTATTCCCACCCAGCTCTCACTAGGTTCTCATGTTTGCATTATGGGCCTTGGAGCTGTATATGATCATGGCAGATAGAAATGTGGCAATGTGAAACATCATTGCCCACGAGCTGTTTGTTCCCACATCACTGCCAAAGCTCATGGGAACCCTGCTGGCAGGACTTTGTGGCATTGCTGTGCATCTACTTTGGGCAAAGTCTGCTGCCTTACTTTAAACTGTTTGTGATAGTTGGAGGCAACCTGGATGACTTCGTACTAAAGCAGATGAGACAAGTGCACACTCATCTTCCCTTAAAGCACTGTGGAGCAATAACTTTCAGAAACCAAGTGGTAGGATGTAGCCAAAGTGAAGTAATACTCAGCTTCCTCTGTTTCTGCAGAGTTTGAGTGGGTTTGAAAACACTTAGCTTTGTGCTGTGCACCCACACTGAGCCTTAAATTCTCGTTTCTCTAGTTAGTACTCATATGTGATGAGCCTAAGCACCAGAGAACAGCTATGCACCAAATGATCTTTTGGCTGCATCTGCATCCCCGTTGGGACATGTCTTTTAAAAGGCAGCCTTTTGCAGTTTCATACTTCAACTACCAACTAAACTCCTTATCAGTGTGATTCTATCAACAGGAAACTGGTAAGAAAAAAAGAAATACCCAACCCATACACCACGATGTTATCTAATCTCTATCCAATCTGCTTTCTGCTTGGGGACACATGCAACAGACTGCAGTAACTGTATGTCAAAAGGTCAAAGAATACAGGCAGGGGACAACAGTACAAATAACCAGTTGGGACTCAAAGAATCCAAAGCCAAAGTAGATTTTAAAAGCTGCTTAGTAGTCAAAACATCTCCCTGTGCAAATCAGCCTTTCTCTTGTGGTCATAGCTCCTCTGTTTTGTACTTGTTGGAATGTTTGTCACTGTATCAGAGATGTGACAGAAGTATTAAAAGCACAAAAAGAAAGATGGAAATAGAGTTTTTTCTTAAACCATGTGCCTGTGCTTTTCATATATGGAAGAAAGTGCTTATTGTGAAAGAGACTTTTTTGGCATGCAAAAGTTAGTTCCTGGAATGGTCACTTACAGTTGTGTGTGGGACTTAGCTAAAAGCATTTATGAAGAAAAAGAGGTAAAACTGTATATAGGTTTCCTTGATATATAGGTTGGAGTAGACAACCTTTAAAGGTCCCTTCCAACCCCAAACACTTTGTGAGTCTATGACTTACAGTTGCAACAAATTGGTAATTGTTAATGTTTGTAATTACAGTAGACAGCTCCTGGCACCATGAAGGTGCTCTAGAACTGCTTTGATTAGAAAAGGTTGAGGCTTACTCTGGTTCTTCCTCTCACTGGAGACTGAATGCCAGCTACAATTGTTGAAGCAAGGCCCATATGTCAGATATGGCTCTGGCGAAAAGGAAAACTCAAACCGCAGATCATCTGCCTCTCCTGCCCTCCAGAAAGAGGTGCAGTAAGAATAATAGAACACCATGCCAAGGCAACTCTGACCAGCTGAAACAGATGGCACAACCATCATGTCATCCCTTCTCACTGACCCCAGGGTTGCCTAAAACCTCTGCAATCCAATTATTGGTTCTAATCTTACTGTGTTATTGCACTAAGCATATTATTTAAAGACTATACAGGTATGGTTAGCTGCAACATGTGTGAGGCTTGCAAATTAAATGCATTAATGAAAGTGGAATGGGTGCATGTCAACAATCCATTTATGAATAGAGTGAAGAGCAATCAAAATGGGAAAAATAAAAATGAGAATTTACAGTCAAACAGTTTCTTAGCACTTTCTTTCATAAATTATGGAACTAACTAATTCCTGGTTCTGGGGCCCTTTTCTTGGAACTGATAGAGGACACCCTGATGAAAAAAGAGACTTAACTGGGTCATGTACATAATCCTGCTGCACTCAGGGTGTGATTAAAGGATGTGGGACCAAGCTTTAAATATGTAAAGAGCTGACAAGTTTTTATTCAAAAAGAGTAATAAGTGAAAAAAATCCTTAACTGGTCTAGAAGTTTAGCAAACTTCTATAGAAAAATCTGCTATTGCGAAAGCAGCACTCACACACTCCAAAGGACTCTGACCCACCTGTCTCTCCTCTACATGGAAAGACTGATATATTGTTTTTTCTGGCTAAGGCACTTCTTAGTATGCTGTTTGTAAGCAAGTAGTTATTTCAGTAAAATCTGCTGTTGATATCTGTTTTAGAAGGAGACATCTCAAACATTATGGACTGATCTGGTGCAGAGATTAGAAGATGCTTCACTCCACATCATTGTGGTGCTGCTGCTTTCATGTCTACCACTATTACAGTCATCATGTGAATATACACTGGAAGGCTTTTTCAGTTGAAGTCTATGAGCTGAAGTCATCTTGTTATGGATTTTAAGAGGTCCTCATATTATTTGGATAGCAACCCATCTAGAAATTTGGTATAGCAGATACAAGCCAAAGTATTAAATATTTGGCTGTGTTAGCTCAGGGATAGAATTCCATCTTGCTGTGTTGGGGAATAAGAATGGAATGGGAGTATCTTAGAAAAGGTGTCTCTTACAGTGTGTGAACCTAATCTAGCTGCAGCACCAACAAAGCTTTGGCTCAGAAGGTTGGGAGGATGCTCAAACTGATAGTGACCTCAGGAGAGTGGCTCTAGGCTCTTCTTTCTTTGTGTGGAACACTCACTGACCAGCATGTCCTGTAACTGTGGAATCTACAGAGTGATGATGATCCCACCAGATAAGACACAACTGTGGCTACCTCATTTTTACAGTAGTGGTGGCAAAATCCTGGCCCATGTTGACCAGTGAGGTGGTAGGTGCCCCATCCCTGGAAGCATTCCAGGTCAGGTCTAGTTGCAACCTGCTCTAGTTGCAGATGCCCCTGCTGGCTGCAGAGGGTTGGACTAGATGGGTTTAAATGTCCCTTCCAGCTCAAAACATTCTGTGATTCTATGCAGCAAATAAGTAAAAATAGTTTAGCCTGCAAATGCACTGCTGCTCCATATGTAGTGATGGGATTTAGGCGTTCCTGCCTCCTTGGTCACTTCTGTCTAAATGATCTTGAATGAATTGTGCTGACTTTTCTGGCTTTCTTGTTTCTGTCTGTAAATGCAGATGATCCACCTTTCAGAATGTGTATAAGCTCTGCAGGAGGCATTCTAGAGGCGCAGGATGTGTGTAATCTCACAATGGATGTTAGAACAATGATTATTGACTAAAAGGGATCATTTTAACCTTTAAATATATGTGTCTTTGTTGGCCTTTTGTTTTATCTTGCTGTTTCTTTACTTGCATAATTGTTTTTCAATTTTCATATCTTTTAATTTTAATAATAAACTCCACAGGCTATTCACAGAAATACCCTGAGTCTGAGTTGGTTAAACTTAGGTTTTGCAGTCACTGGAGCCTACCAAAATTGTCTGGTTGTTTATTGCTGTGTTTGACAAGCAACATTCAACCTTGTGTTATTGTTATAATCTCCTTGGCCTGGCTGTGTACTCACTTCCCTTCAAGTGGTTAAGTTAGTGGTTGTTTTGTGTCTCTGATTTGGCCATGGGAAACAGATCTTCCTAGCAGTATGTCACTAGAAAACTCCCTAGAACTATTTCAGGTTTTTTTCTTCCCACTCTCTGTTATGAAACATTCATGATAAATTACTGAATGCTAGCAAATGCCATGTTGTGGTCATGTGTGCACCACACCAATAGATGCTTTTTATAGCATGTAGGTCTTCAACAAGAACATAGAGAACCATTCACTGTGGGTGACACAGCAGGCTGGCACCTTGCTCTGGCACCTTGCTCTTCCCATTTACTGCTGTTGTTTCTGCTCATTCAGCCCATGACTTCATCTAAAGAAACACCCAGGAGACATGAAGAGGACAGAAAGGAATTTTGAAAAGAGGTTGTTTGTATCACTTTAAGTTAAAAGTTATGCAGTTAAAGCAGTGATAACTCTCACCACACTCATGTAAAGGCACCTTTACCAGTGTAAGTTACATGGCAAGTTAATTTAAGCCTGGTCTTTGCAGAGCACCTGCTGTAATTCAACAACTCTTATGGGTTTGGATCTGAGTCTTTAAGTAGAGATTGTTGTGTGGATGTGAAAATGCAAAGTGAAATGATTATGCTAGAATAACTCATACAACTAACGGCATCAGAAACAGCTCTTCTGGAGTGAGGAGTAATGTTATATCCACATCCACCTGTTAGAGGAGGAAAAGAAGAGGAAAAGGAGCATCATCACAGGGATTAGCTGAAGCATTTCAACTTCTTTGTGTAGATAAAGCCTTTTTAAGGAATCCAGTATTCTGTGTGTAATACATCCTTCCTTATTCTAATTTCTTGCTCCTTACAACATGGATACACTCCCACCAGTCAGGCAGCATGGTTTTACAGAAACTGCCTGATGGTTGTGAGAATCAGAGCTGGTCCTGGGAAGCTTCCATTTCTTAAAGGACATATTGAGACTCAGGGCCAGCTGAGGTGAAGAGAAAGCTGGAGAAACTGAGTGCTGAACTATCACATTCCAACATTCTAAAGTTGGCTTTGACTCAGTTTAGGTCCTTTTGCAGAAAGTCTCTAAGCTGTGTTGCTACCCAGAGTCCATGTCGTAGACAACTTAGCAACACAGATCTCCTCAAAAGAGCCTCCTGGAGAGAGATGTGTTGGGATGGTTTGAGCCTCAGCAAAGAGCAGTGGTTATATAAACAAAGCAGCCTGTCCCCTGCATTTGAAAGAGAGTATTTATGAAAGGAATGCACCAAAACCCACAAGAGGTGAAGGGACATGTAGAGCCGCCTACACCCTCCATATTCCTTACACACTCAGTCACTGCGAAAACAAACAAACAAGACAGGACTGGCTTGGCCAAGCTGGTCACAGAGACTGACTGAAAGGAGCCCAGTGTCATGGCTGTAAACAAAAGTGGATATGCATTATTTGGAAAGTGAAACGGATTGATAGGAAAGCTGTGTCCAAAGAAGGGATTATGAGAAGGGAGGAGTGGCAACAGGGCATGAGGAGTGGCAGCAGGGCATGCGCATGGCACCGCTGGAAAGTGCACAATGGGATGAGTGGGGCCGTGGGTTTGTCTGGCTGCAACCCTGTGCTCGTGTGTGTCCTTATCTATGCGTGACTGCCCACACAGATATCCACCCTCTGTGAAGGGAAGGACCGTGGGACAGGCCTTGTCATTTCAGCTGTGGGGACAACTCCTCACCTTGTAATCTTTTTTTTGGCTCTGCCTTGAGCAAGGCCTGGGTGTGTGCCCATATTCATGTAAGCACATATGTGTGAGTACCTGTGCGCGCTCCTGAGAGCCCTGCGTGTCTCAGCTTGTGTGCTTATACAGGTGTGCGCACAAGCACGTGTGGTGCATGTGTTTGTGTGCACACACTGGGTAAATATGGGTGTAGCTGTGTATTTATGTGTGACTTTGTAAGCCAGTGTCTGGTGGAAGTCGTGTGTTGTACCTCTGAGTATGAGAGAAGCTGGGTTTGTCCGTATGTGCTTCCTTCATGTGCACAGCTGCCTGCCAACCTCTGGATGGGACTTTCCTGTAACAGGGAATGCTGCTGCATTTGCTATGACCAGTGGCAAAATAATAATGCCAAGTGAAAAGCTTATGCAAATCTGAGTTACTGACTAGAGCAGGATAGCTGCAGTTCTGTAATGCATCAGTGTTTTTTTGCCTCACTCACTTTGTCAAAACCTTACTCTCCTTTACATCAAACTCTTTGCAAAAGTGGAAGCTGTCAGTCTGGATTCCACCTGCTCTGGGATTCTTTAATCCACTCTAAATGCAACATGTCCTTTGGATTCAGTTATATCTCAGATGTTAATATTAGGGTATATCTTCTCTGCATCACTTAAGATCAATTTATTCAATTACTTTGGTCTAAACATCAAGGTCCAGCAGCAGCCCAAGAGATGAAAACAATTGGGAGCTCCCTAGCATTGGTCAAGCAGCCATTTAGCCAGAGTGTCTCTTAATCTCACCCATGACAAATAAGATATGTATATGGAAAGGTCTCAGATGCCTTGGGCATAGCAGTTACAATGACTGAGCTCTGAAACGGGTTGGAAGGGGTAGTTGAAGTCATGAATATAGCATAAGCATGCCTGTGCTTCATCTAGCCCATCTTAGTGATGCAACCGACTGCCTAACTGGGATGCTTACATTTATTTCCTCCTCTTGTTGACATTTCCCCTTCCTAGTACCTGGCTGTTTTGAAATCTCTAAAAATCTTGTATCATAACATTTAATTTTCAATGAAAAACACTTCTCTGTGCTTAACAAAACTGTTCTTTCCTTCAGACATACTCTGTGTGTGCATATAGACCTATGTGTACGTAGATATATGTGTATTTATGATATAATATTCTGATTACTGTCTGCACTGTGCTGTGTACTGCGGTATCTAATTATTATGTCCCGGCCACATCTAATAGGTGCTGTGCTCAGCAGTGCTGCATTGTGGCCTTGGCTGCTGTTGTAGGATGACACTGCCTTACTCTGGGTACTCAGTGGTATCTTCTGTTCACAGCTGCAGTGCCATGTGCATTGTTTCCTGATGACATTTGCTTTTAGCAGTGATGCTTGCTAGGGACAGTGAAGGTAATAGGGTTTACACAATTTGCACTGTCTAGCCTGGTCATTTATATCTAAGTGTAGGTCCATATGGTTCAGATATCTTCTGAAATAGATGTGATTTCTCTGCCAGAAGGATTTCTTCCTTGTTTTCCCCATATATAAAATTAAATAATTCATCAAAAATATAAAATTAATTGCCAAGGACTGCAGAGTAGCTATGATCACTGCTTAATCTGCTTTAGGTTCCAGACAACATGTAACAAATTAGCTTCTGTCTAGGAAATCTGTCTTTCTGCAGGCAAATTAAAAAGCTTTACCAAGAAATACTAACGACATAGCAGTGCTGTGCCATGTCTTTTTGGTGTCATTTAAGTGCACAGTATTGTGCACTTGTGACTTTATCATTAAAGCAAGTTAAATTAATAATTTTAACTACTTCACCAGAGTATTTGTTCAAACAGTGCTTGGTTCTTGAGAAAAAAAAAAAGGGAAAGTTAAAAACCTGACCATGTGTACAAAATACTTATTGCACAATTTTGCATGCACAATTACCCTGATGGCAAATGCAATTACACACTGCACATCTACAGCTGCATGCACAAATTGGCAAGTGCTCAACTCGGGATTTTTATGAAGTCTGGTGAATTTATTCAGTGTGAGAAGACTTCAGGAATGAAGTCTCAATCTGAGAACACAACAAGCTAACCTTTCTGTAGGATGTGCCTCCATCCCCTATCTTCCCCATCCCCATTGCTTCTTCTGCAATTGACTTTTTCCCTGGAGAGCAGTGATGAATTTTGAACTTCATGATATGCTGATCTGTCCCTGTGGAGCCATGAGCAGCACACTCTGAATTATCTGATTGCCTCTGATATGATTTGATCCTGCTGAAGACTGTGTCCTCCATTAGCAGATGGGACCTAGATCTGTTCTAAGTTTTACTGTATGCTCCAGGGGTGATATTTAAGCTGTTTTCATGGTTTCACTAGCTCATGGTGTTTTTCAGTGCCCCCATGTTCTTTGCTGGTCTTTTATTCTGATTTAGTCAGGATTTTTTTTTACTTTGACCAGAAAAGCCTTGTTACAACTAATGCTCTGGGGCTTCTGTCCAGCTGACAGACGTAGTTAAGAACTGGTAGTTCAGATTTCACCACAAACCAGATCTAGATTTCCAATGTTAAGCACTTGCAATTAGAGGTCAAAATTTCAAAGCAGCCCCTCTCTCACTCTGAGACTTTTGTAACTGGGTGTCCAAATCACTGCTGCCTCGAAGCTCTTTCTGTGATGTTAATGGATGGATTTTCCAAGGGCTTGGCAGCTTCTTGGAAAGCTGAGAGCGGTCTTCAAAATATTGAAATTAATCTACTTTTCTTCCAGAAGATAGAAAATACTGTGACAGCATGAGTGACCACAAAACTATTGAGTCTATCTGGCACAAGCTGGTAGAAAACAGACTGGATTATGGATGAAGCTGCAGCTTTTCTTTACCCTGCAGGTCAAGCTGAAGACTGTAACAAATCAGTAACCTTGGGAGGGTGGAATTCCTGTAGGAATTGCTTCTATCCCTTCTGTGTATTGAAAGACATGAGGTTGGAAAATATCATTCACCTGTTGCTAAGGTAAAACTCACTGAATGTTGTGAGTGATTTCAAAGGGAATCCTGTGTAAATAATGAGTAAGGAAGATTTTAGAGGGTTGAAAGCTTGCTATGGGTTATACTCCCTGTGATCATTTGCTGCCTGTGGCTGAAAGGAGCTAGAGAGGAGCCAAGAAGTGATTTTGCTCCATGGGAGAGCACTAACATTACTTTTCTGGCTTACACAAGGGATCTGATTGTCTTGTCACTCATGAAAGCTTTGTAGCTATGTAATCTTATCTGATTACTTCAGTACCAGTGAAAAGAGGATTCAGGGTATTGCTTCTGTGAGAAGTGAGCGAGCAGGGGTAATTTGTCTCCATGTTAACCTTGTTCCTTTTGCTCAGACCTTTTGTTAAGCTCTTCTTAAGTGCCTTCTATCAGTAAATAATTGCTTTCAACATGTGAAAAAAAGGTGATTGAGATGGCTTTTTGCACAAGGATACAGTGGGAAGGCAGTCCTCCCATTTGTGAAATGACCTTAAACGGTCAGCCTAGTGATGCTCTTCTTAAGGGAAAGAGGAAGGAAGTTGCCGGGCTATAGCCCCCCTCCCATGTGATGGAAGAGCATCTGGTGGGTTGTGCAACCTTCCCTATGAAGCACAACTCTGCATGTCCTACCAAGACCTTTGCTGTAGGATTGTGCCGTGGCCTCACTGTATACGCCTGGTTTGGTCATTTTCCCCTGCTTGCTGCTTATTTGCCTCTTTACATCAGAAAAACAGAGACACCTTGTTAAAAACGTGCACCAAGTCAGTGTAGGGAGGGCAGTGGAGACTCAGGGTGTGAATCCAGCAGCCACAGGTGTGTTGTGGAGGTGACACTGCCTCTGTCCTCAAGGGAAGGTTTGTCATTTGTCTTTCTGCAGGGTGAGTCATGAAGGAGCACTGCAGCTGACAGCAGCAAAAGAAGCCAACAGGGCGAGAACATGTGAGAACAGAAAAAATCGTTTAAAAGAGGCAAACAGCAGACAATTCCTAAGTTAGCTGCCATTCCCTGTGGCTGGCAATACAGGAGGGAAAAAAAAAAAAGACACTATTTTTAATGCTCTCCCAGCTCAGCATTATAAATCATCAACTGATCTGAAGTAGTTATAGCACAAGAAGAAAGATGTTTTTCTTTTGTTGCTGTCCCAAGGAATTCACTCAAGAGATCTAAATGTCAGAGTCTGTCTCTTGTTTCTTGCTTGAAATCTGCACTTATCTCCAGATCTGAATGGGAAGTGTTTTGCCATCCTGACAAATTTCTCAGAAATTAGAGAATGTTCCTGTATTCACACTGAGTTGAAACTCACATTTTTCCATGCTTGCAGCACAAAACCCTTAGAAGCCACTCCTGCCCATGGAAGTAGTAGCCTGGTGGTTCTGGCAGACATTTGGGATAAGAAAGTGCTAAGTGCTGATCTTGGCTCTCCCCCTACCCCTAGCAAGTGCCTGGCTGCTGGAATGCTGAATATTTAGATTTAGAAACTTCCTTTAAGAATAAATACAAAAACATAGCTTCATAGAGATCTTCTTCCTTCTGTTCAAAAATCCTTTCCAAGCAGATGTAGATGACAAAGCTGTAAACAAAGTGTGCACCAGGTGAAAGCTTTCCTGCCCAATTCAGGAGCCCATTCAATGGGTGTTGAGCTTTGCAAGAACAGCCAGCAACAGATGGGCAGGAGCTACAATGAGGTCAGCAGCTCTGAGTGTGAGTGCCCACGGGGAATAGTGTCACATGGAATAGGTCCATTTTTCTCATATATGTTTTCTTTTCTATATAATCCTACTGCTGTAGCTCTTCTGGTCAGAGGTATAAGAAGTTGTCACCCTGACCGAGATAGTTAGGCTGACAAGAGTCCCCAGTGTGAATACAGCCCAGCTGGGACAGAAACTGAGTTCATGCTGGGCATGTGTTACTGGCATGGTAGATTGGTTTAGCTGTGTTAGTGAGGTAACAGACCCAGTTAGTGTCTGAATCACACATGGAGGATTTGTTTACAATATGAACAACAAAGACTTTGCTTGTCCTTTTGGTCATAGAAGAAGCACTATGGAAATTGATAGATCTACTACTATTTAACTATATATCAGTTCTTCACTTTCAAAGGCTGTCCAGGTGGTTTATTTACCGTAAATTTAACCTTGGACTCGAGCTGAGATGCTTAGATAGCACAGTGATAGGTCCCTTGGAAATGCTAAGGCAGAGATAAAGGGAGTACCATCAGTCTGAAACTGTCTGGCCCCTTCTCAAATACCCAGGATAAACAATAGTGATCTTTGTACTTGAGCTGTAGGCGTGTTGTCAAGGTAAACTAGACCTGGCACAGGGCCCTATTGTCTCCTTTCCCACAACTCATTAAGATTTACTTGTTTTATCATCAATGAGTATAATAACCAGAGCTCTGATTATGCCACAAGGACATCCCAGTGCCAATGATTCATGAAATGGGGATTGCATTAGACACCAGAAGGGTCTTCTCAAAGGTTTCTTCCATCTCTTGCAGGAGGTAGGAACATTTCAGAGTAAACTTCTCAGCAGGGTTCACAAGGGTGATATTGAACACTTATGTGAAGTCCTTTGCACCCTTTATCCAGCCCTCACCCCCTTAAGTTTATCCACCAGTGACACCCTTCCCTAATGCGCAGCATCAACACCCACACACAGAGGTTGAGTTGCAATAGGGCTGGAGGCTACTTTACTTCGGAGTCCTTGCCAGCAAGGATTGCAGCAATAATGAATCAGCTGGATTATGCTTACCTTCAACAGGTCTGCCAAAGACTCTGACCTGATTTCCTCTCCCCCCACTCTCATTTCATTGTGAGGAGCCAAATGGGCTCTGGATGCAATACAGTGCCACTAGCTAAGTTGCCAACCCACAAAATTTTGCAATAATACACCTTTGTCTTTCAGCAGCATCTCCTTATCAAGCAATTCATAGTTATTGTTACAGACCTCAGTGCCTCAATGGAGCAGATAAGTGTTATTCCTCAAGCTGCAGAAGGACCAAATGAGATACTGAAAGATGAACAAGATCTCAGAGCAGCTCAGTAGTAAAAATAAGACCACGCTGGGCTGCTCTGCTGCATTAGCTATGAGCATACATCTAGTGATTCCCAAGGGCAGATACATGACATGAAATATCAGCACTTTAGTTCCTTGTGCTGCTCTACAGTTCACTTCTTCAGGAGGCAGTGAAAGATCTGTGGTGCTTAATAGAGTGGGACTTGTTCCTTAACAGATGGAGGTTCAAGTGCAGGTATCCCAAGCACTGTCATCTTGAGCTCAGTTCAGAGGGCCAGTTGCCAGTGACCATAATGAGCCTTGCCAAAACCCATTATAAATGCTGATTTAGAATACATTCTTGGACATATATCCTGTAATATTAGAGTACTGCATTTAAACATTACTCAGACTGTTTAAGGGTAGTAGATCTGTGAAGACTTTGTTAGAGTGTATTTGTGCTATTTTGCTGGAGATAATGCTTGCAAAACAGAAAAGAGAATGTGCTTATCTTTCCTAGTTTCTAGTTGAACTAATGGATGTACACAAGTTGTTGGAGAGTTAATTGCCTAATTAATGTGTGGCAGGGTTTTGCTCTCATTCCCTTGTAACATGGAAAACTGTGTGGTGCAGCAGTGTCCTGTTTCATGTTTGTTTTTAATACACAAGCAATACATAACTGGTGTAAGAGACAGCAACATCAAAGTGGAAGAGAATGGAACACAGTGAGAATTGTGAGGATTCTTAGTTCCCGGGGAGTTTTTTCCACAATCTTAGACTGGACCACAAACCCCAGCACTTCAGTGCTGTGGTCTCACATACCAGATTCGGGGAGCTGGAGAAAGCCTGTGGCACTGTGCAGAGAAAGAAGCATGTGATTGTCTGTCTGCAGTGCTGTGCCTGAGGCCTGTGCCTGTCACACAGCACAATGTGGAGCTCACCCCCATCATCTTGTGGTGTGGGATAGGACTCAGCCCATTCCACCGAGACCTGGGATGAAACCACCCCTAACTAAATTCTTTATCTTTAAGCTCTGGGCAGTCCTTTGCATGCCTGACCTTGAGTCATGGTCACATGCAGAAGAGGGGTCAGAGCTAGTATGCCTTTCAGAAGCACTACAGACAAAGGACAGGTTCAACATGTTCAATCAGATGAGCATTAACCCATTTTTTTAGTACAGAAAGGGTTTTTTTGTGATACTATTTCAGCATGAAGGGACTATGGAAATGACTCCTAGAGACTGATTTTTGTGACGTCCATGGAGGTTGTGTGTTGTTTTGTTGTTGTTTTGGTTTGGTTTTTAGTGAAATCAGTAAAATATTTCCTTTGATGTCTGTTTATTCAGAGGCAATATTTAAGCAGATGTATTGCATACATCGAGCTCATACATTGTAATGATATGTAACCTGTTAGAGATAAAGACTATTTTTGAGGATTAACTGTCTCCCAAATGTCAAGATCATGTAAGTTTTCATGAGTGAATTCTTTTCTTGATTCAGATAAATTGCTTATTTGCATATAGGAAGTTATTTTTCGAGGTTGGTGCTGCATAGCTTTGCCAAAAGAAAAACTGCATTTGCAGAGTTTTACTTACTGTAAGTAAGCAAGCATTTGGCAATTTCACTGCAGGCATGTACTGCATTTGGACCTTGTCAGAATTCATTCAGAAACTAAATGTGAGGTTTTTATCTGTACCAATCACAGCAAGACAGAGCTCTTCAGAATGAATGCCATCAAGACTATTTACAGTAAAGATAGAGTTCTCCATTTTCATTCCAAAGTTTTGTTTGTTTGGTTTTTTTAATCAGTAAGACCCTATCAATGTTGGGGTTTTGTTTGTTTTTTTTTTCATCCAGTTGAAAACCATATTTGTAATAATATGCAAAGTGAAAGCAGGCAACACCTTGCACAATGCAGCATACAATGCACCAGCCACCTCAGCTCCCAGGACATCCAGAAAGGCTCTATAAAACTGCACACACTGCAGGCAGGTTTGCAAGACAAATTAAATGAAAATTTGAGTAAGGATTCTGCCATCATAGGACAGAGCAAAATTCTCCCTGGTTTTCCAGGTGAAGAGATGGCTTTTTGACCAAGCAATCTATCAGCAGTTATAACTGGTGAAACATGTAAACTTTGAATATCATGGGTTTAGTACCTGGGTAGTTCTTGCCATTTCATCCCCTGAGTATGTATAATACTCTTCACTTGGTGGTTAGTATGAATGTGTTTCTATCCAATGATCACTTTCAAAATATTTATCCCAGCTTGATTAGTGGTGTAATTTACACCACTAGTCATCAAATGCATGGCTTTGTGAAGGGATAACACCTAAAGACCCTTTGGGATGGCTGCTAGAATATTGCCAATAGAATATGCCTTTAATAGCGTGGGTATTCCTATGCATAACCTAATGAATCTCAGATGTTTTGTGAACTTAAGACTTTAGACTCCAACTAAAAAAGGAACAGAGCATTTTGGTGGCAAATGGGGACCAGTTTTGTGAGGGACCTTCCAATCCGTTGACTCCTCCAAGGTTTTGCAATCTCCATGATGCATCACATATTATTTTCTCTGTCTTCTTGTCCACCGACTGCGTTTATATGTGAAAACATAGGAAGAGTCCTGTACTGAGTCACACCACAATCTGCTAAGTGCATCAGACTGGTATGCCAGGTTGGTTAAGTTCTTCTCTTGATAAGGGTAACAACAGAAAAATAGCCAGAAATATGAAGGACAAGGAGTGAGACAATGAGTGTCAGACTTGCAATTGGTGCAGAATGGATGGCCCAACTGGCTCCTCAACCTCAAGATGAAGATAAGCTGGACTGAATTTAGACTGGTGACAGTCTGTCCCAGGTCGTCTTATTTTATAATCTGAATCATTATGAACCCCAGCAAAGTTACCAGGGTTTTATTTGAGCCACATAAATGAGCTCCATGAGTGGAATGAGATAAAACAAGATTGAAAATGCCATGCAGAAAGTGCAGTGAGGCAACAGAAACAAGGCAGAGGAAGGCAAGGCAAGATCACACTGACCCAGATGGCAGCAGGTCACATCTGTGACCATCTGGTACATCTGGTCATGGGAATGGTGTTAACACTGCAGCCTCCCAAGCACCCTCCCTTTGGGTTAGGCCATATGCCTCAAATTTGTGCTTTTTATCCTCATCCAGTTGTAATTTGAATTGTTATCCTGAAAATCTTAGCCACCTCTGTAAGTTGAAACAAGGTCGTGGTTGGCATAGTGAGACAGAAATCAATTGACTCTTTGAGAGTTGCACTTGCTAATGCAAACAATGTAATTTGTTTTATTAGTCTGTATGGGCTTGATCTAACTCTTGCTAAAGTCAAGCAGTGAATGCAGAGCCTGTCCTGACAGTCAGCCTTATCACCATCAGGAGAGATGGGGCTCATAACATTTTATATCTGCTGCCAAGAATTAATTGTGTTCAAGTTAATGCCTGAGTTAAGATTAAGCTCTGCTTGATTGACAACTATTGCTATGACAGGAAGCATAAATCGTGATGAGCCAACTTAGAAATTAGCCATTTTGTCTGGATCACCTTCTGCAGATGGGAAAGAAGAAACACTTCACTGTTCTGTTGAAATGCAAGTGTGCATCAGGGCAGTAAAGAGATGACCACTGCACAGAAAATGGTGCCATGGTCAAGTCCCTGTAAGGGCCATGCTACAAAGAAGCAGTTAAGAAAAAGGACTTCTTTGGTGACAGCCAAGAAATGGGCAGAGCATGTTGGCAGGGGTAATGGAAGGAGGGCACAGGGGAAAAGGCAGGGAGTTCAGCTGGTGTAGCCAATGTGACATCTGGGCATGGCCACAAAGAAGATGAGTCGCCTGGGGAAAAATGAAGACTTGAGTCTTCAACCTATCTGTGAACAAAATCTCCAAGGGATAAAATAGAGCCTAACTTGGGGCTAACATGGAAGCCTGGAGAGAAAGAATGGGAAGAAGTAGCAGCAGCAGTTTAGGAGAGAGCAATGGGTGGTGTGAACTTTTATTCTGGGTGTCCAGTGAGACTTAACCACTGCCTTGTAGGTTCTGTGATGAGAATTGCTTTGGAGTTCAACAATAATCAGAACATTAGCATTATATCCCCTAATAATATATTAGATGTGCCCCTATTCTTAGTATTCTCTTGGGCTTGTGCCAGGTCTAAGATAGATCAGATTAGACATTCAAAAACTCCAAGAGTGTCTGCTCAATGTTTTTGTGGTCAAATGATCAGAGAACATACAGCACTGGAGGGAATGAAAAAGCAGCATTTCTGAGAAATGTTTCCTTCATTGCAAATCTATTTTGCTGGGGTTTTGGTTTGGTTTGGTTTATGACTTATGAGTATAGATGCAGGGACAGTTTCTGGCTCGGAGCCCTCAGTTAGTAAAAGCTGGCCAGAGATGGCTCTCTTGCACTTAGGCACACAAAGGACCTAGAGTGCCTCTTGTCTTTGTTTTGGTGCAGTTGTTCAAAATAATCTGGGGTGTACACAGGGCGTGTTGATGCTAGGCCTTGTGGATGAGTCTGTCCAGAGGCTGGATAAGCCTGCCTGACGCCCTGCTACCTATAGTGCCTATAGTGGAATAAGCAGGGATTTTTTTTTTTTTTCTTTTTCTTTAGAGATTATTATTAATTACAAGTATTACTATTTCATTTCAAAGTGCGGCTTAGGAATTGCGACATTTTCCACTTCTCCCTTGGCTCAGTATTTCATGTCCATTCAGATTAGATTGGAAAACACTGTCAGGAGGGAACAGAAGGGATCTCACAGGTGAAAGAGGCATCAGTCCCAGTCAGAAGTGTATTTTTGAACCATAGATTCACCAGTGCTTCCCAGCAGTTAGCTATGCAAAGGCATCACCACACTCCATGGCACAGGACACTGCCATGCTTCCATTTTCTTTTGAGCATTACAATTCCATCACCTCAGTTTAGCATAACAGTGCATTTGAAACAGCCCCTGTGGGATGTTTGTCTTGTACAGGAGCAGGCTGGAGCGCCCAACCTGTCTGAGGCAGACACTGTGGTACCACCTGCAGAAATGCAGCAGAAGCCAGCGCTGCAAATCAGCTGATTGACAGCAATTCCCTGATAGTGCCCACGAGAACTTGTCAGGAGTTGAGGGGTGCTGCCACACCAGGACATTGCTTTCAAAGTGGTAGGTATCAGCTTATTTGTGAAGCATACCCTCAAGGAAATCCCATTTCTCCCCAGCTCCCTGCTTTGTGAGTGTGACTGCCAGCCACAGATCTTTCTCCCACAGCTGCTGCACACAGCAGAACATGAGCTGAGGCACAGCTCTAGGAGCATGCTGTATCTCAGCTGCTGATTGCCCCATCCCATAATCCCTTCACAGTGTCCAGCCACACTTGAAAGGAATTGAGGGGAAACTGCTGCAAAAGGGTTGTGCCTTCTCTCTCTCTCCTGAGGGATCCAGTTCAGAATGTCCAGCCTGTTTAAAGCCTGAGCTCTTCAGGCAAGGAATGTGTATTATCTAGTTTATATTTTATGGCACTGTATGAATGTTTTGTTATAATAACAACAACAACAATAATTAGGGCTGTGAGAGCCCTGGAGGGCTGGAAAGGAACCAAGCCCTGCAGGTTCTCTTGGATGTTCAAGTTTGACAAGGTTGAACCATCCAAGTTTAACCCCCATCATTGGTGCCCTCTCTCACCCTACTGGCTAGCATTATGACCAGGAAGTCTGCTTCTGTCCTCCATATGTCAGCTGGGAACTGGGATACCCTGGGGCTTCTTGAGGGTAGAACCCAGAGTTACTGAGGAGGATGTGAGTGAAACTCACTGAACTTTCATGAATGTGGGCTGAGGGTCGTGAATCATCAGATCTACAGCTGAGGCCAAGGCTGAGTGGGGCTGACAGACTGAACAAAGTCATACTGTGATTTGGAATTGCAACATTGTCCTTTGTCCATAGAGCACTCTGAGACCTCTGGGTGAAAGTCCCCCTTCTATGGCATTTTGAAAACACTCAGAAGGCACTGAACTTCAATGTGTTAGGTGGTGCTATAAGCAATAAAAGCCATCCTTGTCTGGAACCTTAGGCTCTGTGTCTTTCTTTGGATCTTCTGTTTGGAGCTGGATCTGAAACTGATAAGTATAGACATTTTTCCCAGCTCTCCACACAGAAAAATCTATGTGGATCTGGAAAGAAAAGATGTTGCTGATGCACTGAAGGGTCAGCTCTGATCATGTTCAAGACACTGTGCTGAGCTGAGGCACCACATGCATTTCCCAACAAGGTGGCCTGACAATCATTGCGTGGGACAGGGGTCCAGGCACTCCTGAATTCTCTAATCCCAATTCCCACAGTGTTGCCTCAGCTAATCGCAGCCTCAGTTTTCCTCACTCGTAAAATGTGGGGGTAATAACTGTGCATACCTCACAGAGGGCTGTGAGGATTCATTAATTAAACGATGTTCGGGAAGTGCTTTGAAGATGAAAAGCCCTATATAAATGCTGGGTGTTACTAGTGCTTAGTGAGTACCTTCAGAGCCACAAGCAGGGTGTGCCTGCAGGAAGCAGAGCCATAGGCTGAGACTTATGGCTAAGTGCCTTTAAAAATAAATGCGATCAGTAAATGCACTGGAGGTCAGCTTCCCTCTCCGTCAGCTTGAGGTGAGCTCCCACCTCAAAGGAACTGGGGTTTTGCTTTGCCTCCTCCCCTTCTGGAAAACACAAAACTGGTTTGGGAGTGCTGAGGAAAGAATTGTACTTGCGGTAGTGATGCTAGGAAGCAACCAGTTTAAAGCAACAGGTACAAAAACCTCCATGTTCAATGAGAAGAATTGTCCTGGCAGGTACCGGCAGTCTTGGGGAGCGTGGGGTTAGGAGAGCAGCCCTCACAAGTCCACTTTGGCAGGAAAATGTGTGTTTCCCTGTGTTTAAATGCTAGGGTTGTGGGCACAAACATTGTCACTGCTGAGACAACCACCCCAGTGACATGCAGGTGGCCAGTCGAGCAGACGAGTCTCATGACTCCCTGTGCAGTCATGCTAATTACATGCATACTTTTAGGGATATGAAGGCGAATCTGTACTTGCTCCTTCATACGCATGTCTGAATGAAAACATAGATGCTGATTTCCTCCTCTTCTCTGTGCCCCTGGAAAATCTAGCATTTAATATTCACCTGACGAAGCAGAAATAAGGGAAAAGGGGGATTTGATTAGGTTAATTGTTTTTAATGACAGCCTGCTACATTTGACAGATCCTCCTCGTGAAGCCTCCAGAAAAGCAAGATTTCTTTTAGATGTGCTTTGTGTGTTTCTGTAGTTAGTAGGCTGTGCTGAAGTTCCTTTTCCTGAGCTGGGCAGGGAGGTCACTTCTTTCACGATTCTTCTTAGATTTTTCTGGAAATGACATACCTAAGCAATAATGTGTGACCTTTGGAGATGTCCACGTGGAAATAATGGAAGGAGTTGATAAGGTAAAAGCTGTGTTTTCTAGCCTAAACAAAACTTGATTATGGAAAACTAACAGCCTAAGACCAAACTTTGAACCAGACTCAAATGTACCTGTGTATAAGATGTAGGCAAAAGCTGGAAATTCTTCCGAGATAGATGTGTAAAGTGCTTCAAAAGGAAATGCTAGTTATTAAACCATTTGTAACACTACAATTCATCACATATATAATAGGTTCTTTATATTCTACAATTATCCAGAAAAAGAAGATGTAAATACCTGAGCCATAGCTACAGCTGAGGCCAGAGTGTATCTATCAGATCAGGAATACTGCTGGGCTGCTTAAAGGGACATTCAGAAAGATCAACATGTAGGCTTTACAAGGAGGGGACAAATGTCCTGGATTTGAGACTGCTGAGATCTGTAGGGAGCAGCCAGTGATTAACAGGTTTGCTCTGTGTGCAAGCCAGAGGGAATTTTATTTCATCCATCCTGGAATGCCCTCTTGTTCCTTCTTATCATAAAGCATATCAGGTAGCTTGGTCATGCACTGTAACACACTGAGCACCAGGCTTGGGACACAGGAGTACTGCCACTGGCAGGTTGTGATCCTTTAAATGTTTGTGCCTCAGTTTACCCACTGATGAAGGCGATAACCTTCCCAGACTGTTGTGGTGATTAATTATTGATGTTAGTAAAGCGTTTTGATAATGAAGAGTGCTACATGCTGGCTAGATATTAATTACCTCAGACTCATGATGAAATTTTTGTATTTACATAATGAAGCAGTCACGGCAGAGGTGCAGAGATGGTCTCTCCTGGTGAACAGATTCTTCTAATTCAGCTACCTCTGCCATTGTCATTATCTCAATCAAATCAAAATTTTTTTGCTTTATATATTTTTTTTTCCATGAGGAATCTGCTTCTGGAGCAGGCAAAGCCCACATGCTCTATGTGAGACTCCCAGGATGGCAAGCAGCCACAGTACCTTTGCTAATTTCAGTCCCTGCCCATGAAACTCACCTCACCCAGAACTTGTTTCAACTTCTCCAGCTGTTCTTGGCATGCACTGAGATTTCATAAAGTTGATGCCATCAACTCCCACACATATGGCAAGAGAGAGTGAGAGAAAACCCACACACGGTAACTAATATATAGGGAGAAGAGGTATTTGCATGGGAGAGCACAAACATGAGGCTTTTCTAGCTGGCTCAAATGGCTCTTGACTGTTAATGTTAAGATGCAAAGGGATATGCAAATTAGGAAGATGAGTCAGAGAGTCCTTTCCAACACATAACTCCAGGAAGACGCAGGATGCTTCCAGCAGGGCCACTCGATTAATTTTTATGGAGGCCAGCTGGGCAGTTTTACTGCAGTGCACACAGCAGAGCGGAGCACTGTCATCACCTGGGCTCTGACAGACTGGGCAGGTAGCACGTAATGGCTTCAAGGTTGGAGACTGTGACTGCACATTACAGCTGCTTCATCAGAGGCTACTGAGGAATGTAGAAGGTGACACATGTCTAGGCCACTACAAAAGCTGGCAAGTTCTGATTCATGGTCCAGATTCAGAATGCAATCTACCTTTTGAGTTAGCTTTGTAAGGCATTATACCTATGGTACAGTAATTTTATTGTCCTTATATGTCCTTTTTCCTTTCCCTTTGGAGGCAAGGGAAAGCTTTCTCAGCCTGAGAGACTTATTTTCAATCTGTAATTCTTTTTCAAGATAATAATAAATTATGTGATACATGCTTTAAATTTATAGTCTCACTCTAGTTTCAATAGGGGAAATCTGGAAACTGCAGGCAGGGGAGAGTTTGAACACAAACATTGAGTGCAAGCAGTAACACCAATCTCCATATTCACATTTAGATCTGGGCAGATTTCCAGGGAAATCCACATTTGTCTCCTAGAGCCAGGACTTCAGGAGGAGCATAGTTTTTTCTGCACTGAGCAGTCACACAAAACTTTTGCTTGAGGTTTGGTCTGCCTCTTACAGGACAGCAAGCTGTTGTACTGGGGATAAGGCAAGGATGGGAACAATACCAACACTCGGTGCAGCACAGTTTCTTACACAGAATCTCAAGTTCCTCTGCTCAGTTAGCTCAGAATTATTGAGTGCAAATGGACATTGGGCATGTATTGAGTATCACTGCTTTCATGTTCATCAGGCACTTGGCAGTGCTCTTCCCTTGCCAGTCTCTTTCACTAGCTAAGGACAGAATCACTTGCTTGGAGCTTCTCAGCCTTCTGTTTAGCCTTGTTCATCTTCTTTGCTCTGCCTTGTGTAGGGCAGGATCCTGCCTATCAGCTGCAGCTGCTTCATTAGTTGTTAATGGGCTGCACACTTAGAAAGCATTTAAATTTATTTTATAGTGATTGAAAGACTACAATGACATTTTGCTAATTAATTCATCGCATACCCAGGGAGCCCTGGAAAACTTGGCCACATTGTGGGGTTTATTGGACACCAAATATCAGGCCCTTTATTTCCTTTACTATTTATATTCTTCATTCTAATGAAAACCACAACTCTTTCCAGGTGACTTGTTTATTAAATGAATTTAGAACAGTTAACATTTGCATTTATTAATTTTCTAGAAAAACTGGTATTGCCACTTGCTTGTGACTCTGGCTGCTATCTCGGATTTCATTGGATACCAGCTGCAAGTCTTGGTAATGAGACTTTGTTGATGATTAAGCCAATGATGTGATTTTCAGTGGCATGGAGCACCTGCAACTTCCTTCAGCTTCACAGTGACCTGAGGAGGACTCAGCACCTCGGACAACACCTCTGCAAAGTGAAAATAAAGACCAAAAAAAAAGTCTTTAGGGGCCAGGTTTTCACAGCTGTGTGCGGAGGGTAACTGCTTGTAAAACTTGACTGTGCATCTGCTCTGGTTTCTGATACCTTCGAGCTAATGGCACATTTGAATTATTCTTGTGAATTACATGTTTAAGCCAAGTCCTAAAGCTAGTCACGTCCCAATCCATGAACATAAACTGATTGTAATTTTAATATGAATGTTTGGGGTTCTGAGCTCAGGCAGTGAATTTTGATGTGTCCTTATCTGAAGAAGTATCGGTAGTACCTTCTCCCAGATCTCTCTGTGCTCTGGAGTTTTGTTCTATATTTCCTTGATTGCACAATCAGAATTGCTTTTTCAGTAATTTCACCTGATTTCTTTTCACTACTGACAGATCTTTTCTTTCTGCAAAAACACCTTCAAAGTCTTCATTTTTTTTACTGGATCAGTGTTAGCTCTTCTATGCTCTGCATAATACTGCTGAAGATTTTTTTTCTAGATAGGCAATATGCCAGTCTCCTTCATAAAACTGAATTACATCTTGAGCAGGTATGAACTTGGAACAATTCCTACCTCCCAAGTGAAATAACTCATCTGATGCATTGGCATACCATGGGTCCTGCACAAGCTGAAGAGGCTGGGAAGGCAAGAGGAACTTTTTCTAACTCAGAGCTAAATTCTGCTGCTGAAGGATATGTTCAACCAACTGCAAGAAAACAAATGATTGTTCTGATTTATTTTCCACTGTAGGAATAATTGGTAACATTGTTCTTCTTGGCAAAGATGAATAGTTGGAACCAGACTGTTACACAGAGACAAAATATCCACAGGGAGAGATTTCTGAGGCAGTCATAGGATGCACCCTACAGAGTGTGATTCTCATGACATTAAAGCAGTGCTAATGGCATTGTGATTAACTTCTAATGAAAAAAGAAATGAACCTGATAAACACAGCATAAACGTTCTATGGAAAGGACAATAAAAATGTTGAATTTTAGGCAAGGCCTGGCTCTCACTGATGCCAGAAGAGTTGAGCTTACAGAATTTATCCAAAACAGGAAAAAGAATTTATGACTGTGGAGAAGGAAGAAATACTGCATGAATCTGAGCTGCCGAATAACTCTGTACCACAGAAGAGATCCCCCAGAGTTTTGCAACAGTAACTGTTGTGTTACTTTGTGGAATTTTCTGGTCCTTTGATACTGTTTCCTCTTTTTAACAGCAAAATCCAGGCTGCTTCTTGAAAGCTTTTAGAATCTTTTCCCTTAAGCTGTTATCTTAGAGAAGAAGGCAGGACTACATTTGGTATTTAGGACAGGGAGCTGGCAATTTGGATTCTTTTCAGCTTTGTCACTAACCAGTGGTATGACTTTGGTCTACTTGTACAGTACCACGGTCTAGAGAAGCTGTGGGGAGTCTCTCTGTGCCTCGGAAAAGGTTCTGTTAGTGCCTGCTACAGGGACTGCCTTGGAAAACTTGACTCTTGGCATTCCCAGCTTCCTGCACTGGTTCTTTGCAGTCTGGCAGAAAATACTCCCCCTTGCAGATCATGAAGCTGTGCTGAGGTGCAGGTTCTCAGGGTTACGCACACATGCTTC
This sequence comes from Ramphastos sulfuratus, assembly GCA_013399055.1. Classification (NCBI taxonomy): domain Eukaryota; kingdom Metazoa; phylum Chordata; class Aves; order Piciformes; family Ramphastidae; genus Ramphastos; species Ramphastos sulfuratus. Next base: position 759,385 of record WBNM01019593.1, read on the forward strand.
TTTGACTCAGTCTCTGATCTCCGTGGCATTGTAACACCATAGCTTTGTTTTCATTTACCTCACTGCCAGTGCCAGACAAGCCTCATAGTAAAGCAAATGTTTATTTAGAAACAACTGAAATTCAACATTTAGATACTAGACTGGGAGGAAGTAAACAGGTCAAATGTAAGGTAAACAAATAAAAAATATTTCAGTGCTGGATTAAGTTTTGCAAGAGGGTGTAATGTTTTGAGCTATCCTCCCTGGAATCTCAAAGAATGTCCACATACTCAGGCATAAGGATCCATTAACCCTACTCCATGCTTTAGCTTTTTATAATATAAATGTGTGTCTAATTGGCTTTTACCAAAGCCAGCAGCAATGGATATTTTGCCAGTGGTTCCTCTGGGTTTAGACCTAATTGGCCAAAGGTGTGTGGCCTCTATAAATACAGCTGCTGGCCCTTCCTGGGAAATAAGTGCTTTATTATTTCTCTCTTCCTCCTAACCAGCCTGCTGGTTACTGTTTCCCACCCACTCTGAGCTGCTCCCTTTGTTTCTTTATACAGTGCTATTAGTGTTATTCTAGACACTGGTTATACACAGATTCTATTGAGCTATTATTTGTGATGTTACTGGTTTTCTATAGGGACCTGTATGTTCTAATCTCTGTGGTTATGGATTACTGATTGATAACAAGTTGGTCTGAGAGGACTTGTCTATGGGAACAAGAATCTCTCAGTTTCATCCTCTGTCTCAGGCTAAAATTTTCAAAATTCTTCAAAGGTACTTATTTTTAAAAGTCTATCTTGAAAGGAGTCATTGAGCAGCTCAAGGTTCAGATGACCTTATTTGCTTTTGGATGCTTGTCTTAAAGTAAGGCAGTTGCCACTGGGTGTCTCGAGATTCCCCTGACTTTATTTGGATGTGGGGTGTTTGGTCAAGGGATGTACACACTGGAAACAACAAGCTAAATAAAAACATGGGGGTTTTTCAGTGCCTTCAACTTTAAATTGGGACTTTCAGTTTCTAAAAGCTGGCAGGGAGTTAGCTTTGAGTCAGTCTTTGTGTGGTCATTTTAATTCTGGAATGAGAGTGTTCTTGCACAGAGTTACACTAAAAAGTTTTGTCAAGACATATTGTCTTTTGTTTCCATGAGTTTGCAAATATTCCCAAACAAGTTTGATGTAAGCCAGCAAGCTCAGCTTTTATCCTACCAAATAACAGCACCTCCCTAAACAACATAAACCCTCAGCTAAGTGGGGGCACAGAGAGCTGCCAGAATGAAGTGCACTCCTGACCTCACAGTGCCAGCAGCCTAGGCCAGAGATGGTCCAGGATTTTTGCCATGGCCCAGACAAGGCTGCTGCAGGGGATCTCCATGTGATACTGTCACAACATCATGGTTTGATGAAACTTTAATAAACTTTCTAAGCTGGTTTGATGAGACTTTAATAAACTTTCTAAGCTGCCTGAATTCCTCTGATGAAGGGCATTATATGTGTACAGTTTGTTTGTATTGTTGACTCATTATGAACAGCAATTAAGACTTCACACCTAGAATTTATATTCACAATTTGTAAAATGTGTTTGCCTTGATTTCTCTACTACTACTACCAGCAAGGCATATGGCAAGTGTTATTCTTCACCCAAGTGCTATAAAAAAGCCACTTCCATCAGCTTCACATCTTCAGCTGACAGCAAAATGGCCCAGACCCGAAGCAGCTGACTCGATGCCACCGTGGTTGTGGTTTACGTGTACCTTAACAGAGGGTGTACACACCTTAGCCAGCTGAATTAAAATGATAGTGTACAAGCATCCAGCAGATACCACCAAGCCTGATTCTGCAGATCCTCAGACCATGAGTGAGCTTACTCACAGGAGCAGTCACATCTGGGGACTCCCACTGATTGCAACACTGCAGCAAGGTGATTTGCATACAGAAAACTCTTTGTGTGGATACATCTCCATGTATATTCAGTCCTGTGGTTCCTCGTTGCCATCAGTGTTCAGTGACCTTCCTGGAAATCAGCAGTGTTTAGGACTTCATGGTGTCTCATGCCCTAGTTCAGCAATTCCTTTAACTATGTCAGGGAGATTCATACACATCCTTTGGTGACTTTTGGAATGGGAAGCACACCAAATACATCCACAATTTAATTGCACTTCCAAAGCATTGCAGTGAAAACAGCACTCTTGGTGAAGAATAAAGCCTCTGCTTATTATTTTTTTTCCGCCAATGCTATTAGGTTGGATCAGATTGGGAAATCTGTGTGCAAGGCAGTGAGTAGGCAGGCACAGGTAGTCAGTCCACCTGCTTTAATGGCACTATTTGTGAGTGCTCACCAGAGCTCTGTGCTGGGGCCTGCCATGGGTGACACACTGCACTCAGAGCCCAGCTGTCTTACTCAAGCATGGCAGTTACTCAGGGAAGTAGTTACCTTGGAGCCAGAGGAACTGATCAGGGGTTCCACTTTATATGGTTATTTTTGTTGCTGATGTCTGCACGCTGTTGTCAGAGGTGTGTTCACCTCAGATCAGAGGTGGTCACACTGTGTTCTGGTTTGCCACATTGTTTGGACAGAGCAGCAACAGCCCCTTCTTCACAGACTACATCTCTGGAGAAATGCTCCTTTTCTGACTCTGCTGGGGAGTTTTGTAACAGTGTTTAGCGAACATGGTTAAATGGGAAAGCCTCCAAATGATGACTAGAATGTCAGTACAAAGCATTGTTAATGAATGAATTGACTTTGGTTTTATTAGCTAGAAAAATAAACTTAGGTTTATGTTGTTTTAGTGAAACTCAAATCAGGACAGACAACATTAAGAACACAACTAGTATAAAAACTACCACACAGTAAATCAAAGAGCAAGGAAAGTCCATGGCTATTACCATTCTACTATAGCATTCCTCACAGCGTCTCTGCAATGTAGAGAACTGCAAGCCAACATTTTTCAACTGTCCTAAAGAATGTGAAATGTAAATGTTTAGAAGAGTGTTTTTCTTGCCAAGCTGAGAGCGATCATAAACATCAGCTTCTAATAGAAATATTTGAAAAAGATGCACTCCCTGCTGCCAGCTTTTGAGAGCAACACCATTTAAATTAGATCAGAGTCTCCTTGAATTCTTGACACTCCATTGCTGCCTTTTATTTGCCAGAGTTCATTGGATTGCTGTTATGTTTAAATTTAAAGTATGAACTGCAACAGTATTAAATATGCTGCGTAAATGTCATGTGGCTAAACAACAAATTACCTGCCTAGGATTCATTTTGAGGACATGCCTAAAGAAAACCTTAAGGGAAAATCACCACTGTTTTAATTGTGATACTTTATTTCTGTGGCACCACAAATGTGTATGTTATTTTCCTGTCAAGTGGAGTTTATGGGTTTGTTGAGATGTAACTTTACCACAGCTAGTAATATACTAAAGGTGAACTGTGACTTACTCCTTATTGTATCCCCTCCACCCTTCAGCTGAGAGGTCTGTAAATATCATGGATAAAATAGTGCAGCGCACTGCCGTGACAGACCTGTATTCAGAGATACTGAAATCCTGATTCTGGCAGCACATTATTACTCTGCAGTGACATCCTCCCATTATCTATTGTCAGATAATCTTAGCCAGAAAGTTCAAGCCTAAGAAAACTGAAATGTTTTTGTGAACTAACTGTGTGCTTTAGTTGTATCACCCTGGAATTCCAAACACATCAAACAATACCATTTTAGCATTTTCCAAGAGAAAACATTTTAGATTTGGGATTCATTGGTTTCCCATTTTAGTTTGGTACTTAATTACATTTTTAGAAACCCTTAAAGCAAAATTAAATGTTTGAGTCAAGGCATTTCCTTATGAACAAAATATCTTTATTGTCACTGCTGCTAGTGAATGAAATCTAGTATATTTTTAGAAGAAAGAGGCACCTCTGATCAGAACCCAAAGCATTTCCTTATATAATCACTGCTCATGTTCTTCAAACTCCTTCCTTTTGCACGGTGACTGCAGATGAACTGGAGATGACGTGGTTGGTAGTGGATGGTAGTTTCACTTCTTTGCAGTTTTTGTTTTGGTAAAGACTTGAAATAACTTAGGAAAAACATGTTCTTATGTAAACTACCCAGGTTTTATGTGTAACCTACAACTTGCTTGGAACCACTCTGTTAATTTTAAGGAGGATTTTGAAAGACAGTTGTAGGTGTAGTTGTAGGTAGCATCCCTAGGGAATTAGGTACCTAAAGAAGGACCACAGTGCTAGGGCTGTTTTTACAACCACAAAACTGAAATAACTGTGCTACGTGGTGAGATCTTGAGACTTTATTTTCACAAGCAGATAAAATTGTTTGATTCATTCTTTTCTTTTGTAATCTGTGCTTTGGGACAATCACAATCTACATTTGCAGGCTACTTCTGCAAGCATGGCAACTGGGACTGTCCAACTGCCCTGTTCTCCATAAGCCCCATCTGAGAACAGCTGAACTTGTTTGTAAAACTTATCATGGAAAGCAAGAAGACAATACTATAAGCATGAAATGTCTTGAATGGGTGCAGGAGACAGTGCTTGAATCAGTTTAATCTTTTTTTCTGGTTTAGATGCTACAGAAACAAATAGGGTCTTAAGAAAGTTATCAGCTGCTTCCCCATGTCAGAGTAATAGAGATCAAGGATGAGCCTGAGTGAGGAGAGGACAAGTCAAGCCTCACAGCTTGGAAAGATGTGAAAAAGACCCAACAGCAGAGAAGAAGAGGATGTAAGATGTGCTGTGCTCACAATGAAATCACTGGGAATTTTGCCATGACAGCACAACTGAGTTGTTCTTCCAGGTATGAGAAGTACTACTAATTACAAATATAGAACTCACATTAAGAGGTTACACAGAAAGCTGTTTTCTTCCTAGGATGAGCCAAGGAGCTGCAAAATCTGGGTCCCCAAATGCATGTATTCTAGCCAAGCCCTGGCAGAAGTCCTGCTTGCAGCATCCCTTGAGGATGTTTTTATTTTCCGTTAATATACATCACAGATCTCCCACCATTTCCTTGAGTTCTAGTGACCTTCCTTTTCCATCTGACCTACTGTAAAGTGTACTTTAGAGTCAGCAGATGTCTTTGCATTGTTTTTAAGAGGCTTTGAATCAGAATCGAGAGGTTGTAGTTCTTAGGTTTTAATTTGTTTTGCAGACAAATTAGGACATTTTGCTATTGTTTTGATATGAGCCTCAGATAGCCCTAGAAATAACAGACACAGCAGATACATAAACCAAGGTTCATGCCAATGTGACAACCAAAAGAGTTTATATATGTCATCCCAATACAAACAGGATCTTGGTGGCAGAATCAGGAACGAAAGCTGAGTCCTGACTTCCTTCCTTGTGCTTTCACCATTCAATCATGCAGACTCCCCAAAATTATCATAAAATTGTGTAAAGAGTAGCATCCAGCAGAGACCAGCTCTGCCTGGCTTCTATGAGCTTGCCAGGGCTATTGGGATAGTGAGGGAAGAGACACACAATTCATTTTCAGAAGGGTTTTTTTCCCCCCTTTTTGTTGTCGTCTTTGTGGCAGTTTGTGAAATGCTGGGAAGGAGCAGTACAATGAGCAGAAAATGTTCCAAGGAAACCAGCCTTCTAACCAGCCTTCTCCATGCCATTGCCCAACATGCAGCCAGTGTACCAACCACGAAGCTGTGCACAGGGGTGTATGACACACATGGGGACTCTGATTTCTGCTGGCATGAAGCCTGCCTCTCTTCTGAATTCACAGAGCAGAGAAAGGGTAGAGAATCAGAGCCTCTCCCTGCCTGGTCAATGCTCTCCCTCACCTCCAATACCAATGCAGGTGCAAAATTATTGAGGCCTTTTTTTTTTTTTTTTTTTTTTTTTTTGGCATAATTAAGAGCCATAAAATGGAAGCTGCCTTTGAGCATTTGGCTCTTCCTCTCTTACAAGTTAGGGCCAGATGCAAAAGAGGACTTAAGCACCTACAACTCAGTAGGTTCCTCCCTGTTCAGGATAACATTTCTTCCAGTACCAGCAACTTTATGTCTAGACATGCCCAGAACTGCTGTGATCTGAGAAGCTTAGTACAGAGTTCCCACCTAAAACCCATTGGGATCCTTAAAGAAGTAAAGAACCACCTATTTTCTCAGGACAGCCAATTCAGATGGAATATTCTGAACAAGCCTAACACACATTGGCAAGAGCAGTCTCTTCACATGTAGCCATAGCCATAGCCACTTTCTTTTAAACTTGACCAGGTGGGAGAGGTTCTATCTGCCTGGACAGCATGGTTGTGAGTGACAAACATGATCAGAGTGAGAGGCATCCTTAGCCATTTTGTATAAAGGTCCAGGCATGTCCCAGTCTTCTGGGGATTGTCTGGGAAAATAAATACTCCCTCTGGGAGTGAGACTGTAAATCTGAACGTTTCCAACACAAAGAAGAAACAAAAATGCAGAACCCTTTCAAGGAAAATATAAATGTAGAGAGTTTGGGGGGGGGGGAAGGCAAAAAAATCTGAAGAAACCACAGTTATTTTGCTGCCTAATATCATGAAGACATGACAGTACTTGCAGCTTCCTTGCTTGGACCTGGCTTGCTCCAAAGTTATTCTGTGTGTTAATCATGTGGTTTAGATGATGAAGATTAGGTCTGAGTGAGCTGCTTCAGATAAAAGGGGAAAAGGCAGCAACCAGTCCTGCACCCAAAACTCCAACCTAAACTTTTCTAAGCTTTGAATAATAATTTTTAAAAAAGGTATTAACTTTATTATTCTTTTGTTTTGCAATTAAGGTTTTATTTGAAGCTACTATTATTCATTAGCAGCAGTTATTCATCCAAAGCTTTGCAAGTGTACAATGCTGCAGAAGGAATGCTGTTATCACTTCAAGCACAAAAGTACACATTTCAAGTTCACAAAAAGTACATTTCTATCCCTTTTCCTGAAGTGGAATTTTATTGGAACTAGGTTCCTTAATCATTTCTACTGCTTCCATTGTAACTACTGCCATGCTGTCCAAGTTTCTGCCCAGCTTTGGTTTCCAAGCATCTTGGTCTGAAATGTTCAATTACAGATTTCCTGCTAGCAATTTGGCCAATGTTCCTCAAAAAAAACCCAGGTACATGAAGTCATGTTCCAAACCCTAAACAGAAATGTGCAAGTGGTCTGGTTCTCAAAAATCCCCAAAAGCTGAGCACTGCTTGTTAACTTGGAAAACTAAACCTATTTTCTTTAGCATTACACTACGTGCAATGCTTTTAAATCCCTATTTTAAATGGCTGCCTCGGCTGGTGGCACACTTCTGTGCTCGATTTGCACATACTTGGTGTTTGGTGTACAAAGGAAAAATGCACCTGCTCTATTTATGGCCAAGATGGACAACTCTTTGCAAATGTCAAATGCATGCATAACAAGCCCAGTGTTTGCCATTGCAGACATTAGGCATGTAAGTATAACTGTTGTAAATACCTATCTCATCTTCCATTGCTTTTAAGTTATAGAGACTGAGAGCCTGGCACTTCCACATGTGCTAGACAGCATTTTACACACCCCATAGACTTGCTATGAGTCCATGGGTTTGACTGTAGGGTCTTAGACAGTGGGGAATAGGGCTCTAGGTGTATTGTGTATGAACACTTCTGTTTAGAGAATCAAGCCTCCTGCATTGCAGTCCATTAGTATACGTCAAAGAGTGGGAAAGCTGACTTAAAATATCCCTTAACAGGCTAGCTATGGGGTACAGGTCAGGGAGATACTGAAACATCAGGCATTTCACAAGACTGCTGGACCTTGATCCTTCCAAAGTACAGGCAAATAAAAGAGATGCTCAAATTATCTCCTTCACTGTAGTCACTGGCAAGAGGCAGTTACATTCAAAAAGAGGTTGAGCATCCCAAAGGTTAAGGAAAAATGGATCCGAACAGCTCAGTAAGATTAATCCAAGCCTTGAAACCTCAGAGCAGTCTTTGCAGAAGTGTCACAGAAGGACACAAGACACCGTCTGGAGGCTGCTGCTCAGCTGATCTCTCTGTACACCTGCAATTACTGACTCCAAGTGGGTAAAAAGGAGGGAGCTGCTTCTCGTGACAGCTGCTGTTTGTGCAGCAGTTCAAACCCAGCTTGTGTCAGGATATATTAAAACCAGAATGAGTAAGCGAGCTCTAGAGTGACTTCCATCATTATAAACCAAAGAGGCTTGGATTAACATTTGAACTTCTTGAATGCTTATTCTAATTCAACCACAGAATCTTCTCTGAGCTTCAGCCATCCCTAGTGAAGACATGCAATCATTTTTCTGTGGTTCAGCCATGAGCTTAGCAGTTTTTGCTTTAGTGGGACTTAGTGGTGCAAAGTATCTGTGCTGGGGTGAATGCTGCTCAGAGAAATACGTGGATTAGCAAGCTACACTTTTATATTAACTATCTCACCCCTTCTGTAGCTGGGAATAGTACCATGGCCTCAGACTTAGAGTGAAAACAAATAACCCACTTCAAAAATAAACTGCCCTAGGAAGTGTCTTTGATTTTTTTTTAAATGATGAATTAAAAAAATACACAACATGTGAATGTAAACATTTTTCCCTGCAATGAATGCAGTACAAACATCCCAGTGTTTTGCTAGTACCTGAGAGCTGCACTACAAAACTGTCTATAAACAATGGTGAATCTGACAGGTCTGGTTTATTTTTCTTCCTCCTGCATTTCCCTTCAGTGCAAATTAATGAATATTAATGAAAAAGAGAAGCAATAACACTTATCTAGTAATATTTCTCCTTTTATTTTCTGATCATGCTTCATTTGAAAGTGTTTTGGGGTTACGTGTAGGCATATATATGGTTGTTTGAGCCTTTTATTAGCCATGATTCATTCTGCATATCAGCATAAAGTGGTGCTCATGCTTTCAGTCTGTATCTGTTCCATGATATTCAGTTATCTGCCTGCCCCTGAGCTATTGGTAGGTATGGATTTGCATGTACACTCTTCTCCTATGACAATAGTATGCCAGGAATGACCGGTCTGGTATTACCTGGTCAGGTGAGGTTCCATTCAAATAATGTACATGCCACCAAAACAATTCAGATCAAAGGTCTGTCTTTCAACAGAATTAAAATGTAAGGACTTCTAAAGCAATTTTAGCAGTTGGCTTTACAAATGAACTTATGTCAGCTGCTCTGTATGATGACTGACTAAATTGCTTCTATATCTAATCTTATCTAGCTATCTGTCTGTCTGTTTTTCAGCATTTCAGTACCCATCACCATATTATCTAGGCGCCACCATAAGATTAAGAAGCTCTGCAGTGACATTCTCAACATGATCTGTTCAAAGGTCATTAGCAGAGCCTTTCATACTGGAAAAGATTGGAGGAGAGTACAGAAGTGAGCTGCAGAAGGAGAGAGAAAGGAAAAAGGTAAGCTGTTGGAGCTGTTTTGGTTGTGCTCACCCTGTGTGGCTGGCTTAGCTAGTACTGAACATAGGAACATCAAGTCAGCTGCCTTTATTCTGCTATAGGACCACAGTAGGCTGTAGTCACCTCGGAAAGTCATCTCACGTAGCCTCGTGACTGCTGTCCCTGTGCTTTCTTCAAATGCTGCTCACATGTTTGGTCCTTATGATTTCAGTACATTACTGCCTCAAAGCAGGACATTTCCCTCCCAGTTCCTAGTGGAGAGCAAGCAGTGCAACTCAGGCAGCCACCTTCTTCCAGATCAATGCATTAGTTAACATTTCATTTTCAGCTTAGCATGCAAATCCTGCAAACGCCTTCTGTTTGAAGAAGCCAAAATGGGTGTTTTTCAATGTACATAAAGTTACACAGGCCCCACAAAATCAGGAAAGATTATTTTATCCCACAAGGCCCAACCCCACTTCCACTGAAGCTGGTTGCTGCTTGCAAGTGTCTCGGCTTGCCATAAGCACATGCTGAGGACAACCTGAGGACAACCTGGGGACCTTGCATTATGGAAGGTGTTACTGGCTATGCTATGCTCACTAATGCAATCTGTGGTTACCATTTCAAGTACACTGGTGAGTGAAAGATTTGCCAATGCTCTTTTCTTCACCACTTCAGTTGGAAAGCCTGATTCAGTCCTGAGGAGGCCAATGACGGTGCTGATATCTTGCTCAAACAAACCCCAGGAGGTCTTTTGTGCCCCTTTTGGTACAAAACCACTAGGGGATTTACACCAAGGGATAAATAGGTGGTTCCAAAGCAAGAAGGGAAGAGACAGAGTTGGAAGCTAACCACAGTACGTGGGTGTAAACGATTACCAAAGGCTTCCAGTAACTCTGCTATCATCAGAGACTGGCTTTATGGGTATGGCCTCAAGAAGTTTCCCTCCACTTAATTAAAGAGGCAGATAAGTATCTAGGTGGAGTGTGCAGATAGGTTCTGAATGAGTTATCCACTAAGGCTGGTTCGCTGCACCTATTGTTAAAGCCAAAATATAATATCAGATTAATGCATTATATTTGCCTATTATAGCACTATGTCATCATTATATGACATGTTATAATTAAAGCTCTGCGTTAGAAACAAAACTATTTGGCTTGGGATAAGTTGCCTTTATGACTTCTGTGGTTATGATTTCCTCCTTTTCTTAACCCCTTAAAACTGCATAATATAGCTATTTGTAACTGAATAAAGTTTCTAGTTTCAGATTCTAATCTCAGGTAGTTCAATGTAAATAAAGTAAAAATCTGGCACATAGTCTTTTCCTGCGCCTGAATATTTGCTAATGGAGGGAAATCCACATTGTTTGGGTTGAAGGAGTCACAAAGATAGGCATTAAAGGAGAGCATGCATAGCTCACCATCTGGGCCTCTCAGTTGTCACTCAGTTGTCCACATCAGTTCTGAGTCTGTAAAATTCCCCATTACTTTTCAGGAGAGAAAGCCACTCAGCATACTTTTGCTCTTCTTTATCCTTCTTGGAACTATATGAGGAAAAATTGGTTATTAGACTGGTTTCTGGACCTAACTCCCAGGAAACCATGCTCACAAATGCAAATCTGCAAAATGGGTGTGTGATTGCATGCCTAACGTGGAGATACGATTAAGATTACAGTATGGGTAACTGACTATGGTAATGTGTTTAATTAGTGATTTGCATATGCAAGGTTTTACATTTCAGTAGTTGGTGATTCATGCAGTTAAGTGCCATCCTTGGCCTTGCTGTCAGATTTAGACAGTGGATGCCAGTGGTGCCCCTCTCCCTCGTATCAAATGCACAGAGCAAGAGTTGTCAGCAGTCATGGAGTTATTTCCCCAAAACAGTCAGGCTTTGTGAGTTTGGGAAGCAAACGTAGGGCAGTGAATCTCCCTGCTGTTGTTTGGTAGCAGCCTTTCTTACTTAATATTTTGCAATACTCTTATATTAATCTAATTGATGTCTTTTCCATCAGTAGCTGAACTGTGCATTTGGTTGGCTTGGAGGTGACCACCTTAATGAAGATTAATAATGAGAGGACAGTTACCCATAGCTAGGGGTGATATCCACTGCCTCAGTCAGTCAGGTGGTGAGAGTTTATTCTGTTGATGCAGCGCTGGTAACTCAATAATTTGCTTCCTAATTTGTGGGTGACCTTTCACATAGTCTTGGAGAGAGGTGGATTTGGTCTTGCTAACTTGCTTGTACAGTTTCAGGGTTTAAGTGCACCAGGAACTCTTTTGTAATTTCTGTTTTGCTTAGATCTTTGAAATGTACATTCCCTTCATGGGGGCAATTTCTCCTGTGCAGGAAGGCCCCAAGCAACAAGTGCTAGATGTCTCAGATCTTCTGTGTGGGACATATCCAGCCTTCTGATCTGCGTATCTCACCACAGACACAGTTTCAGCATTTCATCTAAAAATAATAAAATTCCTAAAGTGAAAAGTAAAGAAGTCAAAAGAAAATATGCAAAAATCATGGAATCATAGAATCATAGAATCAACCAGGTTGGAAGAGACCTCCAAGCTCATCCAGTCCAACCTAGCACCCAGCCCTATCCAATCGACTAGACCATGGCACTAAGTGCCCCATCCATTCTTTTCTTGAACACCTCCAGAGATGGTGACTCCACCACCTCCCTGGGCAGCCCATTCCAATGCAAATCACTCTCTCTGTGAAGAACTTCCTCCTAATATCCAGCCTATACCTCCCCTGGCACTACTTGAGACTGTGTCCCCTTGTGCTTTTGCTGGTTGCCTGGGAGAAGAGACTGACCCCCACCTGGCTACAACCTCCTTTCAGGTAGTTGTAGACAGCAATGAGGTCATCCCTGAGCCGTCTCTTTTCCAGGCTAAACACCCCCAGCTCCCTCAGCTTCTCCTCATAGGGCTTGTGTGGGGTTTTGGTTTGGTTTGTTTTTTTGGTTGGTTTGTTTTTCTGGCTGTTTTCTTTTTGCCTAGGAAAGTTATTTCACAAGCTTTTGCCAATGGTACCCTGGCCACAGCTCAGGGGGAAGTTTCCCTCTATGGCTGCTTACTCACATGAGTAAGTCACAGAACTTGATCCTCCATGACTGCTCCTGTTCGCACGGAATCTGAGCTGCAAAGGGATGACTCAGAAGGCAAAATGGGACATAATGGGCCACCTATGGGCATTCCAGAAGAGTGTGTCCTTCCCTTGCTAATTAATTTTCTAGTCTGCAAAATACTTAACAACACAAAACACTGCTAATTTCTTTTTTTCTTTAAGCATTTCCATCAGCCTCTTAAAGATGCTTTTATGAACTTCATTCAGTCCTCCTTTTCCATGTTGATTGATGAGTCAGGCCTAATTACCTGGATGGTTTATTATCATGACATGTTGTCCCTGAATAGCATGTTATTACCTGCTTAATAAAACTACAGCAATACTTGCCAACATTAGGAATTACAGACTGGCAAGGGGAAGGGAATTGGAAAGGAAAATATTGAGGACTCGGTGGAATTCTGTGAAGGCAGAGCCTGTTCAAGAGGAGAAAAGGGAAGACAGTATGCAGCTTTCAGGGTGATCTTAAGCACCTTGAGAGGTATGAGGCATGATAAAAATATGGCCCCTGCAGAGGATTTCATCATGAGGGATAGGCTTCACTACTCATTGAGTGAAAAAAAAAATTTACTTTCTAATAGCATCTGCCTATTTTACATGTCTAATGAGCCAAACTCTGTGTGGTCATGTTACTGCCTGGGAAGTGTATGAAGTGAGGGACAGTTGTGCTTCCAGTCATTTTTACTAGAAGACTTGCCCTGCTGAATTAATTTAATTAATATTTTTAGCTTTTAATATAAAATTTAAATAATTAATATATGATATTGTCATGGTCTCATATTTCAATGTTCTTTAAACAAATAATACCTGAGACACATTCAGGAAGTATCTGTCTGCAGATAACAGAACCAAAGCAAAGAAAGGTGAAGTAACTTGCCAAGATCCTGAAACAAGTTTGTAGCAATGCCAGACACAGGACTTTGCTTTCCTTACTCCAGAACCACTAGATCATCACTCCAACCTAATTAATGCAAGGCAGAGTCTCTGCAGCAGAGGCTGAAAGCAACCATCTGTGCTTAAGATTTAGCATGGAACTAGTGTAGCACCCTCCTGCACCGTGCCAGGTCCCATCAGCTAACTCAGCTGTGCAGTGTGTCTAAAGCCCTCTTGAGATCCCTAGCTAATGTTTAATCCTTGGAGGAGCTGGAGGAGACCACAAATTAGCTGAGAGAGGTGTTTATTTGGAGGCCACATTCACCTCCCTTCTCCCCTCACAACACGGTGGTAGGTACAGGAAGGAACAATCCAGTGCTGCATTTGTAAAGAGGCTTACAATAAGTGAGCTTTTTTGCCCTACATTTGTGCACAAGAGAAATTGGATTATAAACCACTCTGGATCTTGAGAAGCAGGAGGCTGAGTTGGTCAGAGTTCTCAGGACATGACAGTGAAACTCATTGCTCCTCGCAGGTGAACTTTACATAATAGGAAATGGGTTTTGCATAGATGATTAATTCTTCCATTTCTTCTTTGATTCCTAAAAGACCTTTCCACATACTCAAATCCCAGTGACAGATTCTTCTCAGAATAAAACATGTTTTGAAGCTATTGAGGGCTGTATAGTTCTCAAATGCTTATTTTGGACTAGCAGAAACAAAATATTTCAGTGGTGAGAACGGCTGAAAGAAAAGGACTGTGAGGCTGTTTGGAAATTCCTCTTTGAATGCAGATGAGAACAAAGCCAGTTTGTGCTCTTGCATGGCAGCACAACATAACCATATTTTCAGAGACAGAAACACATCCTGCAAAGATAACTTTTCTTTGAGGAAAAAAATCAGCCTCATCATTTCTGGCCTCAATGGTAACCAAGATAACCCTCAGAGTGGGAGCAGTGTGCAAAAATGAGAACAATGCCTGTCACAGTCTGCAGAAAACAAGAAGTAACAGAACCAAGAGGTCCATAGTGTCTCTTCATTACAGGAATCTGTTGATTGGAAGATTAGGAAGGTAGTAACTTAAGAGGACAGGCGTTACCTTGATTAGTAGTTTCATAGTCTTGTAAAAAGCATCTGATTTTGCTCTCACATACAGGTGGGGCTTTGTTGGCAGGTGGAGCCTAGGAAAGGGTTACCACTATTTTTTTTTCCCACATCTAATGCTATATTGAATGCTTGAGTGGAGTTATTGCAAAGGAGAGGGTGCTGCAGGGAACTGCAGGTTTTGCCCTCCAGCCCTGCTCCGTGGGCTCTCTAATAGAGTTGCTGCTGGACAGAGGTACTCAAGCATGTGAGAATTACAGAATCGTTTTGGTTGGAAAGAAGACCTTTAAGATCATTGAGTCCAACCATTAGGAGATACTACTTGTCCCTGAGCTGCTCTGTATTGCAGAATGATGCCCTGCTCCTGCCTGCCTGGGCTAGGTCAGATACACCACAGATTGCATTGCTGCCCCTGGTCTGGGAGTTAAATGTCTTAAAGGAGGATTTGGCCTTTGAGTTGGTTTGGGGGTTTTTTTTTGGGTTTTTTTGGTTTTGTTTTGTTTTGGTTTGGTTTTTTTTGTGTTTTGTTTTGTTTTAAACAGAGAAACATTTTAGTTATCGTAGTAAACTAACTCTAATGCCAGTAAAGCATGCCTAATTGGCAGGATTTAGAGACTGATCATTTCCATTTATGCCCAGAACAGGTAGGGCAGCAATGAAAGCCTCTCCCACCCAACCCCACCCCTTCTTGCCAGTATGCCTCAACCCTGCCCTGAAGGGACCACCTGGAGGGCTGAGAAGGGAGTTCCCTCCCTCTGCGCAATAAAAGGCACCGTCCTACTGTAAATACCAGGTTAAGCTTATGGCTGTTTAATAGTTAGTGTACCTCTGGTAATAAAGCTCTTGCAGGGCTCGTGCAGAAGAGCACCTGCTAGTGAATTAATGCAAAAGCAGGAGGCATTTGCTAAGGTTTTGCCTTTAAGGACTTGGCAGAAAACACTGGAGTGGAATTTTCACTTCATGTTACCACAAGGTCAGTGGGAAAATAGTTCATTGCCCCCAGCCTGTCTGCTGGAAATGGTTCCCATCACTGCCACAGCTTACAATAGCCTTCCCAGAACCATGTGCTCTTTGGTATCACTTCCTTCTTTTCAGGCCTCCTCGCCACACAGAGATCTGCCTTCTTGTCTGTTTTACCATCCCCTTTCTGATCTGTCAGCCTCACTGGTGCACTGTATCCACAACGACCAGACACAGGGCTGAGAGATTTGACTGCATCGTTCTCACCTGTTCTGAGTGCCCCATCCTTCACAAGCCAAAATCCGCAGGAGCTAATTCTAGAGAAGGGTGCAGTCAGCCCATGCTTGTTATTGCCAGAGGAAGAACTGCCAAGGAGCAGTGGTTTTCCCCTGTAAAAAGGGAGCATCTGTTCATCTAAACGAAATGCTTTCCAAACAACAAGGGCAAGCCCTATACAAACACCTTATCACTGTGAGTCTTCAGCAAATCAGGCTTATGCAACTGCAGAACTAAAATAAAAATAACATTTTTTAGTAGCCATTGGCAGCACTCATTGCTCAATGCAGGCATCACTGCCTTTCTCAGCATCTGCTGTATCAGTTGCCTTCCAGCCCGTAGAAGTCCATGGTTCTTGGCAGCAGCTCCTGCTGATGTGCAGTGGTTTATTGCTCAAGAATCCTTTGATCAGCAGCCAGGTACTAACGCCATGCTCTGGAGCAGTGGCTTGCCAAACCTGGCCAGCACACAAACTGGATGGGCTCCGTCAATGCAGTAGGAGGAAATCTGGATTCCTTTTGGCTCGTTTGGGTGCATCTCATTCACCATCCTTCTGGACAGACAGATTTTTCTATTATGCTTTCTTTCCCAGGACTTATGCCCATGCCACAACTGCATCACAGCAGTATCCAGAGGCCAAGAAGATGCAATTCAGGCTCTGGAAGTGTGTTTCAGTGTTGACACATCCCAAATGTTCAAGCCTGTATTCGACATTGTTTTGGTTCTGCTCAGGTAGAACTTCAAATACTTTGTTGAACTGGGACCCAATGATAGCTCTTGCAGTTCCCCATTTGTCAGATATTGTGCTGAGTTGTGTTTGGTTTTGTTTGTTTGTTTTCCTGAGAAGTGCAAAACTGCCAAAGCAACTGTCATCTCCTTTTGCATAGGCAGAGGCAGCCAAATCAGCCCATGTCCATGGGTTGCTATCTCAAATTTGAAAATACATGAAATGAAAGTACTCAACATTTGCCAGGGCATGTGCTGTAAAACTGAGCAAGGCACAGAAATTTTCCCAGAGACACTGTGATCTCAGGTCCTTGTGTATATAGATCCATGTATATAGAATCATAGAATGTCAGAATCATAGAATGTCAGGGGCTGGAAGGGACATTGAAAGATCATCTGGTCCAGCCCTGCTGTCAGAGCAGGATCACCTAGAGCAGATCACACTGGAACACATCCAGACAGTTCTGGAATATCTGCAGAGAGGGAAACTCCATAACCTCTCTGGGCAGCTGGTTCCAGTGCTCTGTCACCCTCACAGTGAAAAAATTCTTCCTCAGGTTCACTTGGAACCTCCTATGCCTCAACTTCCACCCATTGTCCCTTGTCCTGTCACTGGGCATCGCCAAGAAGAGGCTGGCTCCATCCTCCTGGCACTCACCCCTTACGTATTTATAAATACATCCATGTAAATACAGATGTATGTATTTATCATTACTCATGTGAGTAATAATAGTTCCACTGAAATCACTACAGCCACATGTATAAAATGAAGCACATATGTAAGATCAGGATCTAAATATATAATAGGCAAATATACCTGCAGCCATGGTAACTGCACCGTGACTAGGGATGCACGTGTGTGCACACAGCTTCTATTACATTTAGAGGCTGACTGATGGTCTAAAGAGATCTGATAAAGTGGTGAAAGAGCCAGGACCAGAAACTGTCTTTTGTTTCAAAGCTCAGTATTTATCCCTTGCATCCCAATTTCTGTCACTATCCTACACTCATTCACTCTGCAGCTCTATAATTTGCTTTGAAAGTGATTAAGGACACTGTACATAGTAGCTAAAGTCACACATAAAGGCCTTCTGCCTTCTCTTCTACTCCTTTAGATTTGAGAACTCAACACAGCAATCAGCAATATTCTCAACTTCAAGCACAAAGTATTTTCTGCCACCATGAGTAATCATCAGTAACTCAGCAGCAAGAAAGCAGTGCAGCTCAGAAGTCACCTTTGTTCATGGAGCTGGCACAACAGCTGGCATGTGTGCTGAAGTGAAGTGTAAGGTGCTGGAGTCCAGCTTGCATTCCTCTAAGCAACCAAACTCCTTGGTAATTACTGTGCCGAGTTGTCTCGCAAATTTATTCTGCTCCTTGTACATTTAAATGCTGGACACTCTTAAGTATGTTAATAAAGGACATTCTAGGTTCATTTTCTGGCCTTTTTATATTTCATGGAAGAACTGACGGAATCTGCTTTTGACTGTTTCAAGTCACACCTAGGCTCAGAGGAAAGTGGCAAATCACTGTCAGAAGCATCCACCCCCAAGTTATTGTCTAGATGGCAGAGGCTGGGGAAATCAACAGAACAATGTTTCTACTAGCAGCCACCACTGATCTCCTTCTGCTTCTCAAACCAGCTCCGGGCACTTTCTCTTGTTCTTGTGATTCCCTTCCTGAATTACTTCAGCCAAGTAATTGTTTCATCATGTTGCACAGAAATATTTTCCCATCGTGTCGCCATGACACCCATTTCTATAGCCAAAGCTCCTCTGCTCAATTATAGAAAAGATACTCCAAAGCTTTTGTGGACTCAGGACCTAGGTGAGCTGGCAGAGGAGGGGACATAGAAGGTGAGGTTAGAGGGATTTTTGCATTGTTTGAGGGAAATTGTGATTCCTATTACTGTAATTTCTAGCCAACATCAATGAGCTGCTCACCACAGGCTTAATAAACTGCTGTGCAATGTAGCAGCAAACCCGAGGTATTTATAGAAAACAAACAAGCCGTTGTGCTTGGTTTGTGTGGGGATAGGGACTGTAGCATCCTGTAGCCTCTGCCCAAAATCCAGTTCTTTGCTGTGACTGGCATGGTGTACAGGGGTGTCTGCATTTCAGCTCATCAAAATCAAGGCTGCTGACTGAGCCAGCACTTCTGTGGTGTGACTTAGAGGGTTTATTTTGCACATTATATGAAATTATGAGACCTAAATAAAACCTCTGATTTAAATACCCTGAACTCTGAGAAGTGCTTTGGTAGCTGTGTAATGTGTGATACAGGGGAATCCCAGGGGCAAGAGCAGATAGGACAGGGCAAGGTGAAAATTGGATGCAGATCAAAGTCTCTCTTAGCTTTTAATTAGCTAGAAAGTATTCCTTTTGTTTTTCACATCCAGGCAGATCTAACCACCACCATTTCTAGGAGGGGAGGAAAACCTTTACTCAGAACAAAGCATTAAAACAATTGAGCAGGTAGGGAGATTATCGGAAAAGTGCATTTTTGATTGCTAATAGAGTTTCTAATAGATCAGACAGCAAATCAGAATTACGGATACACTGAACTGAAGAGCTGTGTTTGACTGCAGCTGCTGAGGACTGGTGTGCCAGCACCAAACTGGTGTGCTGGCATTAGCCCCCAGGGGTGGGGCTCCAGGCAGCCACACTCCTGCTTCCAGGATCATCTTGAAGAGAAACTCTCCTGGAGTTTCACGTAGTCAGACTAACATCGCGCCATAAATGTCACATGATTCCGATGTCAGTCCAGGGCTGTATCTAATCTTATTAGATATTGACAAACTCACCATTGATGGTGCTGCTTGTCTCCCCAAGCTGGGGCAAAACAGCCTCAGTTCATGTGAAAGGATCAAAAACCTCAGAAAACCTCTGGGTATTATCCAAGTGTAGAGTTTGTACCAAAGTTCAGCTTTATGTTGTACAGATTAAACTCTCAGGCTATGCTCTAAGTGCCAAAAAAGAGTTAAATAGAACTGCATTCTTGTAATGATTTCCTTTGTCTGTTCAGCGAATGTCTCTCACTGTCTCACCTGTCTCCTATTTTTAATGTAGTTCATGCCACATGGCTTTATTTTTATTTTATTGATTGATTTTTAAAAGTTGTTGTTTCCTTGAGGGTAGTTAACTATATTCCTAGTTTTTTCTGAATTTCCTGATTCATGTTTTAAGACCCTTTCAACATACATGCATAGGTTTAGACAGTTCTGCATGAACATGTGAGGTTCACCCTAAAATTCTGACTGCTAGGCATTTGTGTAGACCTAAACATAAAAAAGGCTAACACCTGGGAGAGTAGAAACAGGCCTCTTTTTTTTTTTTTTTTGTGTTAGCAATCGGTAGCAAAAGGAGTTAGAACCAAATCCATCATTACCCCATACCCACCATATAATCATCTATATCCAGTACAAACCAGATGCAGAACACAGCCATTCCAGTTTGGTGGTGCTTTAGATTTGTGTTGGTATGAGTGACAGGAAAATGTAAGACACTGCTTATTGTATCTGCAGCGATATCACTACAAACAACAGAAGATGATGTGTAGTTCGCCCTCGTACATATTTTTTCTCTTTATTAAAGCAGGTACTTAGTTGCATTGACTTTTATTCTGGTCACAGCTGAAACATTGCGTGAAAACTAGCTAGTATGAGAGTAACTTCATGGTTTTATACACATCCACACCAATGACAGTTGCTCTAGCAATGAAATTGTGAAGGTAAGCATTGTGCACAAAGCTTTTTTCGGGTTGTAATTTCAGTGTCTGAAGGCTATTGCGGAATTTCAAGGAGGAAAGCCCCGTACTGTTATCAAATGTGATCAAACCTCCTACCCAGTTACCCTCTGGTGCATGGGTGCAATTTAGGGGATGTTATTTCATAGAAGAGAAACAATTAGTATTGAATCAAACATAATTTTTCCTGCATCTTCCAAGAGTCACTCATGGAAAGCAGTGAGAAAAGGGTGAAAGCAACACCACAGTGTCAGAGCTGCACGTGGTTATACATGTACTGAGCAGATAAGCAGAGTAGTAATTCCTGCCAATAGACAGAAGAACTGATAATGAAATTACAGGTGCATTTTTAAATACTTTGTTTTAAAATTACACCCAAAATTCCTTTTGCAGAACTAAGCACAACTGATTTCAAGTGCCTAGCAAGTGGTAAAACAGTGCTAGAGGCTTTGAAAAGGAGTTGTGAGCTCTAGGGATTTATCTCACAGACTTAGTTCTAGACAGGAAGACACTGTTATTTTAGGGATAAGGAGAAAGACTTGTATGACTAAGTCAATGCTATAAATAATTTGAAAAGTAAAAATAAAAGCTCCCTCAAAGTGCTGTTTACAAACTTCCATAACATTCAAAACACTGCTGGGGAGCCTTAACTTCTCTGATGGTTGCTCTGTGTACAGACTGCAAAGTCTTACCACAAGCTGCACTAAAGTCACACTGGGAAAAGAAGCCCAACGGACTCTGACAAGACAACCGAAACATATCAAGTAGTGCTTTCGGTCAACATAATCTTATTTGTAATGGGAAACTGTATCAATATTTGGAGCTGAGCCACCATTTGGACAGGGATTTTCCAATTCCTCCCCACCTCCCCTGCCCTGTGATTAGAAAAGGTATTTAGAATCTTTTGTCTCTATCAGTGCTTGGAGTTTTCTCAGATTCATTTCCAAACTATTTTTTCTAGGAGATGTTTTAATTACAGGGGCTTTTCCATGTGATTTATAAAGCAGGGTGTTTCAAGACCTCCATGCACTTACTAGCACTACAAAGCTCCTAAAATATAAATTATGTGAGTAATACAAGGTTAGGAATGTAGGATTCAGGAATTCTCTTTCTGACTCTTTCACAAATCCTGTCTGAGAAGAGTGTAAAATTTGTGCATTTATGTCCTGTTTTCCTGTCTGTAGCTGCAGATTTTGGAAAAAATCACATTACTGCACATTTCCTCATGAGGAGAAATCTGTAATCCTAATTAGGAGATACACTGGAATACAGCAGTAATTTAAACATTCTTTAAATTGAAGCCACACTCCCCTGGTTCTCCCAAGCTGCAGCAGGCAAAGTTTAAGGACAGGGATTAGCTCACTCATGCCTGATAGAGCTCTATCTCCAAAACTGGACTATTATTTAAACAAATATAAATACTTTTAGTACATCTTATCTTGCAATCTGTCCCGCCTTCTAGCCCCCACAAACTGAACTTTTGTTGGAAGATTTGCCAGAGAGAAAGAGAGGAAAGAGCAGAAAGAGCGGAAAGAGAGAAAGAAATGCATCTTAAGGCATCTTCAGTCCTCCAACAATTCCACCCTTAGCAGCACTCAGTTCTGACTGGGAACACTGCTTCCAAGTTTGGGTAACATTGCATGGCCTACAGCACAACAAGAAAATAGGATCTAACTATGTGGATAAGTTTCGTAACTAGAAGAATAGTAGAATAAACAGCCACAGGAGGATGGAGTAATCATCATCACGAGGGACAGTCAAGACAAGATCTAACGTCTGTCTTGCCTGCAAGAACTTGAGTCATGCTGGTGCAGGTAAATCTATTCTTAGGGTCTTGTAAAAACAGCTTAACTGCACCATACGAATCAAAAAGCAAAACTGCATCAGGACTAACACCCCACTGCTTACTACTGCGCAGCTCTGAGCAGCAGCTGTGGAGCACTCTGGGAGCAAGGAATGTGTAAGACAGTTCAGGAAGAGCTCTGGGACACTCACCCACAGGAGGCTGTGATCTTAAGTTTCAAAAAAAAGCACAACAGTTCTTTCAGGAGAAAATGCACTTTGCTTAAAGAGACACTAGAAATAAGTGTCCAACTGAAGATTTTCCCTTCTGCAACCTGTTTGTACTGGAACGTACAGTAACAAATTCAAGTCCACAATGTTTATACTGAACCCCCCTCTTCCTTCAGCTGTCAAATGGTGCACAGGTGACCAAGGAGTTTCTTTTCTGGGGAACTGGGAATCTGAATCTGAAAAAATAATGCTTACATTTGGCCTAATAGGAAAATGGAAAATGCTCATTAAGACCTGATCATTTGCCCAATGCCCTCCATGTAACCAGCTTGAACCTGTTAACTTCTTACAGACCTCGACCCAGCAGCGTACAGATAGGGGAATAACACAGCCTGGGAGCCCTGGCAAGGCTGGCATGGTCCATCAGCAGGCAGAGCCTTAGTCATCTGTGAAATAAAGTTATGGCCTGATACAAATCTCCTCTCCTCCTCTGCCAAGCCCCCACTACTTCTCTGGTGCTTGCCCCCGGCAAACACACACACACTCACACAGAAACAATCATCTCTCATCAAAGAAACTACAGATTTTAGAATAATGTCTCAAGAGAGAAGGGAAGGGACATGTTTGTGTGCCTCTCACCTGGCCAGTTTCATGAGAGCCTGCTGAGCAATGACCGAAATTACCGACATCCAACAGAAATGCTACTTTCTCATGTTTATTCCTGTAAACTGCAAACATAAAAAATGCTGAATCATAACTTAGAGAATAGAAACTCTGTAAAGAAAACACAAACAAAAGCTCATTTCAAGTTTCCTCCCTTACTTTTCCTTCCTCCCTCCCACTTCAGACTTGGCATTAGTTTGCCAGAGATTGGTCATGGTTTGGACAGCACATCTCGCTCTACACGTTCAGAACAGCAAGAAGTGCAAAAAATAACCCCCAACACAAACATCTCCTCCCCAAACAACACCCAAGCAGCAGCTAAAGCAAGTGATTAGAGGAAATAAAATGAAGCAACAAGAGCTGGCTGAAGCTTCCAGCTCTGTTCTTTGCTGGGTTTCTCTTGGGGTTTTTGCTTATGTTTTTGTTTTTTCCTTTCTCTGAGACACAGAGCAAGCCAAAAGACTAACAAAAATCCTGATCCCTGGTCACAGCACTGAATGAGAGTCAGCAAGATTTTCAACCCTGCATTTGACCTTTCAATGTGCCTTCAGAACAAAACAAGCTACTTTTTTGTTTGTTTGTTTGTTTTTAACCTAGTCATAAAGTTTATTAAAATTGTTCATTAATGCTTCAAATGTAGCAAGAATGCATAGATCCCAAAATATACATATGTATTTTCTTATAGAAATAGATTATTCTTTATAATAAAAAAAACTGTAGGAACATCTTTAACAGATTACTCAATTCATGACTGACAGTTACACGAGATTGCATCATGTACACAGCATTCCCAGCCATGCTTAAAGGATTGCATCACTTTGCCCTTGCTCTCCTCTCGCTCTTTTAAATAACCCCAGCGCCCAGCAGCCTGTAGAGCCCTCCTATGACAGGGGCCGGGGCCGCTGGGCCCCCACCGACAGCCCCCAGTGCGGTCCTCACGCGGCGGCGGGACCCTCCGCCAACATGTAAATAAAGACAAAAAAAAAAAAAAAACCCAAACGAAAACAAACAAACAAACAACCCAACGACAACCAAAAAACAAAGCAAACAAAAAACCCAACAACAACAAAAAAACCAAACAGAACAAAAAAAACAACAACAAAAAAAAATTACAAGCAAACCAACCAACCCACCCGCCCCCGGGCTCCCCCTCGCTCCGGCCCGGGAGCGCTCAGCAGGGCAACGAGCCGGCGGCTCCGCTAGCCCCGCGGCCCGGCCGAGGGTCAGCAGCGAGGCGAGGAGGTGAGCAGGGGCTCGGGCAGCTGTTTGAACAAGTTCCTGAGGGTGCTGAGCTCCCGGGAGAGCTGCTCCACCTTCTTCTGCAGCCGCTCGTTCTCGGCCGTCAGTTCCAAGACTTTGTGCTGCGTCTCCAGGTTGCGCATTTTGGCTTTGTCGCGGCTCTTGCGCACCGCGATGTTGTTCCTCTCCCGGCGGAGCTTGTACTCGTCGCTGTGCTTGTCCACGCACTTCTTGGGCTTGTTCTTGCCCGCCGCGGGGGCGGAATAGCCCCCGCCGCCGGCCGCTGACTTGGAGGACTCGGAGGGGTTGGGGGTGCCAGGGGGGCTGGAGGAGGACGAAGTGGACAGGTTCCCGCTGCTACCGCTCGGCACCGACTGGTAACCCAGGTAGGAGCGCACAGTGCTGCCGTAGGGCGAGGACATGCCCCCCGGTCCCGGCCCGGCGCCTCCTTCTTCCTTACGGGGCCCTTTGCAAGAGTCCAGGGTCTCGAAGACCGGCTCCACTTTGGTTTCCACGATCTGGGGCGGGAAGCAGCCCGGCAGCCCCCCCGGCTTGTGGCTCTGGCTGGCGCAGGGGTGGCTGTGCCGGGCGAGGCTGATGTAGGTGTAGTCGGACTTCTTGCTGCCGCCGCTGCCTTTATAGTCCTCGGCGAAGAGATCGGAAAGGAAATCTTGGCCGCCGCCGCTGCTGCAGGGAGGCTCAAAGTTGCCCCCTGCTGCTGCTGCCGGAGGAGGCGGCTGCGCCGGCGGCTGGGATGCTGCTAAGGGGTCCAGGTAGGGGCTGAAGTCGATGGCTCGCTCGTGGTCCCCTACGGTGAGCTCGGTCATGGAGCGGCCCGCGGCCGCCCGCGGGTGCAGCTTGTTGAGAGCAGCCAGACAGTCCGCCTCGTAATAGAAATTAGCCACTTCCATGGATTTAAAGGCGGGCGGCTGGATGGGGAGGCATGCTGCGTCCCAGGCCACCAGGCGTTGCATGAAAGCAAAGGGGGATGCGGGGAGGAGAAAACGACGCAGGGGGGGCCCCCCCGGCAGAGGATCGAGCTACCGCCGTCGGGATGTGTGTGTGGGGGGGGTGTCCAGACCCTGCCTCAGTCTCTGGCGCTGGACACGGCCCCGGCTGCGCTGCCCAGCGGGGCTGGATCAGGTCCGGCGGCGCGGTGGGGCTTCACCGCTCCGGGTGCTGCGGCGGGGGCTGGCGTGTCTCCTCCGGACCATCTGGTTCTGGGTCCCGTGTCCTAAAGTCTCTGACTTAGGAAAGTTCCTTTCCTCAGTTATTTATAGGGGCGGTGAATGCCATAGCAACAGGCGCGTCACCGCCTGGCCGCCTGCCACGCCGCACGCTCGGTAAGCGCCGGCCCCGGCCCCTGAGGAGGCACCCGCGGCGGGTGTGCCGGTGCGGTGCCCCGCCGGGCCGCCCGCAATAAAAACGGGACTCTGCTGGGGAGGCACGGGCGGAGGGAGAGGAGCGGGCTGCGGGACCCCTTCGGTGCGGGGAGCACCAGGGTGGCTGTGGGCGGGGAGACGCCAGCGGGCACAGTTCGGCCCCGGAGAACGGACACGCGTGTGTCGGGACAGCGGTGCTCCGTCCTTTGCACCGGAGAGCGGAGCTCGGTGCTGGGCTCTGGCAGCGTCTGCAGAGGTGGGCGCAGACCCCGCCTGAGCCCCTTTTTACCCGGGGGGAGAAATTGGGGTAGGAGGGATTTTTCCAAGTGGTTTTGGCAAGGCAGTGGAAAGCTGCAAACAGAAGGCAGATGCCGTTATTCTGTGGCCCGTGCTCAAGTGAATCCCACCGGCGGGTGAACTGTCACCACGGACCTGCCCAGAGCCGACCAGAGAGGAGCAGGGCACGGCGTGCTCCAGGCTTCCTACCCGCGGTCGAAGTGGAGCAAACCCAGAGCTCCCCTTCTCATCTCTGCGTTCAGGGATGGTGGCCTTAGAGTTTGTCTTGATGTATTGACTTTACATGCTGTGGTGCCACTGTCAGGGTACACAGCGATAGGGAACCTGAGCGCTGAAAGCAGAGGGAGCAGTGCATGACACAACTCAGAAGGAAAGTGAGAGATGTGGATAGAAACGTGGAATCCAAATGTTTTTAGAATTGTGGTGTAAGTTTGGGAAGGAAGACTGAATCCTGATGTCCGTTTTAATTAAAGACACCCACCTTAGGAATCAAACTTATATTTTCACTCTCTTAACTCCCACATTTACCTGTCTACAAGCTGGTGATTCATCCCCAGAATAAAGGACATTAATTTAAAACAAAACATATAATTAAAGGAAGTAGGAGTGTCCTTCGCCTCAGTAAAGAAGACCTAGCACTGCAGGGAAAATGACACTGCCTCTTAGAATAATGTGAAGCAATCCTGCGGTGTGGGAAATATTGTAACGTTAAGCCAGAGGAACAGGTATTGCATTATACGATTCAAACAGTCAACTGTTCATCATGTTCAAACCTCAAAACTTTGAAAAGAGGAAGAATTTAAGTATCAGTCAGTGGATCATTGGACTTTTTCTTGAATTTTTTTTTTTAATTTGCTTTTTATTTTTACTTTTTAAAAGGACTTTTTCTTTCCATAACAAAAGTACCCTAACAGGTTTTCAGGCTGCAAATATTTCTAGTTCCATCTTTATCTACCAAGTTAATCTTTGGTGAATGCACCAGAGATTAAATTGGAGCTGGGCCTGGCCAGAGAGCTGGGGCTGGAGGTTGTAGTTGGAGCCCATACCTTCATAAATACAAACATTGGTATTGGGTGCAAATGCTGGCAAGTTGCAGTGAGCCAGGGCTTGTTCTTCTGGTTGTTTACTCCTTCATGCTGTGTCTTTATCCTGCATTCTGATCTGGCAGTTACATCCAGTGGCTGCCCTAACTGGCCCTTGCAAACGAACTCTTAAGATCAGGCTCATGTGCTTCCTACCTCCAAACTGTCTCAGGGACCCACAAGCAGAAGGTCTCCTGCCCTGGTGACTTGCTGAAAACCGTGGTCAGTCTTTCTTGGCATTACACTGGCAGCTTCCCACAGCTGCTGGCTAAAACTGAAGGCTGAAGCCTCTTGGTAAATTTCCTGGACAGTTTTTCAGGGTGTTACTGGAGATCTGTGCTTGCTCTCTTCTAATTTTCTGCCCTATTCTCCACTGCCGTGCAGCAGGAAGCTGTTCTCCTGCCCAGCCTGATCTTCCTTAGCAAAATAAAACGTCTTTGCAACTGTCATGTGAAACAGATTGTATCAGAGATGGTGTGGCCCACACCTCCTTTCCAGGTCAGTGCTGAGTAATCCTGTAGTCACCCAGATCACACGTCAGCCAGGGTGGTAATTGAGGTTGGATGCCCAACTTGTCCCCTCCTTCCCTTCTCCCCCCTCACCTCCCTGCTTTACCTGGATCTCTTTAAACTTCCTCCAGCTCACCTCAAACCCCAACATCCACTCTCACAGAGCCAACATCCGTTCTCAGCTTCTCATGGGAAACTTGTTGGCGGGACTAACCACTGATCCAAAACCCTAGCATTCAGCAAGCAGGTTTTGAGCTAACTCTGGTCTGTTTTAAATTGCTTCTGCACTTGTCATAACAAATGCATGGCCAGAATTACGTTTTTGTTTTT